>JAJHZJ010000852.1:0-520462 GCA_023548195.1 Bettongia penicillata ogilbyi | reverse complement strand
GGACTGTTGTCAAGGAAGTATGAGGGGAGTTAGTGTTCAAGGTAGTGGTGGTGATTTGACTTGGGTAACAAACACATGCTGTTTCCTCTCTCTTCCTTGGGGTGTCTTGTTATATCAGCTAGTCTAACTTGTCTGCCCTGTGACTGGCAGTTGATAGGAATGGTTGCTCCTTATCCATCGAAGTTACTTCCCCAGATGATGGCAGTAAAAGATAGGAGGGAAGTAGAACATATGGGTGAGGTCCAGGCCCTTGTGCTTATCTCTTGATGGTGGTTGGTCAACAGTTGTGGCTAGTGATGATTGAGAAGGTGAACCTCTTCTTCACAATTGTTTCCTCCCTCAATGAGGCTTCAATGGCTGGGTTAGAAGCAGATCAGGTAGTTTGGGGGACATTATTACGTCCAGCGGTTTTACACTCATGGTCCTGGGCTGTCTCCCTCAGGGTCTGATGGTCTTGAAATGGTACTCAAGATGGTGATGGTAGTTTGACTTGCCCAGCACATGTTAACTCTTGTCCTTTCCTCAGGGTGCCCTGCTGGTTCAATAAACTAAGTTGATTACTCTTATGTGCAGATGGACATATGTGAATATGAAGAACCACGCTTCATCTTACTTTCAATATCCTAAAGTATCCAGAGCATTAACTATATACATATATTGCTTAACAGTATTCATCCAATGAATAGATGAATGGTTACATGTTTATTTAATATGGTTTGGCATGGGCAAAGAATTCATCACCAAGTGGTCAGTTTTCTAGATCTAAGCTTTTCCATACACAGCTAGGCTGGTCTGCATAAGTGACGTTGAGTTTATTGTCCAGAAGATGTTGAATTTTCATGATCCCCAGTGGTTGTCTTTATTTTATTAACGCATGACATCATTTATTGTTTGAATCAGGAAAGTGCATGAAATTCAGTGCTCAACTTTATGCTCAAACAAAATGAAACCAGTTACTCCCTTTAACTTGAATCATTGAATATAATTTTGAAACTGTTTCAGAGAAATACAATTCTATTTACAGACTTCATTGAAAAGCCACAGAAAGATCACTAGAAAGTCCATGGCCCTTTGATAATAGCATTTTGGCTTTCATCAAGTCAGAAACCATCTAATCTAATCTGATATGCTGCTTGTTTGGGGTAGAAATGGCAGGTTTTTATTTTCAGCATAAATTTTTAAGCACCTACTTTGGGCAAATCATTATGACAGTCACTAGTGGAGATACAAAGTCAAAAACCCAAAACATAAAACAAAACCACTCTCTCACTTCAATGAGCTTACAGCCTAGTAAAGGAAATAAGACATGAACACAAATGATGAGAATACAGAACTGAATAAGGAATAAGGACTGAACCTGTGATTAACTTGGTGTAGGAGGTACCTTATGAGAAACTCCTCTACAATTCAATTTGGCACCTTCTCTGCAGTTTGTAGCCTTAAAGAGGTACCTAGAGCACTCAGAGCTTAAGTA
The DNA here is from genome assembly GCA_023548195.1 of Bettongia penicillata ogilbyi. Classification (NCBI taxonomy): domain Eukaryota; kingdom Metazoa; phylum Chordata; class Mammalia; order Diprotodontia; family Potoroidae; genus Bettongia; species Bettongia penicillata. The sequence goes on along the minus strand of JAJHZJ010000852.1, from coordinate 518,988 downwards.
ACTTTATCAAGGTCACACGCTAAGTATGTAGCAGAGGCAGGATTTGAATCTAAGACTCAATAGCTCAGAAACCAGCTCCCTACCTATTATGACTTACTACCTCTCCCAATGGAATACATGGTGAGAGAACAGATAGGCACAAAGTGCTTTTGGAGCACTAATTGAGCAAATACTGCTTCTAGATGGCGGACCAGGGTATGGAACATGTGTTTTTTGATCTGGATCTTCATTTCCAAGTGATATTTCAACGAGTGGTTTGGGGGTCCCAGATGTAGCAAATAGGGTGAACAAAGGCACAGAGATAAGAAAACATGAAACATGTTCAGGGAACATAGAACAACCTAATTTAGTAGGAACCTGGGCAGAAGTGGTGACATAAATCTGAAAATGTAGAGGTCAGTTGGGAAGTCTTGAAATCAGAGGACCTGTGTCCAAATCCAATTCTGCTGCGTACTACCTGCATAACTATTTTATTTATAGCAAAATCAGAGAAGTTGGTACTTTTTATATCTAATTATCCTTCTACCTCCAAATTTCATAGTACTATTTTAAGTTTTATAGGATTAATTTTCTCATATAACAGTAAATATTCAGCTTAGTATAATAACCAATAAGTATAACTTAATACAATAATATAATTTGGTATAATAACGAATAAGAACTTTACCTCCTGACATTTCCTTGTGATGTTCTGCACATCTTTATATTATTTTGGTGAACATATTATTTCAGTTTTCCATACTCTGGTCAGGGAAGAAGGAGCAAGCAATTGATGCAATGCTGGTTGATTGTTTTAGGGTACTTTTCTGATTATTTGCAGGTTCTTTGCCATCATTTCCTCCTTCTCTCCTGTCTCACATGGTGAAATAGTCTCAATCCTTACCCAGGCTTTACCCCTTTACTTGTTGAAGTGATTCCATCCTATTTTTGTCTCCTGCAACAGATTGCTCCTTCCATCATTTCCAGTCTTTTACTTTTATTCACTTATCTCTCTCCCTGTTTATTTGCTCATTCTTTCCTGCCTACAAACATGCCCATGTCTACCCTATTCTGAAAAAAAACACCTCACTTTATCCTTATATCCCCAGTAATAATTATCCTATACATTTTCTAGTCTTTGTAGCTAAACTTTTTGAAAAGCTCCTCTACAACAGATGCCTCCATTTCTTCTCCCCTCTCTCTCTTCTTAACCCTTACAATGTGGTTTCTGACCTTATCGTTCCACCAAATCATTCTCCAAAGTTACTAATGATCTCTTAGTAGCCAAATCAATGGCCTTTTCTCAGTCCTCATGTTCTTTGACCTCTCTGCAGTCTTTCACTTCGATAGTCTCCTCTTTGGTACTCTCTCATCTCTACAATCTCAGGATGCCATTGTCTCCTGGTTCTCCTCCTACTTACCTGAACACTTCTCTGTCCCCTTTGCTGCATCTTCCTCCAGATCACACCCTCTAACAGTAGTTGCCCCTCAGGGATGTGTCTTGGCATCTCTTCTCCCTCTATACAATTTCATTTGGTGATCTTGCATCAGCCAATGGATTTAATTACCATCTATGTTGATGATCCTCAGATCTGCTTATCCTGCCCCAAACTTTCTTATAGATCTCTAGTCTTGCCTCTCAGACCTTTCAAAACCTCTCAATCTGGATGTCTAGTAGTCATTCTATTATCCTATATATGTTTTTACCCTTTGCAGCAAAACTCCTTGTAAAGACCATCTAAGATAGGTCCCGTCACTTCCCTCTAATTCTTTTCTTAACTTCTTACAAGCTGTTCCAACTTTATCATACCATCCAAGTTGCTTAATACATCTAAAATGGAATTCATTATCTTTTTTCCCTAACCACCCCCCAACACACATACAGCTTCTGTATTACAATAGAAGACAATGCCACCCTCCTATTCCCTCAGGCTGGAAGTCATCCTGAACTCTTCATTATATCTCTACCCCAATAACCAAACTCTTGCTAGGGCCTGTCAATTTCACTTTTTCAATATCTCTTAAATGTCACTTTCTGTCCTTTCGCATTGCCACCACACTAGTGTGGCCTTTCACCATCTCGTTCATAGACTATTGTAATAGCCTGCTGGTGGGTTTGCTTTCCCCATGTCTCTCCCTACTCCATTCCATCCTCCACTGAGCAAGTAAAATGATTTTGCCAAATGGCAGTTCCGATCATGCCACCACCCTTCCCCTACTCAATATACTCCAGTAGCTGCCTATTGCTTCCAGGATCAAATATAAACTGCTCTGTTTGATGTTCAAAGTCCTTCATAACTATCCCCTTCCTGAATTTCCAGTCTTCTTATGTCTTATATCTATCATACTGTATCTTACTCCCTGATAATCAATCCAGTGACACTGGTCTCCTGGCTGGTCCAGGAACAAGACACTCCACCTCTCACTCTGGGCATTTTCTCTGGCTATCTTCCATGCCTGGAATGCTCTCCCTCCTCTGCTCTAACTACTAACTTCTATGATTTCCTTTAAATTCCAGGTAAAGTCCTGCATTCTACAGGAAGCCTTTCCCAACCTCTTTTCATTTTAGAACCTGCCTTCTATTATTTCTTATTTATTCTTCCTTCTTTCCTTTCTTCCTTGTCCTCCTCTCTCCCTCACTTCCTCTATCCACATGGGGAATCCTGCATTTACATGTGAGTACTCTACCCAAAGGAAAATGAATTTCTTGAAATAGAACTCTGCCTTTGGTAAAACCCATTGGGATTCTAATGGAGCTACTTGAGTAATCCTTAAACCCAAATCATCCTGGCTGTCACTGACTGGCCAATAAGTCACAGTCCAAGCCCCTGTTGGTCATTGTTTAGGTTTGATGGCTCAGAGTAAGTTTAAATAGCAACTATTTCTGTTCTGGCCACAAACCCTGACAATAAATATATTTGATTATTTAATACTGGTTAATCATAGTATTTATATTGGGAAAACACTATATGGATAATTGATTTCAATTTCTTTATCAATTTAGCAGTAGAGAAAACTAACTCAGAGAGAAGTGTCTTTCCTTGAATTCATTTGACAAATTCTCAGACTATAAATCATTCGGTCTTTGTATTCTACATCATTACTTGAATGGATTTTTTCCTTTTCTGCTGGTCAAATCTACTGTACTGGATTATTGAAGTTCACTGTCAACCTAATGTGATTGCAATAGTCATAGCTGTAAGCCTTACCTCTGTGATCTTTGCTGAGCTCCAGTGCCATGCAGCCCTTATGAAAAATAGTTAAGGAGGAAGACAAAGATTACAGTTATGATATTAATAATTTACAGGTGTATTTAGTGCTTTAGATTTACAAAAAAAGATTTTTTCTGACTATGATTCTAGTGAAGTAGATAATATAAATATTAACATTTATATTTTACAGGTGAAGACAATAATGCCTATAGAGGTTATAACCAGTTTCTGATTGTACAGCTAATAGGCGTGGTAATGGCACTTAAGCCCAAGGAATCTGACTCCAAGCAATGTTATTAGGTTAAGAGCTGAACATCTAGTCTACCCCTCATTTATCAAATGAGGAAACTGAGACCCAGAAAGTTCACTTTTTCAGTGTGTTGTCCAAGGTAACACAGGTAGTGTTAGAGGGAAGTTTCAACCACAAATCCTCATGGTGCCTGATCCTGCATTCCTTCCCACAAACATATTGGCTCCAGGCCATGGGAAAGATTGAAAAGTAAATGTTTATAAGGTTATTCTCTCTTATTCTCTCTCTCTCTCTTATTCTCTCTCTCTCTCTCTCTCTCTCTCTCTCTCTCTCTCTCTCTCTCTCTCTCTCTCTCTCTCTCTCTCTCTCTCTCTCGTGTGTGTGTGTGTGTGTGTGTGTGTGTGTGTGTGATTAGTGTAGTGGGTGAGATCTAGGGGTAATGCTGAAGCATTACTGTGGTTCAGTAAGCCTTTTTCTCCACTCATCCTCCCATAAGATCTCTTATATTTAAGTTTGATGTACCTTTCTACCTTGTCACTTAAAGAATCTCTGCGAAAGTATTAACCCAGTGTCCAAGGAGAGTTTGTATTCTATTGAATAGAAGCGATCTAAAAGGTTTCATTTTCCTCAAAGGTGATAGGTATACTGAATAACAAAACAGGAAGGCATAGTTTAACAGTTTGTTACAATTTACCATAAACTCACTTTCAATTCAGTTAAACAATTTTACTTTTATAAAGAAATCTTTCCCCCTCTAAAATCTCCAGAGTATTGGAGAAAATCAATAGAAAAATGCCAACAATCTAAGGAAACAAAATCTCCCAAGTGCTTTTCAATACACAACTATGATCCAATAAACATTTCTGAGGGTTTTTTTTTTTAATCTAGTATATAGGGAAACTGTATCAAAAATCCACAAGCTTTGTTGCGCATCAGTCAATTTTTACTCATAATATTCCATTAAAATGAGAGGATAACATTCATAATGCATATACAGAAAATCACAAATAAAGCTTCTTCAAAAAAATGAAATATTTATGAAGAAAATTGAACCGATGAATTTTTTATGATCTTACGTGTGTTTTTTTTAGAATTTATTTTCTTGAACGTATCTCTTGTTCAGTTAAAAAAAGTCTTTGATTTGGAGAGATTTCTCTTAATACTATATACATAGAGACTAGCAGAAATTCTTAAAATATAGAATTTAATTTAAGATGGTATCTCCTATCAAATAAATACCTTTAAGAAAACGTTTTCCCCCAAATGTACTATTCTACAATGTCTAGAAATAGAAGGAAAAGGAAAAAAATAGACAATTTTAATTTTCATCAACTTTCACAACATAAAGCATTTCAATCTAATGTCTTCTAAGATCAAGTGCAAATAAATAAGTTCACCTTTCCTCATTACAGGCCAGATTATTTTTAATTGATTTCTTTTGTGCAAATAAAATTCAAGAGGAAATTTCAAAAATTAGCAGTGTTAGCACAGTTTCTCTAAGGTATAACCTACTGAATTGGAAGAACAAAAGCCTAAAATTGTAGATTTGTTACAATAGCCCTATTATGTTTCCTTCTGTCCCCTAGTGAAATCATACCTTATACCCGAAGATCTTTCTCCTAAGAAAACAAAAATATCATCCACTCAACTTCTGCTCGCAAAGTACATCTGTGCCCTACTTGAAGAAAATAGGATCTATGAGCAGCCATCCTTCTAAAGTGGATCAATTATGTGGTGATTTTTCTCATTATAATATAATTCACCATCAGATTCCTAAAAAAATGAGCACCACAGGGCATTTAAAATTCATTTAGGTTTCCTAAATTTCCATATAGATAGTTTTCAAAGAATAGATCTGTTGTATAAATACATTACCATAATGGAGAATGTCTTACCAAAAAGTGCAAGGTATGAATTCTTACTTATTTTTGTGTCATGGACCTTTTGGGCAATAAGGTGAAGACTATGAATATCTTATCAGAATTATGAGAAATTATAAAACATAATATTGCATAGGAAATCAATTACACTGAAATATAATTAACAAAATATTAAAAAAACCAAGCTTATGAATCAAAGGTTATGAACCTCTAACTCTAAAGTGAATGTTATGTTTTTAAGGTTAAATTTACTTTGGTCAGTGACTATTTTTAACCTTTATCATGGAAAAGACTGAAGATAAATGGTTTCAGTTTTATTTTCTACAGAATCTTCATCAGTCTATGTAGCTAAGTGGCAATGAGCTACATATGTTTAAATCATATGCTAGATTCAAAGCAATTGCTTCTGATTACATATCCCCCAAAAGAAGGAGAAGGATAAAATCTTAGATTTTATTAAGAATCAAATAACCTCAGCCACTCTGAAGTGTTGTACTTCTCAAAAATTTCTTTTCGGTGACTGGCTTCATTTAGTAGTTTTTATCTACTTTTAATCTATACAAGAAACTTATTGTCTGGATTATTGAATTTCACCATTTGGTTCTTAAAAAGGACATCCACATTAATTTGAATGTTCATATAATTATCAGTTTAGATTCTGTTGTGATAGATATATTGATACTAGTATCTAAATCAGTGCTGAGTAAATGATGGCTCATGTTTCAGAAGTTTAAAAAAATCAGTGAGTCCATTAATGTGAATTTTATTCAAGGACCATAACTTACTCCTGCAGAAGGATCAAATAAAATATATTTATATTTATTCAAGAAGTTCAGATAGTAAAGTCATCATGAAAGAAGATAGTTTCAAAAGCGTTTCAGTGTTATGCTAATATTGTGCATTGATTCAGATATTAGTTTTTTAGATTGTTACTCACACCCCATAGCTGTTACAGATCCGTTCACACGCGTTCATTGTTCTCAATCGGTCTACAAGCCCTGCGTCCAATTTGACTTTTTCCCCTCCAATGCCCTCTCCAATTTTGAACACCTGGGTTGTTAGGACCATGCTCTTTAGATAGAGCATATTGGATTTTTTTTTTCATAACTGACTTCCAAATACTGGTATTGCTTCATGGAGGATACTAAGACATCACATAGGCACACACCAGCTAACTGGCAGAATAAGGAAACCCTTATAATAAGGAAAATCAGCAATTGAATCCTTATTCTCCTCATGCTCCTTGATTTTAAATATATACTATGGGCTGGTTTCCTAGCCACATCTACTCAACCATTTTTAGACATTCTGAAAACATATGAGTATTCTGTTATAGATCAGGGGACAACCAAGGACTCAGAGCAGCTCTGATGGAGCTCCAAAATTGAGTGGATTAACTCTTCACTGTCAAGAAAGTGGAGGAATTCTTCCTTAACGGGTCTGGCATCCATTTCTCTTTTTTTATCTTCTCAGGTCCAAGTCATACCTAGTACATAATCTTATAGTTCAAATTATATTCTCCTAGTACATAAAGACTTAGGTAGTATGTTATTCCAATAACATGTGAACCACAGAATTTAAATGTTATCTGTATTTTCTGATATAAAGTTTATATTGCAATAACTTTCATTCCTCTTTAATGACACAAAAATGATAAAAATTTTGGATTTTTACTTTTGTCTTTTCAAATGTTTGTGTGTATATTTATAGAAAGATGAAGATATATCCTATGACAAATTATATAATGACAAATAGTTTTCCCAAGTGTTTGTGTCACACACACACACACACACACACACACATATATTCATACATAGACAAACATATGGGAAAACAAGAGCAATCATCAAAAATATATACATATATCCATATCCATACATACATGTACACACATATACATATACATGTGCATATATACAGGTATATATGTTTATATACATGGGTATAATTACACTATACATACATATGTATACATGTGTGTTTGTGGATTATGAAAAGAGCAATCACATTTATATATGTATGTGTGTATATACACCCATGTTTTTATCCTGATTCCATGTCCTTATCAACACTCCACTTCTTATTAGTTAAATTCATTAAAGTAATGAGACACAACCCTTTTTCTATGTGTAGCAGGTAAATTTAGGTAAAGTTATTTTAAGAGCCATCTAACCAGAAAACTGTATTCATAGCAATTAGCTATAAATTTCACAATTTTAGAAAAGAGGTAAAAATAAGGGGAAATAACAAGGAAGAATAGAGGTACTTTGGCTTTGCTGACTTGATACAACCTGGTTCAGCATGCCTAATGCTGGGAAACTTAGGTGTGATCTCAGAAAGCTCTTAAGAGCAAGATATCTAATATTCCATGCTCATATTCCCAGCTAGCATCCTAACATCTTTTGTAGACATAAAGTGAAACACATTATCTGTCTTAAAACAGACAGTAAGGATCTTAAAGGTAGTAAATTTGACAGCAACAAGGGACCTAAATCATAATTCAGTTCCATAAAATATCTGTCCAAGCCTCTCTAGTGTGCTCTTTTCCCCCTACTTCCGATGCCCTTCTGCATCTACATCCCAGTTGTAGAACCACACTTGCTGTTTCACAGTAACCTTTCTCTTCTCAGGGCCATGCCTGTACAATTGAATTTATAGGTAATTCAACACTTGTTTGTTTCCTCTTTCACATCTGCAGAGAAAATATTCCTGTCTACATTATAAACCCCTGAGAACACTGCTCAAGGCCTACACTGAATCCACAATCAGTTATGTAAAGTGTACAAAATTCAAAGCATCTTTACAGGAATCTTGACAATGAAGGAAACAAAGAAAGGAAACACTATGCTTATCCTCAATGAATTTATATTCTACTTGTCTGAAGGAAGAGTGTGGCAACCTGTGTAGTATCCCAATCCCTGCTGTTGATTCAGGTCTAGGAGTTGAAAAGAGAAAGACAGAATTGGAAAGGGAAGAAGGAGCTTGAGCAAATGCTATCTGAGAAGAGGTTTTAAATTTCAGGACCCATGGCTAAAAGGAAAATAAGTATAATAAACCTTAGGCCAAGACTGGAGTACACCTAATACGAGTTAGTGAATATGTATCTGTCTGGAGTCTTTACTCTGGAGCTCATTAACTCCAGGTATATATGGGTTCGAGGCACCTGTTGGGCAGTCCCTAAGTGCTCCTCAAGCAGGCTTCACTCCATGGCAGCCACCCAGGGGAAGATGCATACCAGCTGCTCTTTGTTTGCTGGTAGCCTAGTTTAGGCTTATCACACTCAAGAAGTAGTCTCAAGGTTGGTGCATACTGATTGATACTTTAGAACATCAACCTAGGAAAACCAAATCTGGAAGTATGGAGGATGATTAGGTAAGGGCACGTTCACCCACAAGATATCAGATAGTCAATATTGGGAGAAGTGGGAGTGAAAGGAGAGTACATAGCTTGAGAAGTATAGTGGTGCATTAAAAGCTAGGCATGGAAGCAGCAGAAGGGACCAAAAATGAATAAGAAAATAGCCAATATGCTACAGAAAAGCCATGAGTTTGGGGAGTAGCTCCTCAAAAATATATGTATTTGGAATTATAAAACTGAGTTTGAACTCCAACTCCACCTTTTGCTCCCTCTATGATCTTGGATAACTTATTTTGCTTCTCTGGGCCTCTATTTTCCCACTTATAAAATAAGGGAGTTGGTCGAGATCACCTCCGATATGCCTTCTGCTCTAAATCTACACTCCTGAGAGACTATAGACAATATAATTATAAGAAATGAGAACTAAATAATCTAGTACACTAAAAGACCTGAGGCACAAAATAATTTATGATATATCCAGACAATCAGTACCTATTAAGGGCTATTAAGGGGTATAATACAAAGCATAGTTATTTGGGTTTATATTTTCCAAATTATAGAAAAGATGTTTGAGGTTTCAAAAATAGAAGTAGTAGAACGCAGAAGTAGTAGAATGACAAAACTTATGAAATTAGGAATTATGTATTTTAGCAGTGTTGGAGGATACGATTAATAATAGAAAGAAAAGAAAGAAAGAAATGAAGGGAAAATGAAAAATGGGGTGTTTAAGTACTGTGACTTTAAAGCTATGACTATGAGAATATACTCATCCCCATCTTCCCTATGTTTAATACAAATGCAGAAACTTGTTAACATATTTTAAAATTGTAAAACTCTTTCTATATGCCAGCATATACACGCTGCAGAAATAGTTTCACAATTAGATGTCAACAAAGCATATCACTAAAATAAATGTTGACTTTAAATTGGCCTTTTCATCTATAGCAGAGAGATTTCTAGACAAAACATTTAACAGGTGGCCAATTAAGGCTGCGTTGACATGAGTTGTCAATAGGGCAAAGACTGAAATTTAGAGGGTACAAATAAGAGCAGATCACAAAGTTAACTTCCCTTCAGCTCAAGACAATTGCTTTGATTGCTGCAGTTGCACACCGTGAACTAAGAAGCTGATTGGAGGGCTTATTTGTGCTGTTTGACCCAGGATCCAAAAATTATTACTTCTACATCTACGTCTGTTGACAGGACCCAAGTATTCTGTCAATAAAAACATTTTGAAGCCAACAAGTTGAAGCCAACAAGCTGGTAGTTATTAATTAAGCTCACAGGTTTCAGACTTGAATGGATTCACTAATTCCACCATTTTCTAGCCTCTTCATTTAGCTATACTTAAATTCTTGAGTCTGTTAGCCAACAAAACTGTGTTTTTAAGGGGTTATCTCTATTAAATAAAATCTACATGAAAGCTGGATTTAACACAGTTATTATTATTGGAGCATAGATTTAGAAAGGACGGTATCTCTTCTAAGGTCAGCTTTACCAAATCCCTCCTCTTGTAGTTGAGGAATCCAAGGAACAGGAAGCTTGAGGTGACCAGCCCAGTGTCACACATTTTAATAAGCTTAGAATTAAGACTTTACCCTGGTCCTCTGAGTCAAAAGCTAGTGCTCTTTCTGCTCTGCCATACTATAGTTCTACATGTATTATAAACAGTATCTATGTAAGCCACAGTCCACACTGTTCTCCCAAGACACTGGAACTTACTCAGAATTTAGAGAAGTGGTATTTCATTAAATTTTTGCTGTAAGTGGGTCAACAAAATACAAACTAATTTCATAAAAGTTTTGTTTATTGTATGCATCTCCAAAAATTACCTCCAGTTCAAACATTGCAATAAGAGTAGAACTGAACCGGTTAAGGATTAAAATAAACTCCTTGTGGTGTTTATATCCGATATAGCATTGAATTGGCTTTCTAGATTGCTTTTTCACTTCTGGAATGGATGTACACATTTTAAGTATTCAGTTCATAAACATTTATGAATTGTTTACCGCGTGTCAGGCACTGTGCTAAGCGCTGAGGATACAAAAAGAGGCAAAAGACAAGTCTTAGCTCTCAAGGTGCTTACAATCTAATAGGGAGGACGGCTTGCAAACAAATATATACAAAATATCTCATGGTTTTATATAGGTAGACCTTAAGATTGCTTACTCAGGAAGTAAAGTCAACTTTGTTAGTAGTCCTGTTTAAAAAAGAAAAGGTAATATAGCAATATAAATGTTGATTACATACTAATTGTTTATATCCTAATATTATATTTAATTTTTATTTAAAAACAATATTGACACCCTTTATGTTCTATATCATGGTCACTTTGGAATATAGAACCATCTTTTCTAACAAAGAAAAAATAGTTAAGACTAAAGATGGCAAATAAGGGACTGCCTCATTCCGTATATGGGCACAATTAGGTACAAATATCCTGCCAGCAATCTACTGAAATGAATTAAATCTGCTTCATCATCTGCTTCCTAGACCCATTATTTGTATTTTTATTTAAGGTTGTTTAGCTTATTAACAAATTGGGATTTTATAAGGTGAAATGATTCAGCTCCAGTTAAATACAATTGCCTACACTTGGGCTTTTGAAAGTGGAAAAAATGCTTTCAGTCTCAAAGCCTTGGGAGAATCCTTCCTTTGGACTTTCTATGTCTCTGCTGAGACCCTTTGTTCTGCCTATGCCAGCATCAGAAAAACTGAAAGTAGAAGGTTTCAGGATCTCCTCCTTCCCTTCAGACATTAAACATTCAACTATCCTAAGACTTTGGAGAGGACACATGACATCTATCCATTCACATTTGTCCAATCTGTAGAAGTACCTCTCACAAATCTGAAGAAGAAAAAAAACTTTTTATATAGTTTCTATTCATTGACACCCTGTCTTTCTGTAAAATTGTCTGCAAATAACCTCAGTCTTAACCAAACATAGAAACTTTTTAGTCAATTATCTTGTTGAAACTCCAGACTAAGAATTATGAACACTCCAACATATGCCTTTCTCCGTTTCTTGACGCTTCCCTCTCCTTAGCAGTAAGTGCCACCTGTTCAATTTGTATTAACTCTTCTCTTACTAAGAATTACCATTAAATCACTTCAGGGCTGGTCAGTTAGTTCTTTTTCTTGACTTTTAAAACCAATATTTAACAGGGTACCTGTTACATAGTAAATGCACTGATTGTTGACTTTCTTGACTGATTAATAAACATAATCATTTTCTTTTCTTGATATTTTGATATATGAATGCCTGCTGACTGGGGAATTTCTAAACAAGTTGTATTATATGAATACAATAGAATAACCTTACAAATGATACTATGGTATAGGGAATAGTTTTCTTGGCTTGAACTCAGAAAAATCTCAATTGAAATCCTGCCTCAGACACTTAGCAACAAGTCATTTCCTCTTTATGAAACTCTAATTACTCACCTGTAAAATAAACATAAGAACGACTTTTAGTAATTACCATTGTTGGGAAATATACATAAATAATAATATACATGGGGAGGAGTCAAGATGGTGGAGTAGAAAGACTCATGTAACTCCGAATCCACAGCCCATAAATTTCCTGTAAAAAGAACACCCTACAAATTCTGGAGCACTGCAAGGCACGCGCCAACACAGTGGAAGAGATTTCCGTTCCAGAGAGCCCTGGAAAGCCGTCCCCAGGGATGGGTCGAGCCCCAGAAAACAGAGCCCACCCCTGTGCTGTCATGGCCGCGCGGTCCCAGAGGAGCAGATCTGAGCAGGCTTCAGGGATGGAATCTCCGGCAGCCGGGAAGGTCCCTCCGCTCACAGATGCTACAGGTCAGTGAGAGAGACTTCTGGGCTGGCCAAGAGGGGAGCAGGGTGTCTCCGTGGCTCAGGCCCCCTTGGGAGGCAGCAGCAGAGGCAGTGGCAGAGGCAGTGGTGGCCCGGCATTCCCGGAGCAGGCAGAAACTTCATTACTGAAGGTCTTTGCATAAACCCCCTGAGGGAACTGAGCCTGGGAGGCGTCCCTGCCCCCACCCAAGCACCAGAACTTAAGCTCACATTGAATAGCAGCTGCTCCCCCTGCAGAAAGCCCTGAGGCTGGGGAGCAGCATTTGAATCTCAGACCCCTAGCACTAGCTGGGCTGATCTAGGCAGGGGTGGAGAGGCATCTCAGAAGTCAATTAACTGGCTGGGAAAATGCCCAGAAAAGGGAAGAAAAATAAGACCATAGAAAGCTACTTTCTTGGGGAAGAGATGTTCCTTCCACTTTTCATTTCTGATGAGGAAGTACAATGACTGCCATCAGAGAAAGACGTGGAGGGCAGGGCCTCTCTATCCCAGACATCCGAGGTGCATGTCCGGTGGGCTCAGGCCATGGAAGAGCTCAAAAAGTATTTTGAAAATCAAGTTGGACAGGTGGAGGAAAAACTGGGAAGAGAAATGAGAGAGATGCAAGAAAAGCATGAAAGATGGATTAATACATTGGTAAAGGAGACCCAAAGAAATGCTGAAGAAAATAATACTTTGAAAAATAGGCTAACTCAATTGGCAAAAGAGGTTCAAAAAGCCAATGAGGAGAAGAATGCTTTCAAAAGCAGAATTAGTCAAATGGAAAAAGAGGTTCAAAAGCTCACTGAATAAAATAGTTCTCTCAAGATTAGAATGGAACAGATGGAGTCTAATGACTTTCTGAGAAACCAAGAAATCATAAAACAAAACCAAAAGAATGAAAAAATAGAAGAGAATGTGAAATATCTCATTGGAAAAACAACTGACCTGGAAAATAGATCCAGGAGAGACAATTTAAAAATTATGTGACTACATGAAAGCCATGATCAAAAAAGGAGCCTAGACATCATCTTTCCTGAAATTATCAAGGAAAACTGCCCTGATATTCTAGAACCAGAGGGCAAAATAAGTATTGAAGGAATCCACCAATCACTGCCTGAAAGAGATCCAAAAAGAGAAACTCCTAGGAACATTGTGACCCAATTCCAGAGTTCCCAGGTCAAGGAGAAAATATTGCAAGCAGCTAGAAAGAAACAATTCCAGTATTGTGCAAATACAATCAGGATAACACAAGATCTAGGAGCTTTGACATTAAAGGATCGAAGGGCATGGAATAGGATATTCCAGAAGTCAAAGGAACTAGAACTGAAACCAAGAATTATCTACCCAGCAAAACTGAGTATAATACTTCAGGAGAAAATATGGTCTTTCAGTGAAACAGAGGACTTTCAAGCCTTCTTGATGAAAAGACCAGAGCTGAAAAGAAAATTTGACTTTCAAACACAAGAATGAGAAGAAGCATGAAAAAGTAAACAGCAAAGAGAAGTCATAAGGGACTTACCAGAAGTGAGCTGTTTACATTCCTACATGGAAAGACAATATTTGTAACTCTTAAAACGTTTCAGTATCTGGGTAGTTGGTGGGACCACACACAGACATACACACACACACACACACACACATGTATATGCATGCATGCACACACACATACACACATACATGCACACACAGAGACAGAGAGCACAGAGTGAATTGAATAGGATGGGACCATATCTTAAAAGAAATCAAGGTAAATGGTGAGAGAGAAATGTAGTGGGAGGAGAGAGTGTGAAATGGAATGGGGTAAATTGTATCTCATTCAAGAGGCAAGCAGGAGACTTTTTAGTGGAGGGGAAAAGAGGAGAGCTGAGAAAAAAACATGAAGTTTACCCTCATCACATTTGACTAAAGGAAAGAGTAAAATGCACACTCATTTTGGTATGAAAACCTATCTTACAGTACAGGAAAGTGGGGGAGAAGGAGTTAAGCAGGGAGGGAGGGATGATGGAAGGGAGGGTAATGGAAGAAGGGAGCAATTTGAAGTCAACACTCTTGGGGAGGGACAGGATCAAAAGACAGAATAGAAACAATGGGGGGCAGGATAGGATGGAGGGAAATACAATTAGTCTTACACAACTCGACTATTATTGCAGTCATTTGCAAAACTACACAGATATGGCTTATATTGAATTGCCTGCCTTCCCAAAGGGAACGGGTGGGGAGGGAGGAATGGGAAGAATTTGGAACTCAAAGTTTTAGGAACACCTGTTGAGTATTGCTCTTGCTACTAGGAAATAAGAGATACAGGTAATGAGGAATAGAAAGTCATCTGGCCCTACAGGACAAAAGAGAAGATGGGGACAAGAGAAGGGAGGGATGATAGAAGAGAGGGTGGATTGGTGATAGGGGAAATTAGAATGCTCGGTGTATTGGGATGGGGGGAGAGGATAAAAGAGGAGAAAATTTGGAACCCAAAATTTTGTGAAAATGAATGTAAAAGGTTAAATAAATAAATTCATATTTGAAATAGAAAAAATAAAAATAATAATATACATGATAATCTCAGCAAAACTTGAGGCATTATGTTGTCTTCCCCATTAGAATATAATTTCCTTGAGAGCAGGAACTATCTTTGTTCCCCTTTTTTGCATACCCAAGATTTAGAAAAGTGTCTAGCATATGGTGGGTACTTAAATGCTTATTAATTTATATAAAAATAAATATCAATAATAATTATGTGGAATTCAAAGACACATGGGAAGACATAGTATTACTTATTTGATGGAGTTTGAAGACAACACAATGAAATCAAAAATATACAGCAAGGAAGTTACGATCATAATGAATGGGATTATTTCTGGAGAATTTAATAGGAAGTGTATTTTCCTCTTCTCAATAGAGGAGTAGGTACAAGAGACATGGAAAGCAAGCCTGTATGGTTCCTCTATTATAGACTCCACAGATCCGCACAAACGATTACCCCATGTCTAGAATGCTCGCCCTCGTAATATCTGCTGTTCTGGAACTCTTCCCTCCTTGCTGTGATCTTCTTAAGAGTCCCTTCCTGGAATAATTCTTTTTAAAATTCCCACAATTGTTATTGTCCTTCTTAATTAACTTTAAGTGTATCTTATACTTACTTGTCTGTGAACCTGCTGTCTTGTATACCTATAGATGTTCATTGGTGATGAGTCTTTGTGTTTGTGCCCCAAGGCATTCACACTGACTTCTAAGGGGAAAGACTGATAGTAATCCTTCTAGGCCCTTACTCTGTGCATGTGGATACAGCCAGAAGAATAGAAACTCCTAGAGATCAGGAAATTTTAAGCTTTAGGATGTGAACCCCAAACTCCTAATGTAGTACCTGGCAGATATCAATGGTGTAATAATGGCTTATTTCTTGATAGTTGGACTTTTCTTAAATACTCTTCTTTGTTACAACAAACTGTTGGGAGAGAAAGAAGATAGTTAAGGAGAAATGAGTACGGTATAAAGGAAAGACCAAAAAAACAAGCAAAACTTTGAAAAGAAACTTTTGGTTTATATTATTGAGGAGTCGTGATGCCTTAAACTCATACACCTTTAATTAAATGTATTAAAAGTACTTTGCAAAACTTAAAACTTTATATAAATCACCTTCATTTTATTGTCATTGCTATAACTCCAGCTATAACCATCCCTGACTATATTCCCCGGTTCTTCAACGATGCCTCAATTATTGAGTAATCTGAGAACAAAGCTTTTTAGCTAACGAAGTCAGGTCTTCTTTAAAAACAACAACAGCAAATCTTCCTAAATCGTGTCAAATGGTGATGGGCTATGACACAAAATTCAATGACAATATTCTTGCTAAACTTTAGTTGTGTGAAGTTATCTCTGCGTAGTTTCTGCCTGTGTACACATTGTTTATGAAAATGAGTTGTATAGCACAAAAATGATAAAGATATCACTATACGCAGTTATTTGCCCATATTCAGATGAAGAGTTAAGGTCAAATTTTAGGTAAAGTTTGAAAAATCAAAGAAATTCTCCTTTCTGATCTTTAGTGATTCCCCCTTTTTCTTTTAGGATCCCCTTTCCTATATTCTAAACACCCTTGTGTCCTCAACCTCTCTAACTACTTCTTCCAAAAAGAGGCAAAGTAGATTGGAGTATACATACTAGCTAGCTAAGGACACATGAGGAAAAATGAGTCAAAATGACGAAACCTAATGGGGACCCAAGAGGAGACAGACTCAAAAAGCTGTTGCGATATTGTATATATTAAAAGCATCTCAAATGACACTTAAGAAAAGGATTAACTGAAGAAAGTCACAAGTAACATTTATTAACAGGGACATGCTGCCTATCAATACTCAATGACTTGCCTCCATTTATACTCAAGACCCTGAGCAAAATAACAGTTACAATTATATAGGTTTAGGGGAAGTGCGGGACAGAGTAGATGACCTCATGGAATTGGGGCAACATGATTGGTTACAGATCTGAAGCACAGGGAACAACATGATTGGTTGGAAGTTTGGTAGTGGGAGATAGCAAAGATACCTCTTCTCTCATGTCAAATTCCTTGAGGTAAGAAGAATTATTTGTTTAAACTTAGCCCATAACAGGGGACAATCTTAAACTCTGTAGATGATATAAACAAAAATAATGTTTATTTGGGTATTTAGTAAGTTTGTAACAAAATCCAATTAAAATAAGTTTTTTAATTAGCATCTGTCACTTATAGTTACTGATTGGTTGACTGATACTTCAGTATGAATATGATTTATCAATATATTTGCTCATATTGCCATGACTATAATATTTATGGATATTCATAAATTAAAAATCAATTAAGATGTTAATATTCTTGAAACTGAACGTTTCACTGGGAGGTATATGTAAAAAAATCTAGTTTTTTTATGAAACTAACTATAGTCAATTTTACTGGCAAGTGGGAAGCAAAGTCAATCCAAGTGACAAGTGTGATATTTTCTGATAAACACAAAATCAGACAATGTGGAGGAAATGCACTTAATTAACTTCTGCTTCTGCATGATTTTTATAATTACAGATCCACAGTAGATGCATCAAATTATAATTGCATGGATATTAAATTTTGTTTAGGAGTATATGACATATTTTTAACTTCTTTCTTTTTCCTCTCCCCCCTCTCCTATCTTCTCTTTTTCTTTTCTTTCTTCCTTCTGCCCCTATTTCTATACAGCATCAGATGAAGAAGAGCCAACTTCAGCAGGTAAATGACCTTGATTTTATTTTTTCTTCATGGCACCCATATTTAGTAGCTTATAGCATGTCTGAATGATTTTCCTGAAATGTAAACACAGCTGGCATCATCGATGTTGGATTTGCTGTGGTATGCATTTATTAGTAACCATTTCCTTTTTTCTTTCTTTTGAAAAATAAAATTTATTAATATACATTCTTTGATTTTCATCACCTAAATTTATTCCTTATGTCCATCCCTTCCATCAACCCTCAGCCATCCTATGTAGCAAATAATATTTTTAAAGAAAAAAATTAAAACAAAAGAAGGGACAAATGAGTAAAATCAACAAATATATTGAAAAAGACTGAAAATATATGCAATTTTCAGAATTGATAGATCTATCGCTTCTGTAAAGTAGTATATTCAGAAAGGTGTCTTTTCATATATCTCATTTGGCAATATGTTTGTTCTTTTTAATTTTATAATATTCATTCTCCATTTTTGTGATGGCTGTTCTTTCCATTTATATTTTTGTAGTCATTATGTATATCATTTCCATGGCTCTGTTTATTTCATTCTATATTAATTTATGTTTTTCCATGCTTATCTGCATTCCTCATAATTGTTTCCTATTGCAAAGTAAAAGGTCATTGTGTTCATCTACCACCATTTGTTTAGTTTCCCAACTGATCAATATCCTTGAATGAGTCATTGAATCTCTTTAGGCTTCAGAATCCTCATCTGAAAAAAAAAAGGCTCAAATACAGTGGCCTCTGAGGCTACTTCTTGTTCTATGTCTGCACACGTATGATGCAGGCATAAAAACAGTTAAGATCAAAAATATATAGCCTTATCAAACTGGTGCAGGTAGGGACCTTCAGAGAAGTTTAACATCAAGGAGTAGTCAATTTTTCCTACTGCCCAGGGACAAGCTGGTCCCACAGTACATTTTGAATCTAAGCTTGTAGGTAGAAGTGACTCCAGCTTGAAAATTTAGAGAATACAAAGGCAGGGAGCTAAGCAACTGTGCTTAGTACAGTTGTGAATTGACCACAAAACAATATAAGATCATACAAGAGCTTAGGTGCACAAAGTTATATGTAAATAAAAGTATCAAAGACTGAGAGCTCGAAGGTATATTATAGACCACTTATTCTGGTTGTTTCCTTTAAGGGATGAGGAAAGTTAAGTTCAAAGAGGTTAAGTAACTTACCCAAAGTCACAGAGCTGGTAAAGGGTAGACCTGAGATTCAAACACATGTCCTCTAATGATATCATTTCACATATTTTTGCAATACATGGGATCAAAATTGATAAACTAAAAAATCAACATTAGTTTTTCTGATACACTAAAAATAAATCTCTTTTTGAAATGACAATCAGGTACTTCCTCACTCTCACAAACCTATTTTTGGACCAAGGAATCCAATGTACATTTAAACAGCTACCATTTCTCCTTTTTCTTGTGGCACCAAACGGAAGAGTAAAGAATGCTGGGTGAAACTTGCAAAGAAAATCAACTATTTGTTGGGTAAATACTTTCTAATGAATAAAGTTGTCCCAAAGTGGAGAGGGTTACTTCAGAAGATTCCTTCTCCCAAATTATCTTTATGTCATGACTGGCTTCACACATATCGAGCGTACTATAGATAAAATTGTTTTCTATGGTCTTTGCTTTACAATGCAGATTTTTTTTTTGATTCTTTGTACTTGCTTCATTCTCTCTGTGGCCTTATTATTGTTCATATTGCACAAGTGAGTTTTAGAGAGAATGGATATGGGGATGGATTTGGGCATATTGAGTTTGATATGTCTACTGGATATCAAATTAGAGATATCTGAAAGGCAGAGATGTAAGGTTGGAGGTCAAAAGAGAGCTTGGAGTAGGATACATAGGTTTGTAGGGGTAGCATAGTTCAATAACCATGTGAGACAGGGGTAAAGGAGACAATAATAGCAGAAAACACCTGAATGATAGGAGATGAGGAAGAAGGAAGGAAAGGGATCCTATGATTAATGGACTATTTTTTCTCTGAAATATGAGATAAGGACCATTTGATAAAAGTTTCTGGTAAAATTGGAGAGCAGTTTGGAAGAAAGTAGGCATAGACCAACATCTCACATCAAATACCAAGATAAGGACAAAATGGGAAAAATAATTTGGACATAAATGGTGAGATCATAATTAAATTAGAATAACATGGGAAAATGTACTATCAGATCTATGAATAAGGGAGGAGGTTATGACCAAAAAAGAGAAAGAGAGCATCACAGGAAGTAAAATAGATAATTTTCATTACATTAAATTTAAAAGATTTTGCACAAAAATCTTAATGCAGACAAAATTAAAAAGAAAACAGGAAACTGGGAAACATTTTACAGCAGGTTTCTCTGACTAAAGTCTCAATTCTGGGAAGTGAGCCAAATTTATTTAAAAAAAAATACAAGTCAGTGCCCAAGGATGTGAACAGATTGATTTCAGATGAAATAAGAACTATCAATAGATGCAAATGAAAATTCTTTAAATCATTATTGATTAGAGAAATTCAGTTTAAATCAACTCTGAGAATTTACCTCATATCTATCAGATTTGCTAATGACAGAAAAGGAAAATGACAAATAGTGAAAGGGATATGAAAAACTGAAACACTAGTACACTGTTAGTGGAGTTGTGAACTGATCCAGTCATTCTGGAGAACAATTTGGAACTGTACCCAAAGGGCCATAAAACTGTGCCTATCCTTTGACTCAGAGATATGACTACTATGTCTGTATCCAAAAGAGAACTAATAAAAGAGAAAAGTTCTTATATTTGTACAAAAACATTTATAGCAGCTCTTTTTGTGGTGGCAAAGAACTGGAAATTTGGGAATGCCCATTAATTGGAGAATGACTGAACAAGCTATGATATGAGATTTTTGATGGCATTTCATTGTACTATGACAAGGAGAATGGTTTTAGAAAAGTCTGGGAAGGTTTTTGTGGAATAAGGCAAAGTCAAGTCAGCAGAACCGGGAGAATGTTGTACACAGCAACAGTAATCTTGTAAGAATGATCAACTGTGAAATACTTAGCTACTTTGATTGAAACAATGATCCAAGACTATTTAGAAGGACCTAAAAAAATGTTGTGTACTTCCAGAAAAAATTGAGTGTAGATTACAGCATAATTTTTTTACTTTTTAAAATTTTCATGTGTGGTATATTTTAACATGGTTAATACAATATATGATATATGTGACTATACATGTGTACGTCATATAATTTCACTTGCCTTCTGAAGGGGAGAGGCCAGAAGAAGGGAGAATTTAGAAATAAAATTGTAAAAAATGAATGTTAAATTATGCTCTTGCATATAATTGGGAAATATTTAACAAAATAAACAAAGCAGTTTAAAATATTAGGTAAAGTTTTCAGCTGAGAGAATGGGGAAGGGGAGTCATGGGAGCTTTGAGGAGGAATGAAAAGGTTTGAAAGAGTTACTGTGGAGAGAGGAATAGTGACTAGATCTGGAGGTATAGGAGGTTTGCCTAGTATCAGTGAGGGTCCTGCTGAGGTTGTATAACATAATTTGATAGTAGACCTAGTCAGAACAGTTGTTCGATTTTTTCCCATCTTTGTTAAGTAGTGTATGTGTAGAATCAAAGGCAGCCAATATTGGGAATGATTCAAGACTGAGACCTGATTGAATTTAATTAATGATATGATAAAGGGGCTAGGGATTCAAGAGGGGAGGGTAGTATAGAATTGAACTGGTTCTCTAAGAAGTCAAGATCAGGAGAAAAGGAGAATTTGGTTCGTGTAGGGGAGATGACTGGGGAGACAATTGAGGGGCGAGGGATTGGGGGTTGCAGCGTGGATAAAGATAAGGATTTTCTAGGCAAGGGAGAGAAGAAGGAGGGAGACAAGGAGAGGAAGATAGAGGTAGAAGCCACTAAATTATGGTTGGATAGCGGGATTATTATTCTATAATATAGAGGTGGTACATTTTTGATGTTGGTAAGATCAAGCGTAGGTCCATCTTTGTGAAAGATTGATTAATTGACATATCTAAGGAAACAATAGTCTTGGATAAAGAATCAACCTGAATAATCCTGTTTTTTGAGGCTGTTCTTAGTTGTCCTTCAATATCAAAGAGAACCAAAATAACCTCACTATGCTGGAGTCAAGGTACACTGTGTCAAACTGTGACTGATCCAACCAATACGAGCTTGGACAGCAATGTCTTGTATTGGGATTTTATTCTAAGTGCCTGTTGTTTAAATACTTGATAATACTGAGGTCATAGGCTTAAGTGATTTTCTTAGATATCTTTATGAAGTACATTAGAGTATATATTCTCTCCATAGGCAGAAGTGGATTCTGGGAGTAGGAATTCTTATCCTGAAAATGATTTGGGCTAAGTCTTTTACATGTTAAATGTGAAGGAAAAGGGAAGAAGATGTTTGGGGGCTAGAGGTGTGCTTTCTTCAGCAGTCCCTACCTAAAAAGTCCCTGTCTATTATGAATGTTATCATTTTCTTAGACTATCTGAGGACCCAGGGCAAAATAGTATTCCTTTTCCTGAGTTCTTGACCCAGTATCAAGTTGTACTGTTATTGGCAGTTTCCCCACTCCGTGTCTTACAAGCCTTGATTAGATCTTGGTCTCCTTTCGATCTAGGTCATTTATCTTGAGTTATCTAGAACCTTTGTTTGAATCCCTGACCTTCTTAGTTTCAAAACCTGAATTTTTGATCCCAGATTCCTGTTCTTTTGACACCCTATATTTTTTGGTTTTTTAACCTATTTTACACCTGCTTGTCCTGCCTTGTTGTTTCTGGAATTGATCCCTGATTTCCCTAAAGCTTTATGACTTGTGGACAGCTCTCTGCATCCAAAATAGAAATTATATGAGCACGCATCAGATCCTATGTTTTAAGGTGATACAAACAGTTTCTCAGTTTTGAATAAGGGGCTTCTGTGGCAACCCTTCTCTCTCCCGATAATCTTCATCTTGTACTCGGCTTGAAAAGGAGGAGAGAAATGTAGGTTATCCCTCTTCTCTTCTCCCCCTCCTTCTTCTTCTTACTCCCCCCATGCCACCCCCATAACTCTTTATTTCATAGCCGGGATACCAAATGTCTGTTTTCTTCAGCCTGGCTATTTTCTATACTCTTCTCTGTTTTAATACCATCTCAATGCAATTTAAGAACAAAACTCCTTTTTTCTTCTCTTTTTCTCAATTTCATCCTGCTTCATGTCATTTCTCACTAGCTTTTTGACACTTTCCCATTACCTGCCCCTTCTAAGATGGAAGGGACAGAGAATGGTGTACATGCTTCCACAGGACACAGTCTTCCTAAGAATGGGGTGGGGCTGAGCAGGAGAGAATGGATATGTGTATCAGTCTCTCTGCAAGATTTACTAAATATTGTCTTTGTGTTGGCACTATGCCAGGCATTAGTGATTCAAAGAAAAAACAGTCCTGCTTTCAATAAGCTCATTTTAAGGAAATAATCACTCTGATGGCTCCATAAGTAAAATGTTTACTTGAAAATTCAGTGATGGTCAAACCAATGAACTACTTAATAATTTCTTACAGAAATTAAAAATGCTTTAAAAACTCAATAATTACCCTTAAATATAAATTGCTATAATTCTTTTGAATATTATTTTAAGCTAAATGTTGATCTTAATTTTAAAATGCTATAAACATATTAGATTTTAATGTTTTGTTTTAATAATTTTGCTTGAAGATATGAGCAGATGTTTGCGTTTGACGTTTTACCGAAACTCTTCGAGAGTAATGGAGCAAAAGCACTCTTAAGGAAATGTTAATTTTAACAATTACATTTATGGATTTTATTAACATTAGAGTGTTTTGTAATTTGCAGAGAGCAGATGTTCTTTCTCTAAAAGACTGCTAAGAGGAAGCAAATATTTCCCCCTTTTAACTGGGGGAAATATTTCATTAAAAGTTTTTAATGCAAAGCATTCTCTGGACCTTATTGTTCAGTTGTTTCAATCATTCCCTTCTTTGGGACTTCATTTGGAGTTTTCTTGGCAAGGATACTGGAATGGTTGGCTGTTTCCTTATCGAGATCATTTTACAGATAAGGAAACTGAGGCAAGCAGGGTTAAGTGACTTGCCCAGGGTCACACAGATATTAAGTGTTTAAGGTAGGATTTGAATACGTGATGATGAGTCTTTCCCTATTTGAAACCCAATGCACTGTCCATTGCACCATCTAGGGGGCTGTTAGCTAAATCTTACAAGTCACCAAGTGCAATCTTGTAATTTAACAGATAAGGAAACAACCCCAAGAAGGATAAGTGACCTAACTAAGATCATATAGATAGTCATATAAGAAACCTAAATCTTTTGGGGAACATTTTATTTGTTATGAAATTAAACATAGAAAAAAATGGAAAGCCAAAAAGTTAAAGAAGTCTGTATATTTTGTCTTTATCTCAGATCAAAATATTTTAACACTTATTTTAAAGCATTAAATCAGCAATTTGGAGCAAGAAAGAAACCTCTGAGATCAGCTAGGAAAATCCATTTACTTTATAGATGAGAAATTGAGATCTGGGGAGCTTAAGAGACTCACCCAATGAAGAGACATCTAAGTGGGGCAGTGAACAGAGCCTGGAGTTAAGATCTGAGTTCAAATTCTTCCTCAGACTTTCATATGTGTGAGAACCTAGGCAAGTCCTTTAGTTTGGATCTGCCTGAGTTTCTTCATTTATAAAATTAGGTTAATAATGACACCTACACCCCAGGGTTTTTGTAAGGATAAAAGGAAATATTTGTGAAGTGATCTGTAAGTGCTACCAGTTATTATTTTTAAAATAGGACTTGAGAGGAAGGTTAAAATTCTTATTTGCCATTTTTCTTCTGTCCTCCTACTCAAAATAGTTTATTTTTAAACAATTTATTAATTTTCATTTATATAAAAATATATGATTATATTTATATATACTTATTTATATAATTTTCTTGCTTCACTCTCATTTCTTTTCAAATTTTTCCTATACCACACTTACCTTTTTCTTTACCTTTTTCAGGAATACTTGTTGGGCTTGTGTTCAGTTTGCATTTTTGTGTTATGCTTTGCTAATAGCTGTTTTCACATTGGTGTCTTCTGAGTTTGTGTCTTAATCTTCCCTGTTACCATAGTAGTTGTTTTGTTTTGTTTTTTTTTTTTTTATGGTCAAGTTCTATTTTTTGTTGTTTACTCATTTTCCCAGACTATTTCTTGACTTTGAACTTTATGTTTGTTAGGTTTTACTCCCCTGGTGGTGGCAAAATATTGTTCTAACTTTTAGCCTTTTTAGCCAGAGAAAATGTCCAGAGCTGAGAGATGGTGTGTCTTCTTCAGGCAATAGCTAGGAAGGTGATGTCAAGGAGTAAGTACATGTCAAGGAATAAGGTATAAGACTGGGGAAGTAGGAGGGGACTAACTTATGAAGGGCTTTGAATGTTAAGCAGAGTATTTTGTATTTGGTGCTGGAAGCAATAGAAAGCCACTGGAGTTTATTGAGCAGGCAGGTGACATGATTGGACTTCAGTGTCAGGAAAATAATTTTAAGGACTGAATGAAGGATAAATTGAAATGGAGAGAGACTTAAGGCAGGTCATCACACCAACAGGCTCTTGCAATAGAAATGATGAAGGCTTATTCTAGAGTGGTGACTGTGTTAGAAGAGGATAAGTGGGTTTATTGGAGAAACATTGGTAAGGTGAAGTCCCCAGACCTTGGCAACTATTTGAATATTGGAGATTAGAGATAGTAAGGATGACATGGAGGTGGGAGCCTGAGGGGTAGGAAAAATGATGTTGCCCTCTATAATAAGAGGGAGGGTAGGAGGAGAGGCTGTACGGGATTTAGGGCACATTGAGTTTAAAATGTCTACTGGACATTCAGCTCAAGATATCTGAAAGTTTCTGCTTTGTTTTATTACTTCTTTTATCTGTATTTTTAGTGTTTTTATCTAAAATAATTATAAACACATACCTCTTTTCCCCAACATATTTTATTTATTTAAATATTTCCCTAATACATGTAATTTTTTTAACATTCATCTTAAAAGAAATTCAGTTCCAAATCCTCTCTTTTCCTTCCACCCTTTCTCCCTCCTTTAGAGGACAAATAATATTATAGCAATTATACATGTGAAATTATATAAAACATGTTCCCTTATCAGCCATGTTTCAAAAGAAAACAGAGACCAAAATAAAATAAATATAAAGTAAAAAAAAAATAACATTCCTCTTTTTTCCTATTTTTAATGCAAGATTGTGTGCCCCTGTAAAATATTTCTCTCCACATGGCTTGTCTAAATGTGGTTCATGACAGGCATGAGTAGCTATCACTGGAATATTATCTACTCCTCTTTAAAGGAAGCTCTGATTCCTGCCTTGAAAGAGGGTAAGGGAATGGCCACAAAGCCAGCCATTCTTTTCTTTAATTTCTTCTAAGGGATAATTCTACTAGAAATACATCTATATGTGCCCCACCCCCCTCAATGAAACCTATTGCTAGTCTAGTAATTCAGTAAGTTAAAAACAGAGCAGCTAGGTGGTGCAGTGGATAGAGCACCAGTGCAGGAGTCAGGAGGATCTGAGTTCAAATCTCACCTCAGACACTTGACACTCACTAGCTGTGTGACCTTGGGCAAGTCACTTAACCCCAATTTGCCTCATCCTGGGTCATCTCCAGTCATCCTGATGGATATCTGGTCACTGGATTCAGATGGCTCTGGAAGAGAAATGAGACTGGTGACTTTCACAGCCCTCCCTCACTCAAAACAAAGTCAAGTGCAAGTCATGTCATCATTTCTCTCATGGCATGGTCTTCTTTGCCAATGAAGGACAAACGTACACAGTTAAAAACAAATTCCACCTATCTTGTAACAAGTCCTCAAGGTAGGAAGATAGTCATAATCTTACAGCTGCTGGATTGATCTCTTCCCACCAAACACTAGTTATACAAAAAATAATTACATATGGCAAAGAGTCAGAAAATCCATTCATCCAAGCAAAACAGCAAACAGAAATTGGAGAAGCTATACAGATTAGAACATATCAGAAAAATACACAAAAGTGAATGAGTTTTACTGATGGAAGTGAGATAAGATCTCAGCTTGAGCCAAGAGACACCCTTGTCTTACCAAAAAGGAAATTCTCTATTTCTCCATCAGACATGTCTAGGGAAGCAAGTTGGAAATCACGAAGATTATGAGGAACTAACAGGCTTTCCTTACACATCTACAACTTCAAAAATCTTTTTCTCTCTTGCCCATGGAGTAGGTCCTGAAAAAAGTTCAGAACCACACATTTTCATGTTCTGTGTGTGTGCCTGTCTCTGTCTGTCTGTCACTCTCTTGCTCTCTCTCTTCCTTTCTTTCTATCTAGGTCTGGCAACAGCCCTGCCTTTCAAGCAAGTACACAGGTGCTGTCAGCATTCTTTCTGGCAATTAGGCATCCCCTTCTGCCTACTCTGCAACGTGCAAAGTGCTGTAGACTTGGAAATCTGGGTTTACATTCTAACACTTCTAGAAAACATTGTCCCATCCTCTAACTTAGCAAATGTGAAACTGTTCTTGGGTCCTTTCTACCCCCTAATTACTTCCTTGTCCAACAAATCCCTTCTTTTCTTCATCTCAGAATAATTGTTAATTAGTTTTCTTTTGTGTTTCTCTCTCTCTCTCTCTCTCTCTCTCTCTCTCTCTCTCTCTCTCTCTCTCTCTCTCTCTCTCTCTCTCTCTCTCTCTCTCTCTCTCTACTTTGACTAGATTCTGTATTGGCAGGACTCCCTTTTATTTAAAGTAGCAATAAAAGTCAGTTTTCTGTTTACTTTCCAAGTCATTAATTAACTCTGCTCTTATCTTTTTCTATTCCACTTCTTTGTTGACCAAGGTTTCTCTCATTTGGTTTACATTTCCACATGTCAGTCCAATGATGTTTCCAACCCACCCAAGGAACAGACTTTAAATGACTTGTCTAAGGTCACAGGGCCAAAAAACTTTAGGGAAAGTCTTTGAACCCATGATTTCTTCATCCTAAGCCCCAAACTTTGTTTACCATATCATAAAATAAAGTTAATAGCATTATTGCTTTTCAGTCATGAAATGTTTATAATATACTTTCCTCACAAGCATGTCATTTAGGTAACTCTATCTCTATTTTAGAAATATTAAAAAAAAACTGAAATTCTGAAAATTCAAGTGATTTGACCAAGGTGAGTAAGCACTAAGTGATACAGCTAAGGATGAAATCCAGGTCTTCTGATTGTAAGTCCAACCTTGTTTCCAACATATCCAGATTTTTCCAAAATATCCAAAAATCTATCAATGTATAGCTTCCCAAGGGAAACAGGTCATCCATGTTGCCTAATGAAGCAAATGAGCAAAATTTATTATGTCCACACTAAGAGTAGTGCACTATACAAGGCAGCATTGGTAATTCAGTTTACCAAGAAAAATCACAAATGTAGAATGCACCACCTTTGATATTAAGGAACTTGAAATCTAAAATGTTTAGACAAATTAATTTAGTTTGAGAAACAATAGCAGATGCTATGGTCTTCTATTATTAATTCATATATTGAGTAATGACTATTGATCAATCACCATAGTGACTATTTATTTCAATTAACTTCTTAGTTCTGCCATCCACTCCAAGTACATGCTATGCATGCCCTCTGTGTTAGATCTGGTACAGATTCAAAATGGCCTTAAAGGATAAGATCACAAATAATTAACCTGATATTGGTCATGAATGTTTTTATCCTATCCTGTGTTTTTGATATTTTGAAATACTTGCATTAGAGCAACGCATTGCTGACCATTTCTCCATTTCCATTTTGAGCCAGAAGTGTATGAGTCCTTGTTGAATCCGGCAGATTCACCTCGATAATCATTCTCAGCTCAAAATGTTCTGACTGGATGCTTTAGCCTAAAGGAAGAAGCTTTGTAGCATCTGAGTTATGATGGCACTTTCTCCTAACACCTGCTCTTGTAGGAAATGGGAAGATTCATATTTGAAACATTTATTCTCCAGGACTCTTACTATCACATATTTAAGCATCTTGTTTTCTTGAATATGAAAACCTGTCCACAGTTTCCACAAGAATTTTTTTTCTGCCTAGATTATATGTGAACTCTTTTCTAACACACTTACCAGAAGTTTGACCTCAAAAATAGTATGGTTCTTCAGAGCCATTGCCTCAAGAAATGACATACTTATTACAAAAAACTGCCATGGCTCAACCTTTGTTGGACTCATTTTGTAGAACTGCTTCAGAAACAACCAACAGCCAGGATATGTGACCATACTTGTAACCTCGTCTAGTTTTTGACCAAAGGAAAAATTAATACAGATTCAAAGCAAATGCCTCATATTCTAAAGAAAATTCAGGAGTGTTTTTTTTTAATAATCCAGCAATATTGCCTTGTTACAGTTCAAACAATCAAAAACAGCAATGTCCCTATTGTGTTTGCAGGAAACAAGATACTCGCATAATGGTCAACTGACCCTCAATAATTTGAGAAGCGGTATGGAATAATGGACAAAGTGCCATTCAGAGTCAGACCAAGTATCAAATCTGACACTTACTGCCTCCATGAGTCTGGGAAAGTCATTTAAATTCTATAAACCTCAGTTCTCCAACTAAAAAGTGGGGAAGATAATAGTTCTTGCCTCAAAACATTATTTTGAGGATCAAATCCCATAGCACACATTGAGTATTTTGAAAACAAAACATGATATAAAAATGAGAATTATTTTAAATTAGGCAGTACATTTTCTTTTTAATTTTGTAAATTTAAAAAAAATTAAACTTAGACAACAAAAAAGAAATTTAAATACCAAAACCTAAATAAAAAGAAAGAAAAGAAGCATTGCCATGTGCACAGCAGAACATAAGGATTCAAAATATAAAGTAATAAATTTCCATTTCAAGACAACCTATATGATAAATGCTCCACATTGTGTTCAAAGCTGTTCATCTTTTCTTTTCTTCATTGTAAGTTTTATTTTGTTCTCTGTTGTGCACTTTTTACTTTGCTCCTTTTCCCCCTCCCCCCTCCAGTAAGGCTGCAATCAAGTACATGTATGTGTGTATGTATATGCATGCCTGTGTTTGTGTATACACACAGACATAGATACATATGTACATTGCATACATGTATACACATTAACATATAGACACATGTATTATAGAGAGACATACACTTACACACATGAACATATACATGGATGTCTAATATGTATACACATATCCATTCATATGCATCTATATAAGACCTTACTATATTTATTTGTGCTGTTTCTCTGAAGGTGACTTACATCTTAGTTCATAAGTCTAAGTCTTCCCCGTATTTTTCTGAATCCCCCCCAAATCATGATTTCTTACACCACAGAAACACTCCAACCTTAAACTGTCTAGTTATTTTAAGTAGTCTAAAGCAACATTGGTTAACAGGGCTGAAATATAGTGTAGTTACCCTATTTTTATCTTTTCAGTAAATCTGTTTTACCTTTAACTTTATCTGAGATCATGATTTCTACCCCTGCTTTTTTTCTAATAAATTCTACTCCTGATCTTTATGTTTGTGTGTATCCTATTTCCTACCCGTCTTGCCTCTTCTACTTTATTTCTGCACACTACCTTGTCCTCATATTACTTAACCTACTTCCCCCTCCAAAGATCCCTCTCTTATCCTCCCCCCTTTCCCAGGTGGTCCATTTTCAATGTTTTCATGGTTCGTTGATTTGATTGAGGTAAGCACTCCATTCAGTGGTCCTCATCATACTATACACTCTGTCGTGTGACTTCAAAATGTTTTCCACAATATTCCCACCCAAATTTCTGGCAGTTTTCTTAAATCTCTGGATGTGTAGAATGAGGACATTATGGGAGTTGTTCATCTGGATATGTTGGAAGCATATAAAACTCAAAATATATAAAAACTGAACTCATTATGTCTGCTCCCTCTCTCCTCACCCCAAACCAACCCCAATTTCAAACTTCTTTAGTTGGGTCAAGGACCCACCATCCTTCCAGACATACAGGTCAATGACTTAGGCATTATCTTTGACTCCTCACCCTTCCCAAGTTCATATACTTAATTAAGTGGCAAACTTTGTTTTTACCTCCAAAATATCTTGGTATTTGTCACTTTCTCTTTACTCATATCGTGACCATTTTCGTTCAGGCTTTTATCTTTCCCTTAAACTACTGCAATTGCTTCCTACTTAGTCTCTGTGCCTCAGGTCTCTCCCATTTCTAATCTATATTTTCTATACTCCTAAAGTATACATATCACCATGTCACTGTTTACTCAATAAGTTCCAATAGCTTACTATTGACTTTAGAATCAACTGTAAACTCCATTGATTAGTTTTTGAAGTTCTTCCCAACCTGACTCTGATCTACCTTTCAAATTTTAGTATTTATTACTCTCCTTCCTGACTAATATGATCCAGACAAATTGACTGTCTTGATATTTTCGATATGTAGTTCTTCAGCTTCAATTTCTGAGCCTTCTGACTAATTTCCATATGCAGAGTGCAGTCTTACTTCCTTCTCTTAGAATGCATTATTTTCTTCAACATTCTGCTCATGTCACAAAGCCTCTCTTGATTTTCTCAGTTGTAAGTGCCTTTAACTTTGTATATATTTTGTACTTAATCTGTATATACTTATTTATGTTCATGTTCTCACCTCTGATAAAATATAAGTCCCTTGGGGATAGGGTTTATTAGATTTTTGTCTTTATATCTCAAGCAGTTCTTGACACAGTCTGCTGACCAATCCCTCAGACCTAGACGGCTTCTCTTACCAGAATCCCTAATTCCAAACCCCAACTTTCCCCATTTCATTCTGGCCTAGAATCTGAATCTTTTGGCACTTTTTTCTTCAAATATTATTTGAATATTTGAATACTATTTGCATAAACTTCATACAACCTGGAGATTGTGGCATGGAGGGAGATGGGGATATGATCTTATGGAGTTTCTTAGAACCTCCTAAGTATTTAAAGTGCTTGTTGAAGGACTGCTGACCAATCTGTTAATTCTTGTGCTTATTAAATGAGTAACCTACCTCCTTTTACAATTCTTTTATTCAAAATACCTGTACAATTTTTCATCAGAAAAATGTTGTTGCCTATTCTCATTGATCTGTTACCATTCCTTGCCCATTTAATTTTTTAAACAAATTTTAAACAAAAATTTAAAGTAGGACTATCATTTTTAAAAAAGATAGAAATATAGGAGAATTAGGTCTGATCAAATAAAAATAACGTTCCTAATTTGAAGTCAGCACTCACTTCAAATATGCAATACATCATATATACCTACACACATACATAATATGTATGCAACAAGAGATCCACAGGCTTGAGCAGTTCAGATTTCTCTTTCTCTGCTAAGTCTTTCATTTCCCCTTTTGAATATAAATTCTGCATTGAAGCATTTGCAGGTTGATTATAACTTGATTGAGTATGATCTCTAGGTAGCTTGAAAACTTCACTGTCTGGCCAATCTCTTAGGCCCAGATGTCCTTCCTTGCCAGCTGAGCTAATTCCAAACTCCATCCTTTTTGTATCAGAACCTTTAATAAATCATAATCTTTAATAAACTTTTGCAGGCTTAGCTCTTCAAGGATTGTTTCTTTGCATAACCTCCATATTTGCTTCAGGGTAGGGAGCTTCATTCTCCAGGGAACTCCCCACATCCTTATATGAATACATTTGGATCATTTTAATATTTTATATTGGGGGACTATATCCCCTGCTCATCATTCTCTAAAAGCATCATGAGCATCTATGTGTTTATTTCATGATTCAGATTATGCTAATAACCCTTCTTTAATCATCATTCCCCCTCCACCCACAGCAAAATAGAGATCATTTTGTTTTTCATAGTGGAATTAAAGACATTATAATTCCATGTAGAATAAATGCAAGAAAATGCAAGAATAAGGTATATATTTTTGGTAAGCATGCTAAATTTATTTGTTTCATATGTGTATATTGATGAAGTACCTTCGTGTATCTTTTCTATTCTTTTGTCATCATTTCTCCTGCACACATGCACATATACAAAGATACACATGGGTACTTTTCCTAACAATGAAATGCTATATTTTTTAAAAATAAATAAATTGTTAAACATGGGAGAGAATGCTTAGTGGGATCAAATTTAGTTTAAAATAAATTTCTGTTCTATCTATACAACTTAAGAACAATTTAAGAAATGAACAGACAAACAAACGAAAACCAAAATATCAGTAAGTTGTTTTGTCCGTAGGAGACCAAAAGGGTGATCTGGTCAATCTTTTTTTTTTTTCCAAATGAAATGGTTTTGGTTTTTTGTTTGTTTGTTTGTTTTTTTGTTCCAGAATAAGCCAAGAGTTTTGTTTTCTATAGGAACTACACGCGCTGAAAATTTAAATAAAAACAAAGGAGAATTTGCTAATAAAAAGCAAATACAGAGGCATACGATATTACTAACTCTACCTAAATCCACTGAAATCCCATTTCCATGTTGCATTTCATATAGCCAGAGAGATAAAATTTCTCAAAATTCATTCAAATGTAGTATTATGTGTTTCTTTTATTAACATTTGATTGCGTTTGGCAGTGATGATAGGTTTCACAGCCAAGACAAAGCAACTGTTGAATACATTTACCCTTCAAACTAAGTATGTTATTTTTTGATAAATACAAATTTAGTAAAACCTACTTTGAATGCTGTAGTGATCAACAGAGCTGGGGGAAAAGGCAGTGATTGCATGTATGCATTTAATATTTTATCAATGCTTTTCATCATTTCCTAATAAATCACCTAATCCTCTGATACAATTTTATTCTCCATAATCTTTGAGAGATTGCTAAAAATAACTTCACTATCACATCTGACCATTTGTTCAGTACTAGAGGATGTAACTCCTCTAATATTCAGGAATCTAGGTGAAAAGTAAGCATTTTCATCTGTATAACAAGTACTCTTGAGGACCTTGAGGACCCATAAGGGAAGGAAAGAATGAGTCCTGTTGCAGTATAATTCTGTATGGCACAATTAGGAAGTAGAAACCATAGTTACTATGGTAATTAAAATAGGCAATAAAGAATCACAGCCATACACAACAAGGCACATAGTAACTATGGGTTATGTCTAAACCTTCTAAATGAGTATTTTAATTCTGATAATATTACTCCCTTTTGTGCTACATTTTGTGATTGGATAACTAGGTCTTAAATTTGTTGGTCCTTTTTCCGGTGGTTTTTGGAACTTAAATAACTTCTATGGGGTGAAATATGCAAGGTAATTCTGTAGCTCATGCATTTGCAAGAGGTGATGTATCTTTCCGTATTATCCTCTAATGGACAGGAGCTGTTTTTGTATTCTGATCATATTACCTTATTCCCATGGGCTCTGAAATAGAGCTTTGCTTCCTCATTTGACTTGGCTTAATGTTCATATTTTTACCCCCTTTTTTTACAAGGAACTGCATATTTTGCTTTTTTCTGCCTAGGGCCACTTGACTAATTATTCTATCAAGGATATTCTTGTTTATAAGTATATGCTAAAGAGCCTAAAAAAGTGGAAAATTAAGATAATATCTATGAAGCTCACATGAAAGCACAAATAATAAAGTTCTGGAATAATATAAATTTTGAAAGGTTTGGTTCATAGTTAATAGATATCCTATATATTAAGACAAAATTCACTGTAAAGATTTCAATTTTGATTCTGTAAATATCTTAATAATATCCACGCAAAGGCAAAGTCATTTTGGATGGGGTTAAGGAGCTTCTTACGAAAAGCAGAGACTGTGAGAAGGAGAAAATGGAGGAAATTAGCAAAATCCAATTCAATACATATGATGATTCCTTTGTTCTATTTTTCTGGGGGAAATATTTTACAGAATCATGGTACTGGGAGGGAACTTGAGAATCTGGTTATTTTGTCCTTTTCTTTTTCATTAAGCCTACAATTTAACCACCCCTAGGGAAAAAAAAATGATAGAACTCCAGAACTGTCTTCCTTAGTATATAATTATTGATTTTAACTTTTCAACAAAAGTTCCTCACAGTGCAGTTGAAAATCATAACTCTTCATGTATTTTAATATCACTCTACTGCTTTTTCTTATCCAATACTAAATGAGTCCCTTTCTTTCAACTGCATCTCTCATGTAGAACTTATTCACTCTGTTATCCTTGTTTTACTGTTTTCCATCTTATCAATATCCTTCCCAAACTGTGGCATCTATAACTTACCTCAATGCGTGATTTGAGGAGTCCTGAGCAGTCAGCAGGACTGAACACTATTCCTTTTCTCAAGAAGCCTAAGTATGACTGATCTGCTACATTGTTGACTTGGCAGAGCTTACAATCCATTAAAATCCGGAAATCTTTTCTTTTTTATGTAAATTCCTGTATAGATAAACAGAAGCAGATAGATGGCTCTGTGGATAGAGCATCAGACCTTGAATAAAAAAGACCTGATTTCAGGGTGCAACACACTAGCTGTGTGACCCTGGACAGGTCACTTAACCTTCCTTGCCTAGTTTCCTCAACTATAAGGGTGGGAATGATCATAGCATCTACCTCCTAGGATTGTTGTAAAAATCAATCAAAATATTTGTAAAACACTTAGCACGGTGTGATTCTTAGTAAACTCATTAGATTCTTAATAAATTCTAGTTTCCTTCCTTCCTATGTCTCCTCTATTTTAGCATATCACAACTATTGTTATTAATCCAGATGTAAGAAGTAATGTTTATCCCTGTTATGTTTCATCTTTTAAGATCATACCTACTGTTTTAGCCTGTTCATATCTTTTGGAATCCTGACTCTGTCATCCAGTAATCCAACTTGACCTTCTAGGGATTTTTTTCATAATGTGTGAATCTGATATGCATGCCATCTATGACTTTATCTAGATCTTTGATAAAAATGTTAAACAGCACAGAGCCAACCAGATCCCCAGAGCAAATCTCTTTTCAAGTTAACATGAAACTAATCATAGGTACTCTTTGGATATTAACTGGCTTTGACTCCACCTAAGAGAAGTTTTACATTACAATGTTAAAAGAGGGAATTATGCCTTCTCCTTTGTCCATTAGAAATAGATTAGTACTTCTCTCAGGTCTCTTGGTTATGAACACAATTCCTTTTTTTTTAAAGCCCAATATTAAAAAAAAAATAGAAAAAGGTACTTTATCCAATATTCCTCGATAATATTGAAAGAACATAGCTATAACATTCCTCTGGTCTTCCAATGTAACAATTCCATTAGAATGGATGCTATGTTACTGTGGCAAGGCCCAGCCTTGCTGAAATCATGCTATTTATATTCACTACCTTTTTTTTTCCTGGATGTTCACTAGCCATTAAACAGCTTATGATTTTGCCAAAACAAATAAAATCTAATGGGTCTATAGTTTTTAGGTCTCATTCACTTTCTTTTTTGAAAATAAAAAAAATGATATTTTCACTCACATGATTTTTCTAAATGATATTTAATCAACAACATCCCTGTTATCGCATCTGGGAATACATCAGTGCTTGAGGATATAGCTCATCTTGAGCAGATGACCTGAACTCATCAAGGATAGCTAGGTAGTTATCAATAAGCCCTTTATTCATTTTGTTCTGTTTTCCAGTCTAAGGATCATTTTTTTCTGTCATAAAAAAGTGAAGTTGAGCTACTTTTCCTTCTATGCATCATCAGTTATTCCTCATAAGAGTATTAATTGAATTTCTCCTCATAAGAGTATTAATTGAATTTCAAGTTGTATGCTTTTTCCCTTTTAATTTCCCCCATATCCTTCCTGTTATTTAACTAGTGAGTTTGCTGTTAGAAGCAGATAGTTCAGACAGTAGATTTTTCCAACTTTAGAACAGAGAAGGGATCTGTATTTAATAATAAATTTTCCCCATGATTATTTTCTGAAGAGGCAATATGTGGTTTTGTCCTCCTTAATTTGATAGAAGTGGGAACTTGTAAGAATGATCAAAAAGACATATTTTCTAAAAGTAAAAAGGTGTGTCATCAATTCAAAAATTCATTTCAACAACTATCTATTGAACATTCTGGACACTAGGAAGTACTTAAACTCTGCCCATAAAACTTTAGGCGGGGAGTTGTAGTAGAAAATGAGGGTTTATTTCCTGCTTGCTCCATACAACTTTTCATGTGTTAGCTGAGGGAAAGAGAAGTATCAAAGATGATTCACAGATGATGAACCTGGATGACTGGGATGTCAGAGTAGAAATAAGGGAGAAGTGTAATTTTGAGGGAGAAAAATAATTTAGCCAAACATTCCAATAGAGGTAGGCAATTGGAATTAATAGCATTACAGCTCTGGAGAGAGATTAGTAAAGGAGATATAAAGAAGGAAACAGTGCGTATAAAGATGATAGTTGATGCGATGGGAGAGTGAATAGAAAGGAGGAAGTTCGAGGGTATAATCTTGGGTGACACATGTTTTAGGGGTGAGAAGGATGGAGACAAGAATGGCCAGAGAAATAGAAAGGGAGATTAAAATATAGGGAAGACACAACACTGAGATATTTTACATTCTCAAAACAAATTCTACAGTAAGGTTAGAAAGTATGAGGAAATAAAAACGCAATGGTCAATTTGAGTGATCAGTGAGAGTGATCCATGTCACAGAAAACATAAGAATCCCTCATCTACAAGTTTGGCCATAAAGATGAGACAGGATGATAGCTTTAACAAGACAGCAGCCACAAAAAAAGAGTCTTTAGGGGTTTTTGGTGGTTCTTATTTTTTTCTCCAGGAGTCTGAAGAGAAATTGGGAATAGTGAAGAGGGGGGAAAGGAAGATGTAAGAGAGGAGATAACTCTTGGAGAAAGGCAACAAGAGGGTCCAGGATGGAAGATGGAGATGTAAGGCTCAGTTTAAGCAAGAGGGAACGTCCTAGTTGTCTGTGAGACTGGATGGAAAGAGAAAAGAACTTGTAGCAATATTGTATCCCAAGTCTTGTATTAGTCTGTTACTAAGGCTTCTCAAGCATGGCTCTCATGACTTCTGAAACTTTGTAAGGCAAGAAAATTGAAATGCTATTCAGGTAATTTGTGTTTTCAAGCCTTGTCTTTCTGTCTCTTTGTATTTCGGCCACCCAAACCCTTCACTGCCCTCAAGTCTCTGGTAACACAGCCAGGAGAGAGAAAAAGAAGAAGAAAAAGTGACAGAGGATTAAATTTCAATCTCTGTCTTTCTCTGAGAATTAGAAAATAGATGAAAACACACACACACACACACACACACACACACACACACACAGTTCAATAGGTCTATCCAGACAAGTTTAATGTATTTAAACAGTATGGTTTAATTTCCCCTTCTGATTTTCCAGAGAGTATCCTCACTATTTATTCCATTTCAATTTTTTTTATCTTGAAGTTAGAGCTACAATGAAAAAAATATTTTTTTGGGTGGGGTAGTGAGTTTTTCTGTTTGATCTCTAGCTTTCTATCAACTTCCTGCTTTATTCATCTCTGATGTAAGTTAGATTGACAACAGAAGCATGGTAGGTAGTGCTAGGCTTGAGCTAGTGCCCTCAGTATGCTCTATTATTTACAAACTAAACACTTCCCCAAAGAAAGGGAGCTCCTGCTTTTCATGCCCCCAGGGGCTCTTTGCAGGGGTATTTGTGCTTATAATAAGCCTTCTGCAGGTGTAGTTTTTTCCCAAGGGGCTAGAGCAGTAGAAGACAGTATCTGCAGACATAATGAGAAAAAGAGCATTCCCCCCTGAATAAAATTTGTCTTGAGAATAAGCTACTTGTTATTTTTATATTATGGAGGGGAAATATGAGGTAGTAGGGAAAGCACTGGACTTGGAGTCCTTAAGACTCTACTGCTTACTAACCTTGTGACCAAAGCAAGTCATTCAACCACTTAGTCTCAAGTTTCTCACCTGTAAACAGGTAGGATCCTACATTATATATCATCTATTTCACTGTGCAATAGTGAGAATCAAATGAGAAGATTGTTATATAGTGTGTTGTATAGTAATTGTTGCTATATTAGAAGCCAAATAAGGAGAAAATATTTAGGATGACAGGTTTGTGTGCAAAATAAATAAGGCATTATTACATTTCAGAAGCCAACCATTTTGTTCCATTGATGGAACAAAAGTAATTATAGGCAAAATGGTGTTAGAATAGTTAAGGAGGGGAAAATGAGCGAATGCCTTGCGGGCTGGGACACTTCAATTAGTAACTTTTAGTCTAAGCTTTGTCCTGAGGCAAAGCTCTGAAGTAGATTGACTTTGGAATCCTTCCACCATTCTTTCATGCACCCTTCTACCCTTTCCTTGTGTTATACTCTTATGGGTAATTGCTTGCCTGAGGTTTCTTGTAATTAACCCCTTTCTCCATGCCTTTCCTCACCCCAGCCCACAATCAAAACTCTAACTCACTTGTTTGTTAGGAGGAAAATATCTGAACTAAACCAACTCAAATTAAGGTGAGTAAGTAAATCTTCTTTGAGAGGCTATTGTTTTTTAGAAAGAATCATATTTAAATCAATGGAATAATTAAATACGTAACTGTGAAATATTCAGCAATGTGGCAGTATGACCAAGGGAAAACAAGCCTTCCAGTAGTGCAAAAGGGATAAAAGGTTATGGGGGGTGCTGGTGATAGGGTGACTCTCTTGGAATCCCTCAAATGATGTTCTGTAAGCAACCATTTGAATTTTCAGTTGAGTCCATTTTCAGTTCTGTCCAACTTTTCATTACCCCATTTGGGGTTTTCTCAATCAAGACACTAGAGTGTTTGCCATTTCCTTCTCCAGCTTATCTTGCAGATGGGGAACTGAAAGCAAGTAAAGTCAGGCGACTTGCGCAGGGTCATACAGATAGTAAGTGGCTGAGGCTGGATTTGAACTCACAAAGAAGAGTCCTCCTGATTCCAGACCCTGTACTCTATCCACTGAGCCACCTATCTACCCCCACGTAGTCACTTATTCTATCGTAGAATAAAACTAGCCTTGCCTAGATGCCATGGAAAAGGATAATAAACATACAACCTTGGGTATTTATGAGCATCTGGCAGGACAAAAAACACAGACAAGAAAGAAGGGATCAAGAGAGAAGAATAGAATAGCAACAAAAAAGAAAGGAAGAAATAAAAAAGGACATAAGTAAAAGAGGAAAAAACAAAAGAAAAGTATATTTAGTGGGAGGGTTAGAATGTCATCAATAATTCCATTACTATAGATCAGCTAACTGTGCACTAGCTTGTGCTGTTTTGGGGACTAGGGCAACAGTGGTGACCAGATACTAAATTTAGCTTCTTATTCCTTTTCCAATGTGTCTCCTACTGACAATCTTCAAGCAATTTCTAATGAACAGAAGCCCTTCCTACCTCTAAAAACTGTGCCTCCCTGACATTTCAGCCCTAGAAGGGGTCCAGCATCAGCTTAGAGAGATAGGTTCACCCATTCTGGAACTAGAATAAAATTTCTGTGGAATGCAGCATCCATGACATCCTCCATCATAATTCATTCCTTTCATCCCTCTTCTTTAAAGAGCATAGAGATGCTATCTATTTGCACTAAGCACCTGGTATTTTCCTTCTCTTTCTATTGAATAAGTTTTCTGGAATATCTATCCTAAAAAAGTTTCTGAATCTCGGTGTTTTCTTGTTTGTATCATATTTATTGAGTAAATAAGACATTTTCATGTGATAATTTACTAGTAAATAAACATGTTCAGAGGACTTCTATGGTTAGCAAGTTAATGTGGCAATTTAAAGATACAACATTAAAAAGATAATTTTAAGAAAGTTTTGAAATGTGTATAATATTCATGACATGAAAGAACATTGAAAATAAGGGTGTTAAATTATTTTTCATAAAAATTAGAGCTTTAAATTAATGTATTACATGGATTTCTTTAGAGAAGGAAAAATTAATCTTAATAATTTGAGATGAAATTGGAGGTAAATACATTTTAAAAATTGTGACAAGCACTTACTGTGTTTATTAAATTTAATTAATGCCTTTTGTTTTCGTATTATAGTAATTTCTTGTCATATTACTTCCCACCCCATTCCTTATACCCATAAATCTTTCCTTATAACAAAGGTAGGGGGAGGGGAGTATGGTTAAACATAAATGTCTGATATATAAATTGCATCTAAAAGTGTGTGTGTGAAAGTGGGTAAACATATTTCCTTATTTCTTCTTCAGGCCCAAAATAAATCATTAAAATTACATACTACAGGAAATTTTTAGGCATGTAAATTTTCTCGTCTTTCCTAATAGTCTGCTGGTCTTGACAACAGGAAGACCCAAATTGGAATCTGCCTTCAGACATAATGAACACCAAATAATATCACAAAAGAAAATGAAGTTAGCTATATAGTAACAGAGAGGAAATTATTGGTTACTCATATAACCAATTTTTCTGTGTGAAGTTGTTTTATAATTTGGTTGAAGGGGAAAACACCTAATAAATGCCACTATACCATTATAAGAAATAGAAAGGAAATCTGTTCTGTGTAATTGCAGCTTTAATACTTTACATTAAAAACTCAAGCTGTTGACCCTACAAAACGATAAGCAGATAAAAATGAAGACAATGGCTCATCATTGACACCACTTAAGCAAAGCACCACCTTATTGTCTCTCATTCAGGAGAATGTCTTTCATAGTTATTCCAAAATCATAAAAGAAACCTTGAGAGTTGAAATAACAGAAATAACTTTATTTCATACCCATCTGGTTACTAATATCAGATAAAGTGTAAAACAGGGACAAATATGTTTACCACCATCTTGGAAGCAGTCCAGCAGAGAGGACAAGTCAAATATGATTGGTTCTCCCACATACTCCTGCTTGTAGTTGACACTGTGTTATCATAATCCTGTCATCCAAGTCCCTCAGTTAAAGTCTTGTGATTCTATTTGACCACTAGGGATGAAATTCTGGGTTGTCAGAACTTAAACGCAGATGATCCAAAGGATATAAAGAATGTATAGTGTTCAGGGGATGCCATATCCCTGATGAGAAATCCATTTACCTTTAGTTCAATAGAAGATAAGTTCCTTAATTTTAGCAAGTTTGTTTTTTCCTTTCTATCTTCAGGACCCAGCACAATTCCTGACACGCAGTAGACACTTATGAAATGTTTATTTGATATAACTAAATTATTTGTTCCATCAGTGTATATATAATAACATGTAGGAGACAACATAATTTAATGATATTCATTCAAATTGTGATGTTAAAATATATGAAAGATACATATGCCTACATATATAGATACATCTCATGCTTATATACAAATATGTAATATGCATTGTGTATATTTGTATGTATATATGTGCATATGCGTTTTATATATATATATATATATATATATATATATATATATGGAGGGGGAGATGAGAGAGAGGGGGAGAGAGGGGGGGGGGAGAGAGAGAGAGAGAGAGAGAGAGAAGAAAATGAACCAGGCATATAACAAGAATGACAGAAAATAAGTCAGTAGCCTAAGGCTGCACTGGTCTTTATGAAGACATAATAGAAAGCCTCATCTACTTTGGGCACATCCTTCATGAAGGATTTTTGAAAGGACAATCTTAAAATTTTCACAAGACAAGGATGGGGCCCCTGAATTTGCGGAGGAAGAATTCACACTAAGAACATGGACACATCCAAATATCAAAAGAATATATACAAAAATAATTTTTAAACTGCAAAGCACTATTCATAGAAAATTATTATTATATGCTTTTGTTTTATATTAATAATAAATTTCTTGAGAGTAAGGAAGGCTTGAAGTAACATGGTAGAGTGTGTAAAAGGTTTTGAAAAGAGATACAAAAGACTAAGATTCTACTCATGGATACTCCTGTAATTACTTTTATGGTCTAGGGGATGTAAGTT
This sequence comes from Bettongia penicillata ogilbyi, assembly GCA_023548195.1. Taxonomy (NCBI): domain Eukaryota; kingdom Metazoa; phylum Chordata; class Mammalia; order Diprotodontia; family Potoroidae; genus Bettongia; species Bettongia penicillata. The sequence goes on along the minus strand of JAJHZJ010000852.1, from coordinate 476,361 downwards.
CATCTTTCAAGGTTTCATTATACTCCTGGCTACACTCTTGACTATTTTATTCTGCCTCCTCCCAAGTACCTTTGTCTCCAGCCATACCCATCCACCCACTGCTATTCTGGCTATTCCTTAATTTCCCTCATTAAGATGTAAGCTCTTGAGGGTTGGAACTAGCTTTATTGTTACCTGTGTTTGTATTCCCAACACTTAGCATGGTGAGTCACTTCTTAAAGAGGCCTATTCACTGAATGGGTAGTTAACCTCACTCTAAATAAGTACTTGGAAAGGCCTTAGCCTCAAAGGGTCAGGGTCTCCCATGGTATCCTGAGTCATCTCCAGTCATCCTGATGAATATCTGGCCATTGGTCCCAGATGGCTCTGAAGGAGAAAGCGAGGCTGATGATTTTGCACTCGAATCCAAGTCAACAGTAAGTCATGCCATCATCTCCTTGATATCATGGTCTTCTTCAAGAACAAAGGACAAACACAATAGCAACGACTCAGCATGGTACTTGGCATGTGGTAAGCTCTTTATTAATGCTTCTTGCTTGATTGACTAAATTTAGTTTCCTGTTCTAAAGTCAGTGGACAAAATTATATGTAAATTCCCTTCTATATTTCACTTTTGCTAATTGTGTAACATATTTTTTACAAAATAGGTACTGAATAAATGGTTCTTGGTAAATTTGAAGTTTGATGCTACAGTTCTCAAGATTATCACTTTGCACAGCATGAGGCTGGTTAAGGATAAGCCTAAGGGGCAGCAACCTGTTCTGGGGACTTAGTGTTTCCACAGTCTAATTTTATGGCCTATTCAAATGAGATTGCTCTGGTGTGATGACTGCTGTAAACACATTATGTCCCATATTTGTCACTCACCATTTCCCTCTTCCCCCAAAAAAACCAATATAAACTCATGTATAATCTGCTGTCCCTAGAAATCTATTGCTATGATTTAGTCAGGAGAATTTTTCTGTGCTAAATTAAAGAGTAAATAATTAGATTTTCTTGGATAGTTGATTCTGCCTGATATCAAAAACTACAGCAAAACGAATGAAGTTCCAGCAACAAATGTCACATGTTCATTTAATGGAGAGATTAGGTCAGGAGGCTGGAACCCAATGGGGATCACCTGGGCTCTTAGGTATAGTATTTTACTGGGATAAAGATACCCCTTAGTGTACAAATGGCTATGTCTGGAAGTGTAGGTAGGGAATGTTCCTTGTGAGTAACGCCTGGCTATTCATCTGGACTTTTGAGGTTCATGCTTAATTAGCTTCTCCTGTACTTCAGATGCAAAGACTTGCTTAATTTATTATTTTGCTTCTTATCATAGCCAGATAAAGGGAAAAGAGAATAGAGGCTTTAAAGTCAGGCAAGGGGCATGATTTTATGTGAAGAAAGCCCTAGTGTCCATGTCTATTCTCCTATTCCCACTCTTTTTCCAAGCCTAGTAATTGACAAGAGAATAGGTTCACAGCTGGAGTCTGAGGGAGCCACTCAGTGCCTTTATTAAATGACAGCAAAACAGTATTAAAATCTTGTTTGTAGAATGGTTAAGATAGAAAGACAGATCATCTCCCAGTCATACTGTGGGGGAATAAAAGTGAAATGTTAAAATGTGAAATCAAGGTTAACAATGTAGGGAAATTTCCATATGAATAGATAACAAAATGTTTGTGAAGATGGTGGTGGGTATGTGTCTTTCTGTCTACCCCCCTCCTTTTTGTCCATTTTCTCACCTCAGGGGATTTGGAAAAGACTTCATTTCTTTTTCCCACTCTGTTTTTAATTATTTTTTCCCCATTCCTCCTCAATGAATTACTTAGGGTAATTAACCTTTGACTGGGAAGTCCTCCGTTGATTTTCTGGCTGAATCTTTGCAAGGTCTTAAAAATCCTACATTAGAGAGATAAGTGTAAACTGGAACAGGGAAATGTGACAAATCAGAGTGAATTTTCACAGGATCTCAATTTGGCCTCTCTTTTTGTCAAAACGACTTCCTATTTAATTCTCTGTGGAGATTTTATATTTTACCCCCTCCAGTAGAATGTGAGTTTGTTGAGGGCTGAGACGGTCTTTTTTGGAAGCCTAGCACAGCACTTTACATACATAGATGGAGGTATTCTTATACTAGACCTGTGATTTCATTGTTGTAGAGAAGGAGGGAATTCCATTTCCTGGTGCAGTCAGCATCTTTTTTACAATTTATATTCTTACAGAGCTGCCAGGAAAAGAAGTATCAAACACACGGACCATTCTGATCATGTGGCCCACGATTAATACACTGGAACCAGATTAAAATTGAATTGGGAAATGTTTTAACAAAATAAATAAAAATACACTAAAACATGGATAATATTAATATGAAGTTTCCTAAGTCAATATGTGCCTATGGTGGATCATTATGGACAATCAATTTTCTCCATTTCTGTTTGAGTTGAACACCATTGTCCTAGAACACCCACCAGGTTTGCATGGCTTGTCCAATGTCACACAGCTAGTATGTGATAGAGACTGACCTGGGTTTTCTAGAGAGTTGTCCTCTTTCCACACTATCTGTTACCCTACCAGCAGTGGTGTTTAATGAACATTTATTTGTTAAATTGAATCATTTTTTGAGTACAAAGAAGCAGTTTGGCATATTGGGAAGGAAAGTGACAGGGGAAGAAGTCAAGTCTTAAATGAGCTTTGATGTGGAAAGAGGCTTAGGTTAAAGGTTAAAAGACTTGGGAATGAATTCTGGCTCTGCTACTGTATAACCTATGTGTCGGTCAGTTGTTTCAGTCCTGTCTGACTCCGTGTGAACCTTTTTTGGGGTTTTCTTGGCAAAGGTAGTAGAATGGTTTTCAATTTCCTTCTCCAGTTTGTTTTACAGATGGGGAATTGAGGCAATGGGGTTAAGTGAGTTGCTGAAGGTCACACAGCTAGTAAGTGTCTGACACCAGATTTGAACATAGGAAGATGCATCTTCTAGATTTCCAGGCTGGAGCTGTATCCACCGTGCCAGCTAGCTGCCCCAAATCAATTCATTTCCCCTGATCACACTTCAGTTTTTCATTGTTCAAACTAGGGCTTTAGCTAGAGGATCTCTAAGGTTCTATCAGATTTTAAATCCTCTGATCTTAAGTGAAACATTAACCAACATCTTGGGTAAAGTTCATAAATCATTTATGACCATATAAGTCCAGAAGACAGTTTTATAGTTTACCACCAAATGCTAAATGTTATTATTCTTCTTTCTTTTTAAAGTAAATGCAGTTTATCATTTGTTTGTTTTTCCTTTTCAGTCAAGTGTATCTTCGATTACATAGACATCTATGCTCTGCTCCTAATTTTGCTACCCAAATAAATTTTCTTCAGACTCTGCTTCCATGCCATCATAATCCTGTAGTAAAACTCTCATGGTTTCTGATAGACCTAAATTCCTCTGCTTTGGCTTATGGCCTATCTCTCCCATGTCTCCCTAGTGCCCACATTTTTATCTGTAAAACATTTTTTCATCACTCATTTGCATACAACCTCCACTTAATTTAACCACTTTGTACTTCAAATATCTGTGATTTTGTTCCATTAAAGCTCTATTCTGATGTCTTACTATGGTATGGAGATGATGATGTGCTTTTATAGGCTACTTGCCTAGGGTCCTTAGTTAAGGATTATATGTCAACTCTCAGAGGACCAAACTAGTGAAATTCAAAAAGGTACATCATCAGAAATTTTATGACTATATCCTCTACTCAAGGGAATTTATCAAATCCCATTCAACAGTTCACTAACTATTGACTATGGGAAAAACATGAATAACTAACTATACACTGTCCCTTGTACTACAGGAATAAAATTAGATGCTTCTTGCCTTTAATGAGTAAATGAGTATCTATTTACCTCCTATTATATACTTAGCTACTGTGCAAAACAATGGGGACTCAAATGCAAATATGAATTTTACATTCCATTGGGGGAAAATATGTATATGTATGCTAAATACAAAGTGATTGCAAGATAATCACATGATAGAGGAGGCTTTAGGAATTAGGAGAAGGGAGAAAGTCTGTAAAGACTGTATGTTAGAGGAAGCATTTGAGATAATTGTGAAGTGATTTTGAAATGATGAGGAAAGAACACATTCCAGGCATGAAAGGCAAACTATGCAATGACTTGGGGATGGAGGATGAAGTGATAAATGTGAAGAATCATAAGAAGGCCAATGTGATCGGAACATGGAGTGCAAGGTAAATTGAGGCCAGATTATGTTTTGATGACAAAGAGAAAACTTTATATTTGATCCTGGATTTCAAGTGTTACTTACACATAATGCCTTTCTTTCTCCTCAAACATGCCAAAGCCCATTGCCCCTTATTACTACATGGTTTGCTTGTTTCTGTTTTTTAATTTTATTTTAAAAATTTGTTTATTTTTAGTTTTCAACCTTCATTTCTATAAGATTTTGAGTTCCCAATTTCCCCCCATCTTTACCTTCCTCCCCAACCTGAGATAGCATGTTTTCTGACAACCCCTTCACTCGTCTGTTCTCCTCTGCTCTTATCCCCTTCCCCTTTACTTTCTTGAAGGGCAAGATAGACTTCTATACCCCATTGCCTCTTTATCTTATTTCCCAGTTGCACATAAAAACAATTTTTTAACATGTGTTTTTAAAACTTTGAGTTCCAGCTTCTCTCCCTTCTTCCTTCCTCACACACGCCCATTGAGAAAGTATTCAGTTCCATATAGGTCATACATATGTAGCTATGCAAAACACTGCCATAACAGTCATATTGTGGAAGACTAATTATAATTCCTTCATCCTATCCCACCCCCAATTATTCTATTTTCTCATTTGACCCTGTCCTTTAGAAGTGTTTGCTTCTAACTAGCCTCTTTCCTAATCTTCCTTCCCTTCTGTCAGCCTCCTTTTATGCCACACCCCACCCCCCAATCCTGTAGGGTAAGATACTCAGTTAAGTGTGTATGTTATTCCCGCCTTGAGCCAAATATAATGAGAGTAAGGTTCTTTCATTCCTTCTCACCTCTCTTGTCTTCCCCCTCCATTTTTCCCCTGAAGAATTATACTTAGTTTTGTAGGATAGGTGATTCTTGGTTGTAATCCTAGCTCTTCTGACCTCTGGAATATTCCAAGCCCTTTGATCCCTTAATGTAGAAGCTGCTAGCTCTTGTGTTATCCTGATTGTATTTCCACAACACTCTAATATTTTCTTTCTGGTTGCTTGCGCTATTTTCTCCTTGACCTGGAAACTCTGGAATTTGGCTAAAATATTCCTAGGAGTTTTCCTTTGGGAATCTCTTTCAGGAGGTGATTGGTAAATTTTTTCCATTTTTATTTTATCCTGTGGTTCTAAAATATCATGGTGGTTTTCCTTGATAATTTCTTGAAAGATGAGGTCTAGGCTGCTTTTTTAATTGTGACTTTCAGGTAGTCCAATAATTTTTAAATGATCTTTCCTCTATCCATTTTCCAGTCAATTGTTTTTCCAAGGAGATGCTTCACCTTGTCTTCTATCTTTTCATTCTTTTGGTTTTGGTTTTGTTTTATAATTTCTTGATTTCTCATAAAGTCATTAGCTTGTATTTGTTCCATTCTAATTTTGAAGGAATTGTTTCCTTCTGTGAGCTTTTGGATCTCCTTTTCCATTTGACCAATTCTGATTTTTAAGTCATTCTTCTACTCATTGGATTTTTGAAGTTCTTTTGCCATTTAGGTTAGTCTGTTTTTTAAGGTGCTATTTTCTTTTCTTTTTATTAGTTATTTTATTTGTTTTTAGTTTTCTACAATCACCTCAATCACTTCCCCTTCTTCCCACTTCTTCCCCCTCCCTCCCCACTCTCTCCCCAAGACTGCATGCAATTTTATATAGGTTCTACACATACATTCCTATTAAATACATTTTCACCTTAGTCATGTTGCATAGAAGAATCAAAATGAATGGGAGAAACGATAAAACAAAACAAAATGTAACTCAAGAGAAAATGGTCTGCTTCATTCTATGATCCAGTTCCATATTTTTTTCCTCTGGATGTGAAAGGCTTTTTGCCTCAAGAGTCCATTGGGAATTTTTTAGGTGCTTGCATTGCTGTGAAGGACTAAGTCTACCAGAAAAAATTCCTCACACACTGTGATTGTTGCTGTGTACAGAGTTCTCCTGGTTCTGCTCCTTTCACTCAGCATCAGTTCATATAAGTCCTTCCAGGCCTCTCTGAAGGTTTTCTATTCATCATTTCTTATAGCACAGTAGAATTCCATTACATTCATATACCACAACTTGTGATTCAGCCATTCATTCCCCAAATGACAGGCATCCCTTGATTTCCAGTTTTGACCACCACAAAAAGAACTGATATAATAAGCTGTTATTTCCTCAAGTATATTTTTGGGTCTCATTTCTCTTCCCAATTTTTCCTCTACTTCCCTTACTTGATTTTCAAAATCCTTTTTGAAGTCTTTCATGGCCTGAGACCAATTCATATTTTTCTTGGAGGCTTTGAATATAGGAGCTTTGATTTTTTTTTCTCTTCCTCTGGTTGTATGTTTTGGTCTTCTTTGTCACCAAGGTAAGATTCTATAGTCTGAGTACTTTTATGATATTTACCCATCTTCTCAGTCAAACACTTGACTTTCTAACTCTTTGTCAAGGTTAAATTCTGCTTCCATGTGAAGATGGGGTTGGGGGTGGGTATACTGTCTCATGCTTAGGGATTTTGTATCAGAAACTCAATCCCCCACTGTCTGTGGGCCCAGAGCTACAGGAAGCAGCCTCTGCTGCTACCCACCACTGCTACTGCTACTGCTACTGCCACTGCCTCTGCCAGCCCACCCCCCATATCTCTGGAGCTGTGGCCAGACTCAGTCAGATGACTTGCTCCTCTTTCACCCAGGTTGCTCAGTTTTCCCATTGATCCTTTTGGTTTTTGTAGGTTGAGAAGATTGGAAACTGCCACAGCTGCCAATGATTCAGTCCCCTGAGGACTGCTCTTGCCAGTCTGTGCTGGTGTAGCCTACACCATACTGTGCTCTGCTCCCTGCTTGGTGAAAAAGACCCTACCTGTTGATTTTCCAGGTTATCTCGGGCTGGGGATCTTTTTCACATTGTCATTTTGTGGGTTCTATAGCTCTAGAATTTGTTTAGAGTCACTTTTTACAGGTCTTTAGTGGGCTTTGGGGGAAGAGCTCAAGGAATTTCCTGCTTTTACTCTGTCATCTTGGCTCCACCCCCTCCTCTACTTGTTTCTTTTCTATATATTCGGTATATGATATGTATGTGCTTATTTATCTTAATAGGAGATAATATTCTTAAGAGAAAAGACAATTTTATCTTTGCATCCCAGAAGTCTAGCATAATACCTGGTATGTAGTATGTACTTAATAAATGCCATTGATTTATTCCAGAGGAAATAGGGTGCCACTGGATCTCCTTGATCAGAGAAATGATAGAGTCAAATTAATGGTTTAGGAATATCCCTTTGGCATGTATGTGGAAAAGTTTTTAGAGCAGGAAGAGACTAGAAGCAGGGAACCAGTTAGGAGGTTTAATAGTCTACACCTTAATTGATGAGGGGCTGAAGTAGTTTTTGCAGCCATGCAAGTGAAGACAAAGGGATGGACAGAAGAGACATTTTAGAGGTTGAATAAACAGTACTACATAGCTTATATATTGTACATTTAGGATGAGGGAGAGTGAAGAATTGAGGTTGACTCCATAAAAGCTAAGCTACTGGAATGATGGCAGGTTCCATGATCAAAATAAGGAAATGCGGAACAAGGCTGTTTAGGGGGGAAGAGAGAATATTGTTTTGGACATGTGGAATTTGACACCCACTGTGACATCTGCTTTGAAATGTTGAACATATATTCAAGGACATAGAACTGGCTCTCAAAAGAGAAATTAAGTCAAGACAGAAGAGAAAAGAGAACAAAAGAGGGCCCAGGTTACTGAATCAAAGCACATATACAATTAGGGGAGGGGATATGGATGATAATTCAGTGAAGGAAACTGAAGGTAAATGACAGATAGGTCAAATACCTCTGCCCAAGACCTCCTTTTATGAAGGTTCAGATTTTTCCATGGGATTTCATTTACCATTAACTGTTCTGCTTGGTTTGGTCTCCAAGAACATTATGCTCTCATGCCAAGTACCCTCTGATGACACTGCCCTTTCAGTTTTTCAGTTTTCTTTTATATATTGATTTCCCTTATTAAATTTTAATATCCCTGAGGGCTTTTCTTTTTTGTATCTCCACTACTTAGCAGAGTGTTTGGCATATATTACAGGCTTAATAAATGTTCATTGACTATTAGATTGACTTTTGGATAGACTATTAATCATTTTCTATATTTTGCAAACAATGCTAATCAGTGGGTACAAAATTACAAGCAAACCAAACAGTCCTTTTTATCAGAGAACTTACATTCCAGTGAGGGAAGAAAGAATGACTTTTTAATCAGACTTCTAAAAAATTTTTCAATTTACTAAACCTCCTATTTTCTCTTACCAAAAATAAAGAAAAATAAAACCCTTGTAGCAAATATTGAGCCAGTCAAGTCTAATTCATGTATTGCAATGTCCAGTCTACACCTGTCTTAATCTACACCTGAGTTTTTCACCTCTCTGTAAGGAGTTTGAAACCATGTCTCATCATGGGGCCTCCAGAATTGGGTTTGGTCATTGTGTTGATCAGAATTTTTAAGTCTTTCAAACTTGTTTATCTTTACAATGTTGTTTTTATTTTATGTATTGTTCTCCTTGTTCTGCTCAATTCACTTTACATCACTACATATGAGTCTTCCAAGGATTCTCTCAAACCATCTCCTTTGTCATTTCTTACTATATAATTCTATACAAATACAATAATATGTATTCTATATGAGTATGATAATATTGATATAGCATTTTTTCTTGCCATTCACCAATTTGTGAGCAATCTCTTATTTTCCAGTTCTTCCTTGAGTGTTCTCTCTCTTCCTCTCTCTCTCTCTCTATACACACACACACACACACACACACACACACACACACACATATATGTATATATAAATATGTATAGGTATACATGTGTATGCATCTGTATGTATGTTTGTATATGTGTGTTTTATGTGTATATATTTATATGTGTGTGTGTATGTGTGCGTGTATATGTATCTCCTTGATCTCTTTAAGGTATTTAAGGTACATATTAGTGGTACCATTGAGTCAAAGTATATGCAATTTTTCTGGTATAGTCCCAAATTGCTTTCTCTAAAAGCTGCATCCCTACCACATCTCCACCAAGACTGTATTAACGAAACTTATTTTCCAGTCTCCTCAGAAATTGTCGTTAACAATTATTAAATGTGTCAGTCTGATTGGTATGAGTTACAATCTTAGAGTTCATTGGTATTGCTCTAATTATTAATGATTTTGAACATTTTTATCAATTTGGGGAACGTTTTTGTTATAGATTTTATCTTTTCCCTATATATCATGGAAATGATATCTTTATCTGTGAAATGTGCTACCTTTTCCCCAACTGCTTCCTTATTAATTTTATCTATATTTGTTTTGTTTGTGGAAAACATTTTTAAAAATATTATATAGTCAAATTTTTCCATTTTAATTTCTGTGAACCTCTTTATCTTCTCTTTTTCTCTTTTTTCTTTTCTTTTCCTTTCTTTGTTTTTTGTTTTTTTGGTTGTGAACTCTTCCCTTAGTGAATCTGAAGAATAATTTCTTCCTGGTTCCACTAATTTATTTATGACATCATGATGTACATGAATCATGTACCAATCTGGATTTTGCCTTAGTATATAGTATATAGAGCAAGATATTGGTCTACCAGACAGTTACTTCTTTGTAGTATCATTTAAATGTGGCACTGCTAAATACCATTTACTTCCTTTTTTTTTTCATTTTTGGGGAAGACAGATAAAGGCATGCTAGAAAGAGGGAGGGAGGAGGCATTGTGGGGCCAGTCTTTGGAGGAGACTAACACATGGGCTTTTGTGTATGTATAGAGGGGTTGGCTTTGGTGAGGAGAAGGGCCACCTCATCTTTTGAAACTCATTGTCTCATAAACATTCCTTGGCCAGGGTTTTTGCTCATTATACTTTCTTTACCTGAAGTTGCCTCTCCTATATGTCACACCTATTCATGCTTAAAAACCCAAGTCCTTCCTCCATGAAGTCCTTCTTGACTAAAATATTGCTCAGTGATTTCTCCTATCTCTGATCTTGCCCCTCCTTCTATATAGCATAACACAATTTTATATTGACCTCTATTTTTCTTAGTATATTTCATATATGCTAATGTTCCCTCTGCATGTGGGTTATATGCAGCTTGGGCATAACACTTTTTATTCTATGTACCTGTCAGTGCCCACAATGCTGTTGAATAAATATTGCTCAATAAGAGAGTGGAAAAAGCATTTGTATACTGCCTACTCTGGGCCATCACGGCACATAAGAAATAACAAACCTCTTCAGTATCTTTGGTAGAAGATCTCAAATGAAGTCCTAAAGACATGACTGAAAAATGACTAAAGAACAGCATGTGACATAAACCTTGCTAAGTATTTTACAAACATTATCTCATTTAATCTTTACAAGTATCTCAGATTGCTATTATGTATGGAATTATGTATTATTGTCCCTCTTTTATAGATGAGGAAACTGAGGCAGAGGTTAATTGACTTGCCCAGTACCACATAACTAGTGAATGTTTGAGGCCAGGTTTGAACTCAAGTTCTGACTCCAAGCCCAAGTGCACTATCCATTGGCTTATCATTTACCTCTAGATAAACAATAATGCCTAATGATTTGTTGAATTTTCAAGTAATAATAACATTATCTCCTGAGACTTATACATATATGTGTATATATATATATATATATATATATATATATATATATATATATATGTGTGTGTGTGTGTGTGTGTGTATGTGTGTGTGTTAAAATCAGGAAAGAAATTATGCTTCTCATAGCACTCAGAAAGTTTCGATTTTTTGGTTCTTTCCATCAGCAATAGTAAATCCTCTGATATTGCTGCAAACCACAGTAATATATAAAGATCCCTATATACAGATCTATATGATCCTGCAATCACTTCACTATCTACAAATGCTAGCACAGGGAACACACAGGGTGGGTATCACTGAGGTTTGTTAAAGCAGAGAGTGATGTATCTGCAGCAAAATCATGTTGAGTTTTCACTTTCTGTAATTGAAATGATGACTAATTGCTCAAAACTTTATTTCCCCTAAATATGAACATGGAAAGAACTTCCATATAAACCAAGAACATATATAATACTGCATTTAAAAATTTCCTGTGCTAAACAGTAGAATGATTCATAAGGATGGGGTTGGGTGATGGGCACAATTGTTTTTGCCTTGCAGATGTTTTGGATGGCTTCACAAAATATATGTTGAATGGTCTTTCATTTCGGAGAGAGAATTCTACATGTACCAATGAGTGGATACTTGGGAAAGAAGAGGGAAATACATAAAGAAAAATGTAGGAAAAAATGAAAGGAGCATCATGAAGACATTTACCCTTATTTTTAAAAAGCCAAATCAACATCCAACAGCATCCTCTTAAATACATCAGTACAAAAAGTAACTTCACAAAATTCAGAAGCTACTTAATGTTCCTGTTATTCACACACTCAAATTTAATATGAGTTTCATTAATCTGCACAAGCAAGATAAGGGGAAGCCTGCTTCAGATTGCAGACATTGAACATACACTCATGTATTACCCAGTTCAGGAGAGTTACAGGAAGAGATTTAACACATAATTACAAAGCATGAAATAAACTCCATCTCTGTGCCATGGCAGCACTATCATATATTGGCAAAGAAAATCAATTCACCACTCTGTACTTGTTTTGAGCCACTGTGAGTAAACATTTACTCTAGTAAATTACAGTAATCATCGACCAAAATGTCTCTGAGCAATTTGGGAGGCAAAGCTCAACCATACTATAATGGAACCCAGAATGCTTAAACAATTTAATGACAGATCATGGGTCCTATAACATGGTAAAGGAAATCTCATTTCTCTACTCACTTTCAACAGGTAGGTTTGAAGTCGAGTATAAATCAATAGTGTTGTCAAACCAACATTGCTGTGTTCTTTGAAAACTTCATTGTAAAGTGACAGAGGATAAAGGGAGTGCATTTTTACCGATCTCCCTCCTTTCTAGGTTCAGGTAACAAGAAATAAATGTCTCATTACACACTGAAGAAGACTCCTGGGAAATCATTATGTTGAGTGACTTGAGGGAATAGCCAAAAAATATCATGAAATCATAGTAAAAAATGTCAGGAATGCATTTAAAGAAAATGTTTTCCAGTTTACCCACAAACAAGGTTCTTGGATAATAGGCATTTACTATGTACAGGATACTCAGTAAATAATAATTCCTGCAGGTGCTCCGCCCAAAGGAATATAAATTTTGATCATTGAAACCTAGAAAGATACCTTGTGGTTTACAGTCTAGATTTCTTTTTTTTTTCTTTATGGACCTTCCCTTAAGCCCAGCCACTCTCACTGTCATTGATTAGCCCACCGTAGGTCCCAGGCCAAGCCCCAGTTGGGCATTGTTTGGTCTCAATTGGCTCAGAGTGAATGTAAATAGCAATTTTTTCTGTTTTGGCCAGAAACCTTTCCGGTCTTCTCCCAGATTTGCTGATTTGTTTGTTGTAACTAGGTGTTAGAGGCCTTTCTTTGTGGATTTTTACCTAGCCTTAATCACTGAATGAGCATGGTCTTAGACAAACTGAGACCTGGGCAAGACTTTAGCTTAAAAAAGTCAAGGCCTCCCATTGCATCAAGGGAGATCTCTAGCTGTCCTGATTTATATTGATCTATATCTTGCCACTGGACCCAGATGGCTCTGGAGGACAGTGAGGCTGGTGACTTCACACAGCCCTCCCTTTGGTAAATCCATGGAAGCCATGACTTCTTTCTGATGTTCTGGTCCCCTTCAAGAAGGAAGGACAAACAACCATAAGTAGTGATGAAATTGTAGGGAAGAAAATAATCTGAGACAAAATTTTATTTAGCTTCAAGAGCACAGAGAAAACATTTTGATTATCTTTAGGGGAAAGAATAATATTCATATACACTTTTTACAAAGAATATGGCAAAGAATTTCCATTTTGAAAGGATGGTAAGTGAAAAAATATGTGCATTTTCATATTTAGTTTTGTATTGTCAGTTCCAAGGGTTATGCTATGGACATGACTCCTTGTAATATATGCAAGTGAATTAGGCTGTCAAGGTTCTATAAATTTGGAGTTATCACTTTGGAAAGTAATATTAATCTTCTAATGAAGTATTCAAGAATTTTCATGGAATTGGTTATTAGGTTTATTCACCAGTGCCCTATAAGAGCCATAAATGTTATTCACAAATGCGGAAGGTGTCTGATGTTTTGCTTTTACTAGCTATCGGCATATGACAAAGTAATAAAAATTTTTCTCCCTATGGACAGAACAGGTGAATTGAAAGTATTTTCTAAGTGTGGAATTCTGTTATGTGAGAAAATTGTGAATAAGTTCGATTATGTTGGCAAAGGAATATGTAACTGCACATTAAAGGTTTGCTAAAGGTACTTCAAACTATAAAATGTGTTAACATTCACATTTTTGGTTTCATCCTGGGACTCTTAATTGGGCAAAAGCAAAATTTGCTCCCCAGGGAATCAAGAACAGAAGTGTTTAAAGATGTTAGCATCATTTATAAGTAAGACATGTGGTGTGGGTATGCTTCCAGGGTTTTGATGGCTCTTGAATACTCAAGCATCTTCTCTAGTGAAAAATTTTCAATTTCCACTTATAAAAAATGGGAGAATATGACACACACACACACACACACACACACACACACACACGTACACATATATTTTAACCACTATTCATCTTACCTTTGTGATCTTTGAATAAATGCTTTTAAGAATTTCCCTGACAATCCCTTAGACTATTCATCCTTAAGACTACACATCAATACATATATTGCCATCAAGTAGTAAGAAATATACGTTACACCAAGAAATATAATACACCAAGGCTAGCAAGGGGATTGAAATCTCTTCTTACAGTAATGTAAGGAAATGTCTTATCTGCATGACTTCAGTCTGGTAAGAACTTTATTCCATGGAATGTTATTTTTTATTGAAAAAGAAAAATATAAATTACTATGTATCTCATATACCCATGTATTCATCTCTATAAATATTTATGAGACCAACCTAATCATGTATCTTTGGCATCCCTGAAGGTTTAAGAAAGGAATAGGCAGTCACTTGACAATAACATTTTAAAGCAGACTCTAATTTCACAATTGCTCAGTTGGCTAAAAGGTGAAGAGATTACAATATCTCATTGCACTTATTGTTTGTTATCTCTTTAAAAAAATTGTTACAGAGAAATGCCAGGTTACAGTTTCTTCTGAGAAGTTCCCTCCAATGGACATGTTCAAATTTAACAATTTTAAAAATGTTATAGTATGTGTAGAACCTATTTAAAATTGTACACAGTCTTGGGTCCGGAGGGGGAAGGTTTGAGGGAGGGAGGGAAAACAAATCTAGGTTGTACGGTAGTGATTGTGGAACAATGAAAATAAAATAAAAAATAAATAGTTTCTGAACAAAAAAAATGTTAAAAGAGAGAACTTTGATGTAGTTCAGATTATTAATATCAAATGAGGAATTAAAGATGGAATCAAATAATTGTTGAAGATGTTAGCCACTGTCATAGAAGAAGTTAATCATGGCATCCAAGCTGAAGGTAGATCCTCCAGATGAGAGAGATATTGTTCAATTCTTTGATGAGTCTTTGAAAGATTTTCAATGTTATTTTCCTTTTATTTTATTGTATCAAAGTTCAATTCAGATGCTGTATTAAGGGGGAATGGTGGGAGGTGTGAGGAGAAATAGGAAGGTTTGAAATGGCTGTTGTGAATGGAATACACAATCAATTTGGGAAGGCTATATAGAATATTTTGCTACTGTAACCGCAGAGCTGAGATCGGAAAAGATAAATGTGTCTTGTACCCAATTAACATGGCTTTGTAACTTTCTCTAACTCTGGCAAATAGCATATGAGAAGGAGGGAAGGACACAGATTATGGGATGATTCTGGGGTTGTGTTTTTGGCCAGGCCAAAGGAGCAAGAGATTTGAATATAGAAAACAGTATAGAGATAAGCAGTTGAACTGGTTCATCAAGTGGTCAAGGAAGAGGAGAAGGAGGTGAATGTGCCCAGAGATGGAGTGATGGCCTGGGAATATACTAAGGGCTAGAAGGAGCTAGCAGTCATGGTATATGCTTAGTTCAAGAGTGTACTTAGTAGTCTAACCTCATCTGTAGAGGTGGAATGATAAAATATGATGACATAAAGGAATTTCACAGTTGATGAACATGGAA
The DNA here is from genome assembly GCA_023548195.1 of Bettongia penicillata ogilbyi. Taxonomy (NCBI): domain Eukaryota; kingdom Metazoa; phylum Chordata; class Mammalia; order Diprotodontia; family Potoroidae; genus Bettongia; species Bettongia penicillata. Next base: position 460,950 of record JAJHZJ010000852.1, on the reverse strand, counting down.
GTTGAACATTGTGGGTAATGGAAAGATCATGGGCAAAAATATCCCTATGTAGTTGAGGTGAAGAGGATCAGTCAATCATGGAACTTATGAAGATTCTTTCTAGACATTCATTATTACAAAAAGTGATGCCATAAACATTTTTTCACACATGGAACCTTTGCCTATGTGTTTGGACACCTTAGTATATGTTTTATATGTGGTATAGCTGTGTAAAAGAGATTTTGTACTGATGAAAATTATGAATAGCACAGATGTTCTACAGTAGAAAGATTAGTGAATTTGGATTTTGATGATATGGCTTTGAATCCCAGATTTTCTTGTATTCCTTTTATGACACTGAGTAAGTCATTCCACCTTTATGCATTTCTTTTTCATCTTTTATAAAATAAACAGGTTAGATTAGTTGATATCTAAGGCCATTCTTTGTTATGAATTCTACACAGTCGTTACTCACAGGGTGTAGTTTATGGACCATTGAGAAGCTTTTCTGACTGAAGAAATTGAAGATGCCATGCCTACTAGGTTAAGTAAAAAATTCTCTAATTTTAGCCATTTTGTCCTGGGCTAAATGCAAATATACCCTTGAAAAAATAGTACATCATGCCTTAAAAATTTTCAGTGTAGAATGAATAATTTTTTTTCCAGATTCTTTTCCTCAGGGAAAGTTTGACTTGGAATGTTAGACATCATGCCATGAGGCAACCAGTGGGATAGAGGAAGTATGTGCTGAAAGTTATTTTGGGATGAAATGTGTAAGGTGGGGGAAAGAGCACACGTATTGAGGTGAATGCGGCTTGAATTATTTTCCTACTTTGCCATTTTGTCTGGAGCACTTTGATTAGCAAGTTCTTTGGCATTTATTAATTCAAATCTTATTTTTTTAATTTCATTTTTTGAAGAGGAGGAGGGATTCAGTATTTTCTTCTTAGCATTAAGTACTAGTGATAAATGTGTTATGAAGAAATAGTTTTTAAAAAACACAAGGCAGTTCTAAGAACTTGTGACTGAAACTTAAGAAATAGTATCTAATATTGTAAAACCTCAGAAGAAAGTTTTATTCTTTTTTTAAATGTCTTGGGTCATTGCATCAAATCATATTCTCCATGACCCTGACAATGCTCCCTATTTGTTATAGCACAGATAATGATAGGTAAGAGTTAGCCTGTGGAGAGCTATTTGTGGCAGAGTAAGGAGATTGTGTTTTATCCTATAGAGAGAAGGGAACAGGTGATATTTTTTTGAGCAAGAGAGTGACATAGGCAGATGGGTTCAGTGAGATTATTTAATAACCATGACTGAGCTGAGAGAAAGGAAAAGATGGAGGCAAAGAGACAATTTAGCAGGCTATTGCAAAGATAGAAAGTAATAAGGGACTTTAGTGAGTTAAATATAACACTCACACATGAATGAGAGAGATATTATAGAGACAGATGCAAAAGACTTTGCAAACTATTAAATACGCAGTATGTTGTAGCAGTAGATGACTGCTAAGTTTTAAGCCCGGATGATGGGAAGGAGGGCAGTGTCGTTAAAAGAATTAGAGAGGCTGGAAAGGGAGTCTGCTCTAGGAAGACAGATGTGAATTCAATTTTCAGTGTCTTTAGTGTGATATTCTGATGAAATATCCAAGGATATCCCCAAAACAATTGAAAATAGAAGATGGGAGTTCAGGTAAGGGATAAGAGCAATAAATGACAATTACATAGCTTAAACATTTCCACAATACTATATGCATTATTTAATTTGAGTCTTATAACAGCCAGCCATTGTATAGCACTTCAAGGTTTGTAAAATTCGTTACATATATTATATCATTTTTTTCCTCCCAGCACCACTGGGAGGTAAGTGCTGTTATTATTGCCATTTTATAGATGAAGGAACTGAAGTTGAGAGATACAAAGTCCCTGACCCTGGGCCACATAGCTAATAAAATGTCAGAGGCAGTGCTGGTGCTCAGGTCTCCCTGACTCCATATTCAGCACTCTATCTACTGGGTCCCTGAGTTCCCTCATCACAACATTGTGAGGAGCTATTTAACAGTCAGTAGGAAGTGGCCTTCGAATAAAGAAGTTCCAAACTCAAATCTTACTTTGGCCACTGACTATGTGATCCTGGGTCAGTCAATTAACTTTCCAGTGCCCCAAGCATTGCTCTAAGACTAGAAGTTGGAGACAGTGCTGACCTACCTTGGGAGAACGTCTTTTTCATCTAGGATTTCTGTATGAAATGCAAGTGCAGCTTTTGCCCCTATCCCAACCTCACAATCGCATAGGTATTGTGACTATGTTTATCTTCATTTTGCAGGAGATCACTGAAAGTCAGAGAAATAGAGAGATTTCCCAACTAGTCAATGTTTGAAGCACATTCGAACCCAGGCATACGTGAATCTCTTAGACAAACAATGCTATATCTCAAGTGTAGTGTTTGAGGTAGATTGAGAAGTCAGCAGCATGGAAATAATAATTGTCCCGGGGATTCTTATTTGTGGCTTCAATGAATAACTGAGGACGCTGTCTCACCTCTTTGAGGAAAGGTTTGGGGATCCCAGCTAAGGGAGCTTTTATCATCTGCCTGCTGTGATTTTATTTTCCTTTCAGGTGCCATGGCAATAAACTTTGAGCAAACTCTCCTCTACTGCTCCATATCCCAGATCACTTTTTTTTTCTTATGGAGGAATGGAGGATAGAGAAGAGGGAGTTTTTTCTTTCCCTCTGCATATAAAGTACAAAGTCTTTGAGGATTACTTCTTCCATTCATAAGCTATTTCTGTACCACTTGGACTAGATGTGTGTATAAAGGCCTATGTGTGTATGCATATGTGTGTATGTACACAGGCATATGTGTGTACGTATGTATATGTATACACATGTGTATGTGTGTATCACTCTATTCTCTCCTGTCTGTTTCCCTGGATAGGAGATTCTAGTTTGATTTGCACAATGGCTAGAGTAGTAAAAAGGGTATAAGACAAGACTTGGGAGTCAAGAAAACCTGAGTTCAAATACTGCCTCTGACACTTTCTGCCTGTGTGACCATTGCCAAATCAGCACCCTTCTAAGCCTCAATTTTCACTTCTGTAAGTTGAAATTGATGGTACCTGTGGTACCTGCATTGCTCAGTTTGAGTCTCAAAGGAGACAATACATGTAAAGTGCTGTGCAGTTATTGTTCATTATTTTTTTCAGTTTGTCAGCTTTCTAAATTTTGAAGAAGGTAAATTTAGATGCTATCAAAAAAGAAGATATTTTTGTAGAGAAAAAAAAGAAATTTGTTTTAACTGATTATTTTAATTGAATTGTATGGAAGACCTTATTCCCATTTCCAAAAAATAGACTTCTTTATAACTTTAAAAAGGTTTGAAGGGGTCATATCCCTTAAGACTCATAAGAAAATCAAGGCTATAGAAGGTTATGAATCTAGAACTGAAGGGCACCTTAGAGGTTCTCTAGTCAAATTTCCTCACTTTATAGAAGAAAAAACTGGAGCCTAGCAGGCTTGTGTTCAAAGTCAAATATGTCGCAAGAGACAGGATCAGAATTTGAATTGATGTTCTCTGTATCCAAGTTCAATCTCCTTTTGCTGTCTGTAACATACTGCCCCAACCCCTCGCTCCAAAATAGATGAGATTATAACTAAAAAAAGTACTTAAAAAAACAACTTTTGTTTTTCACTGATAAAAATAAATCCAACCATTGTTCAATAAGGCTCAAAATCATGAATCCACTAATAAAATGCATATCAAACCAAATATTTGATCTCCTCCTCTCAGTTCCCAAAGTGCTACCTTAAAATAGTAACTAGCATTGATTTAGTACTTCACAGTTTACAGAGTGCTAGAGATGCCAAACACAGTACCCCTCCCAAATGGGTCAGATAAAAAGGTAATCAGGAAATGTTAAAAATAAATAAATAAAAATAAAATGCAACATAGATAATGTTAATTTGTGGTTTTCTACATCAATATGTGCTTTCAGGTCTCCATTTGTATTTGAGTTTGACATCCCTTTATCCACATATTATCTTATTTGAACCGTGCAGCACCCTGTTAGAGGACAAGTTTTACATCTGTGATTATTCCATATGGAAGCAATCCTTTAGAGTTAATTTTAGAGAGGTTGAGTAATTTCCTTTCCAGGCCCAATATGTACTGGAGGTCAGATTTGAGCCCAGGTCTTTCTGATTCCTGGTTCTTTATTTTTATACGCTGCCTCTCAAAATCATGCTTAATATGTCCTAGGAGACATTTCTTAATTGGTTATTTATCTGATTTAATTGAAAGATGATTCAAGTGAGGAAGGTTCAATTTCATATGTTTTTTCCTAGAAAAATACATTCTTGTTCTGTGAATCTGAATACAAACAATTCATGATTCATAGAGGTGAAAGTTTTATTTTTGGAGTGAACACTACTATGCATGTTAAAGCTGTGCCCCTCATGATTAGTTTTACAGAAAATTAGATAATGTTTTTATTATTTCATTTATCAAAATAAATTCAAGCAAATGCTCATAAAATTAATACATAAGTTGAATTATTTCCAATTCAACCAATTAAATGATATTAGAGCAATGTTATGTCATACTGAATTGGAGGGTAAGAAATGATAAGAAAACCAGACTTGTATATAGTTTTATTTCGCTCAAAAAACAGTTATTTATTCATGACATATTTCTTCAAGAAAAGGGTTGTATCATTATTTTTCAAAAATACATGTGAATTTTAGCTCTGCTAAGTATGTAAAATATGTTCCTTTGAAAAAGAACAATCTATCTAAACCAAGAAGAAAGTGAAAAATTAAAATATACTCTGAAGCTAACTTTGAATCTTCTAATCTATTCATAGACAGAAAAAAGGCAAGCCCTTCTGATTTATTTTTCAGTTCTTAAAGAATTTCTTGATTTTGAATTTTAAAGTCCATGTTAAGAAAACACTTGCAGAAGTAGCATTTGTTGATTAAAGCTGGATTAAAGCTCTTGCTCTGTGGTTACTCTAGATGCTAATGTTTACTTCTGTGATGTTATTTCAGATATCTTCTTGCCACACTGAATGTCTCACTATTAACCTTGAACAGTATCATAGTTACCGTGTCACCGTTGAATGGTCTTGAGCAACTAGAGTTCAAACCTGATATCAGGGTCTGAAAATATTAGCAATAAAATGATTAAGAGTTTATGTATTGCCCGTGTATCTTACTTAAAATAAAAAAAATAACTTTTATTGATGGTTAATGGAAATATTTTCTATAACACTATATAGTTAAATGGTACAATTTATCAAAATGAACTGAACATTTCAATAACTATTGTCAAGCATTTATTATGGGCAGATGGCATGCTGCCAGGTTCTATGGAAGATAAAAATTTACCTAAGAAAATGTCCCTGCCCTTTTGAGGATTACAGTGAAATAAAAGGATATGATGAACATAAACTCAGGGAGGAATCAGAGAAGATTTCTTGAATTAAATGGCATCTAAATTGAATTTAAAAGATTGTTAGGAATTAAAAAGCTGCATAGGGTGAAGGGAATCCTTCCAGACTTAAGGAACAGTGGAAATAAAGGCACAGAGTCAGAAAAGTATGTGGGGGCTGAATGGATGAGGTACCATCAAGGAAATGGACAAATAGATGTATAAAATAATGTTAAGCACTTAATATGTGCCAGTCACTGTACTAAGGGTTGGAAATACAAGCAATATAAGCTGGAAACATAAGCAACCAAAATAATCCCAGGGTTTAAGGACTTTACATTCTAACGGGGGAAGAAAATGCATGGAGGTGACCTGGAAGACAAACAGGAGGGTAACATTCAGCACATGTGGAGAAGTGGTATAGAGAAGGCTTAGAAGTCATGTGGAAACCAGGGTTCCTAAAAGCCAAGGCAAAAGCTCACCTAGAGTAGCCAAAGGAAGAATGGGAGAAGGTATGATAGGAGGGAGAAAGATATTACAGAATGAGTTAGAAAAGGCATACCCTATATGAATTATGGAATGCATGGGGAGCAGTAGTATGAAAACAACCTAGGGAAACAGGGTAGAGTAAAATTCTAGAACATGTTCCTTGTGAAAAAATAGGTCTGTTTCTTCTCTCTGTGTGTCTCTCTGTCCTCTCTCTCTGTCTTCTTTCTCTCTCTGTCTCTCTCTCTGTCTCTGACTCTCGCTTTCTCTCTCTCTCTCCTCCCCCTCTTCATTTCTCTTCAAGCCAATTTTACTAGAGAAAACACTGGTTTTCTTTACTAAAAATTTTCAAATCTACAATTTCTACTCACAGTTATTCCAATTTTGTCTTCAGATATCCATATTTAACTTTTCTTATCACACATATTTCATTCAATTTGAAGCAATTATGTGATTAATAATGCTATATTAAGTAAATGACATACATCTCAAAAAGCGTTGGAACTTTTGATACAAGAATAGATTTATTTAAATTTTAATGTTGTGAATTTTGATGAATATTCATTTCAAAGAAACACATTCACTCTTCTTAATGAGTATGCATAACTCTAAATTTGGCTCTTGGGAGCACCATTTAGGCCTTGGAGAAAGCTGTGTGGTATGGTTGGGTTTCCTTGTGCACTGTAATTAATCTGAGATGACCTCTCTAACTTACTGAAAGCATGCATGCTTTAAGCCCATCAAATGCTTACACAGTGATATGAGTAAACCTTGGCAAAACTTAAATTCATTAGAAAGGTCTTTTTATTTTTGGATTCATCCTTGCTATAAAACTTATATCCTGCCTTCCACCAATATCATAAGAAACCCAACAGGCAGATATATCATTCAGCCACTTTTAAAAAAATAACACCTATTTCTCAAATATCTAAAATTCAGTTTATGTGCACCAGAGACACAATTTCAATTTCTTTCTGAGGCTTAGTTTGCTCCTCTCCAAAATGGAGGTAATCCTACTTTTACCACCTAACTTACAGGGATGTTGAGAGGAAAGAGTTAAATAACACTTAAAGTATTTTGAAATGTTACCATTCAGTCATTCTTTCAACTAGTATTTATTACAGAGATGTATAAAACATTAAGTACCAAATGTAATGCAAAGGAACTATGAGGGAGCATCCAATTTATTTTATTAAATGTTTATATTCAGTTTCAAATTTCCCCTTTCCACCCCTTCCCTGACCAATTGAGAAGGCAAAAAAAAATAAGTGTGATATCCACTATACGTATGAAGTCATGCAAAACATATTTCCCCATTAGCCATGTTATGAGGGTGAAAGAAAACAGATAAATAAAGAGAAAAATATATACTTAACCATCTGTACTCAGAACCCAAAAGTTCTCTATATGGGGGTGAATAGCATTTTTCATCATGATTCCTAGGAATTGTCATGGATTATTATATTGATCTGTGTTGATGACTTTCACAGTTCATTATCATTACAATATTACCATTGCTGTGTGCATTGTTCTCCTAGTACTGCTCTCTGTACTTTGGATCAGTTCATATGCTTTCCCAGGTTTTTCTGAAACTCTTCCCTTCATAATTTCTCACAGCACTCCATCTCAACCATATAACATGCTTGCTCAGCCATTCCCCAATTGATGGCCATCACCACAGTTTCCAATTCTTTCTGCCCCCAAAAGAGCTGCTAAATATGTGTATTTTACGTTTGCACATATACACATATATGGATACATTACTTATGGACCATTTTCATTCTTATTTGGTCTCTTTGGGGTGTCGATTTAGTAGGAGTATTGCCAGATCAGAGGTTATATGCAGTTTTATTGCCCTTTGGGCATGGTCTCAAATTGTGAAAAAGAATGGTTGGACAAGTTCAAAACTCTACCAACAGTTCATTACTTTACCTATTTTCCCACATACCCTCCAGCATTCACTATTTTCCTTTTCTATTATCTCAACCAATCTGATTGTGTGAAGTAGTACATTAGAATGGTTCTGTTTTGCTTTTCTCTATTTCTTAGTGATTTAAAGAATTTTTACACATGACTATTGATAGCTTTGTCTTCTTTGGAAAAGGCCCATTCATATCCATTTATTGATTAGAAAATGACTTATTTTTATAAATTTGGTTCAGTTTTCTGCATAGTTGATAAATGAGATTATATATATATGTAAAACTTACTGTAATGTTTTCCCCAGTTCCCTCCTTTTAATTTTGACTGCATTAGTTATATTTGTACAGAAAATAATAGATTTAATGTAAAAACATATGTATTTTTATCTCCTGTAATCTTCTCTCTCTTACATGGTCATGAATTTTTCCTCTGTCTGTAGATCTGACAGGTATTTTTTTCCATTTTCCCTCTTAATTTACTTATAATATCTCCCTTTTGTAACTTATGTTGGTATATGGTATGAGATGTTGGTCTGTGCTTAGTTTCTGTAGACTACTTTCCAGTTTCCCCAGTAGTTTTTGTCAAACAGTAAGTTCTTGCCCCACTGGCTAGAATATTTGAATTTATTAAAAGCTATGTGACTGTACTCATTTTCTTTGGTAATTTGTCACTAATTTATTACATGGATCAACCACTATATTTCTTATATAGTATAGCAAGTTGCTTTTAAAATTACCAATCTGTAATATAGTTTGATATCTGCTAGGTTCTACTAGGTAGTGCTAGGTTCACTGCCTTTATAGGTTTTTTTTTCACCATGATATTCTTTTCATAGTCTTTTAAACTTTTGTTCCTCTACATGAGTTTTGTTGCTATTTTCTCCTAACTTTGGAAGTAATTATTTGGTAATTTGATTGAAATGGTATAGAATACATAAATTAATTTGGATAGTATTATCATTTTTATTATATTGGCTCAGCCTACCTATTAACAATTAATATTTATCCAATTGTTTAGATGTCTTTATTTATGTGAAGAGTGTTTTGTAATTGTATTCAAATAGTTCTTGGGTCTGTCTTAGCAAGTAGAATTCCAAATATTTTATAACGTCTATAGTTATATCAAATGGAATTTCTCTTTCTATCTTTTCCTACTGGGTTGTGTTGGTAATATATAGAAATACTGATGACTTGAGAGGATTTATTTTATATCCTGCAACTGTGCTAAAATGGTTCATTGTTTTAGAAAGTTTTTTTAGTTGACTCTCCCAGATTCTCCTGGTATGCTATTGTTTAGGCATTTCAGTCATGTCCACCTCTTCGTGACCCCATTGGAAGTTTCTTAGGAAGATACTGGAGTAATTTGTCATTTCTTTCCCCAGTTCATTTTACAGAGGAAAAAAAAAAAATTGAGGCAAACTGGGTTAAGTGACTTGCCCAGGATAATGTCATTATTACGTGGGTAAGCTGTATTTGAATTCAGGAAGAAGACCCTGCTCTATCCACTGTGCCACCTAGCTGCACAAGTATCCCATCACATCATTGGCAAAAAAGTGATAGTTTTGGTCCTTTGTTATCTATGCTTATTATTTCAATTTATTTTTCTTATCTAGCATGTCTAGAAATATTGAATAATAATAATAATATCCTTACTTCACCCTTGATATTTTTGAGAAAACTTCCATCTTATGCCGATTATAGGTAATAATTGCATTTGATCTTAGACACTACAAATCATTTTAAGAAAAGCTACAGTTATTTTTATTTTTGTAATGTTTTCAATAGTAAAGGGCTGTGTGTTTGGCCAAGAGTTGTTTTTTTTCCTGCATCCATTGATAAAATCATAAAATTCTATTTTTATGGATATGCTCACTTATGCTCATAGCTCTCCTAATATTGTACCACCATTTCTACTGCATTTCTGGTATAAATTCAATTTCATAATATTATATGATTGTGGTGATGTATTGTGTGTAGTCATCTTGCTAACATTTAATTTTAAATTTTTCATCAATATTCATTAGGATAATTGATTTCTTATTTTCTACTCTCATCCTGATTTACTTAACAAAAACCATTTTTGTATCATAGAAGGAATGTGGCATAGTTCCTCCTTTATATATTTTTTCAATTTATGTAGTATTAGATTGATTGTTCCTTAAAAGTTTGGCAGAATTGAGGGGGAAGAGTCAAAATGGTGGAGTAAAAATATGAACTTGTTAGAGCTCTCTCCCCAAACCCAGCCAAATACATTTAAAAAATGACTCTGGACAAATTTTGGAGCCGCAGAACTCACAGAATGATGGAGTGAAGTGAATCTCCAGGCCAAGACATCCTGGAAATTCAAAAGGAAGTCTCTATCACACCACATTGTGAACAGAGTACTGTCCAGTGTGGGCCATGCTAGTACAGACAGGACCAGAGGAGGCCTTGAGGAACTGAATCTCTGGCACCTGTGGTAGTTTACAGACTTCACAACTCCAAAACACCAAAGATAAATTAGAAGGTCAGTGGAAAAAACCTGTGTAAGTGACTAGAGTAGTGAGACCCCAGCCTCAGGGCAGCAGAGGGAACAGAGGAGTCATCAGCAGCAGCTGCTATTTCCAGAGTTCTAGAAACACAGATTGTGGGGGGATCAAGCAGCTGACAGTACACCACTGAAAAGAGAGAACTACTTTGACAAAGAGCTCAAAAGTTAAGTAAATGGCCAGGGAAATGAGCAAAATCTGGATAGAGAATCAGACTATAGAATCTTACTTTGGTGACTAGGAAGACCAAAATATACAAACAGAAGACAGCAAAATCAAGGCTCCTACATACAAAGCCTCCAAAAATATAAGAACTTGTTTCAGGTCATGGAAGAGCTCAAAAAGAATTTTGAAAATGAAATAAGGGAAGTAGTGGAAAAAATGGGAAGAAAAATGAGAGTGATGCAAGAAAATCATGAAAAATGAGTCAACTGCTTACTAACAGGGACTCAAAAATGCTACAGAAAATAGTACTTTAAAAAAATAAACTAACCTAAGTGGCAAAACAGATCTAGAAAGTCAATTAGGAGAAGAATGCTTTACAAAGCAGAATTGCCCAGATGGAAAAGGAAGCTCACTGAAGAAAATAAGTCCTCAAAAATTAGAATGAAGCATATAGAAGCTGATGAGTTTAAGAAAAATAAAAAAAAATGATAAAACAAAACCAAAGAATGGAAAAATAGAAGACAATGTGAAATATCTCTTTTAAAAACCACTGATCTGCAAAATAGATTCAGGAGACACATTTTAAAAATTATTGGACTCCCGGAAAGCCATGACCACAAAAAGAGCCTTGACTTTCAAGAAATTATCAAAGAAAACTGCCCTGATAATCTTTTTTTTTTAAATTTATTTAAGGGGAGGAGCCAAGGTGACGGAGTAGAAAGACTCACAGTATGCTAGCTCCGATCCCACAGCCCATATATTTTCTGTAAAAAGAACTCCCCACAAATTCTGGATAAGTGCAAGCTGCACAAAAACGCAGGGGAAGAGATTTCCGTTACAGAGAGCCCTAGAAAGCCATCCGCAGGGGTCCATCGCGATTTGGACACAGAGCTCACCACTGCACTGCCCTGGCCACAGGGCCCGAGAGGAGCAGATTTGAGCAGGCTTCAGGGACGAAACCTCTGGCGGCCATGAAGGTCCCTCCACCCACAGCCTCTACAGGTCAGTGAGAGAGACTTCTGGGCTGGCTGAGAGGGGAACGGGGTGTCTCCGTGACTGGGGCCCCCTCAGGACAGCAGCAGAGGCAGCAGAAGAGGCAGAGGCTGCGACCCGGGACTCCCGGGCCAGGCAGGAGCTCAGGGCCATTACCGAAAGTCTCCACATAAAGCCCCTCAGGGAACTGAGCCTGGGAGGTGGCCCTACCCCACCCGAGCACAAAACTTAAACTCACATTGAATAGCAGCCTTGCCTGCCGCAGAAAGCTTTGAGGCTGGGGAGCAGCATTTGAATCTCAGACCCCAAGCACTAGCTGGGCAGATCTAGGTGGGGGTGGAGAGGAATCTCAGAAGTCAAGTAACTGGCTGGGAAAATGCCCTGAAAAGGGAAGAAAAATAAGACCATAGAGAGTTACTTTCTTGGGGGACAGATGTTCCCACCTTTCATTTCTGGTGACGAGGAACTATTCTTACCATCAGGGAAAGATGTGGAGGTTGGGGCCTCTGTATCCCAGACATGTGAGGTGGATGTCCAGTGGGCTCAGGCCATGGAAGACCTCAAAAAGGATTTTGAAAATCAAGTGAGACAGGTGGAGGAAGAACTGGGAAGAGAAATGAGAGAGATGCAAGAAAAGTATGAAAAACGGGTCAATACCTTGGTAAAGGAGATCCAAAAAAATGCTGAAGAAAATAACACCTTGAAAAATAGGCTCACTCAATTGCTGAAAGAGGTTCAAAAAGCCAATGAGGAGTAGAATGCTTTCAAAAGGAGAATTAGCCAAATGAAAAAAGAGGTTCAAAAGCTCACTGAAGAAAATAGTTCTCTCAAAATTAGAATGGAACAGATGGAGGCTAATGACTTGATGAGAAATCAAGAAATCACAAAACAAAAGCAAAAGAATGAAAAAATGGAAGAGAATGTGAAATATCTCATTGGAAAAACAACTGACCTGGAAAATAGATCCAGGAGAGACAATTTAAAAATTATGGGACTACCTGAAAGCCATGATAAAAAAAAGAGCCTAGACATCATCTTTCATGAAATTATCAAGGAAAACTGCCCTGAGATTCTAGAATCAGAGAGTAAAATAAGTATTGAAGGAATCCATTGATCACCGCCTGAAAGAGATCCAAAAAGAGAAACTCCTAGGAACATTGTGGCCAAATTCCAGAATTCCCAGGTCAAGGAGGAAATATTGCAAGCAGCTAGAAAGAAACAATTCCAGTATTGTGGAAATACAATCAGGATAACACAAGATCTAGCAGCTTCTACGTTAAGGGATTGAAGGGCGTGGAATAGGATATTCCAGAAGTCAAAAGAACTAGGACTCAAACCAAGAATCACCTACCCAGCAAAACTGAGTATAATACTTCAGAGGAAAAATAGTCTTTCAATGAAACAGAGGACTTTCAAGCATTCTTGATGAAAAGACCAGAGCTGAAAAGAAAATTTGACTTTCAAACGCAAGAATGAGAAGAAGCATGAAAAAGTAAAGAGCAAGGAGAAGTCATAGGGGATTTACTAAAGGTGAATTGTTTACATTACTACATGGAAAGACAATATTTGTAACTCTTAAAACATTTTAGTATCTGGGTAGTTGGTGGGACCACACACACACATACACACACACACATGCACACACACATAATACACACATGCACGCATATACAGAGACAGAGAGCACAGAGTGAATTGAATAGGATGGGACCATATCTTAAAAGAAATTAAGGTAAATGGTGTGAGAGAAATGTAGTGGGAGGAGAGAGGGTGAAATGGAATGGGGTAAATTAAATCTCATTCAAGAGGCAAGCAGGAGACTTTTTAGTGGAGGGAAAAAGAGGAGAGATGAGAAAAAAACAAGAAGTTTACCCTCATCACATTCGACTAAAGGAAGGAGTAAAATGCACACTCATTTTGGTATGAAAACCTATCTTACAATACAGGAAAGTGGGGGAGAAGGAGATAAGCAGGGTGGGGGGATGATGGAAGGGAGGGCAGTGGGAGGAGGGAGCAATTTGAAGTCAACACTCAGGGAGGGACAGGATCAAAAGACAGAATAGAAACAATGGGGGGCAGGATAGGATGGAGGGTAATTCAGTTAGTCTTACACAACATGACTATTATGGAAGTCATTTGCAAAACTACACAGATATGACCTATATTGAATTGCCTGCCTTCCCAAAGGGAATGGGTGGGGAGGGAAGTTTGGAGATAATTTCGAACTCCAAGTTTTAGGAACAACTGTTGAGTATTGTTCTTGCTACTAGGAAATAAGAAATACAGTTAATGGGGAATAGAAAGTCATCTGGCCCTACAGGACAAAAGAGAAGATGGGGACAAGAGAAGGGAGGGATGACAGAAGAGAGGGCAGATTGGTGATAGGGAAAATTGGAATGCTTGGTGTATTGGGGTGGGGGGAGGGGATAAATGGGGAGAAAATTTGAAACCCATAATTTTGTGAAAATGAATGTAAAAAGTTAAATAAATAAATTTATACTTCTAAAAATATATATATTTATTTATTTAACTTTTAACATTCATTTTCACAAAATTTTCTCCCCTCCCCCCACCCCAAAATGCCACACATTCTAATTGCCCCTATCATCAATCTGCCCTCTCTCCTAACATCCCTCCCTTCCCTTGTCTCCATCTTCTCTTTTGTCCTGTAGGGCCAGCTAGCTTTCTATGCCCCATTACATGTATTACTTATTTCCTAGTAACAAGAACAATACTCAGCAGTTATTCCTACCACTTTGACTTCCAACTTCTCTCCATCCCTCCCTCCCCGCCCATTCCCTTTGGGAAGGCCGGCAATTCAATATAGGCCATATCTGTGTAGTTTTGCAAATGACTTCAATGATAGTCGCGTTGTGTAAGACTGACTATATTTCTCTCCATCCTATCCTGCCCTCCGTTGCTTCTGTTCTCTCTTTTGATCCTGTCCCTTCCCAAGAGTGTTGACTTCAAATTGCTCCTTTCTCCCACTGCCATCCCTTCCATCATCCCCCCCACCCTGCTTAACCCCTTCTCCCCCATTTTCCTGTACTGTAAGATAGGTTTTCATACCAAAATGAGTTTGCATTTTATTCCTTCCTTTAGTCTAATGTGATGAGAGTAAACTTCATGTTTTTTCTCTCTCCTCCCCTCTTTTACCCTCCACTGAAAACTCTTTTGCTTGCCTCTTTTACAAGATAATTTGCCCTATTCCATTTCTCCCCTTCTCCTACTATTATATCTCTCTCACCACTTAATTTCATTTTTTAAAAATATGATCCCATCCTATTCAATTCACTTTGTGCTCTCTGTCTCTCTCTGTGTGTCTATGCATGTATGTGTGTTTGTAATCCCACCAACTACCCAGATATTGAAAATTTCAAGAGTTACAAATATTGTCTTTCCATATAGGAATGTAAACAGTTCACCTTTGGTAAGTCCCTTATGACTTCTCTTTGTTGTTTAGCTTTTTATGCTTCTCTTCATTCTTGTGTTTGAAAGTCAAATTTTCTTTTCAGCTGTGATCTTTTCATCAAGAATGCTTGAAAGTCCTCTATTTCATTGGAAGACCAATTTTCCCCTGAAGTATTATACTCAGTTTTGCTGGGTAGGTAATTCTTCGTTTTAGTCCTAGTTTCTTTTACTTCTGGAATATTCTATTCCACGTCCTTTGATCCCTTAATGTAGAAGCTGCTAGATCTTGTGTTATGCTGATTGTATTTCCACAATATTTGAATTGTTTCTTTCTAGCTGCTTGTAATATTTTCTCCTTGATCAGGAAACTCTGGAATTTGGTCACAATATTCCTAGGAGTTTCTCTTTTTTGAATCTCTTTTGGGTGGTGGTCAGTGGATTCTTTCAATACTTATTTTGCCCTCTAGTTCTAGAATATCAGGGCAGTTTTCCTTGATAGTTCCATGAAAGATGATATCTAGTCTCTTTTTTTGATCATGGCTTTCAGGTAGTCTCATAATTTTTAAATGGTCTCTCCTGAATCTATTCTCCAGGGCAGTTGTTTTTCCAGTGAGATATTTCACATTGTCTTTCCATTTTTTCATTCTTTTGGTTTTGTTTTTTGATTTCTTGGTTTCTCATAAAGTCATTAGACTCCATCTGTTCCATTCTAATTTTGAGAGAACTATTTTCTTCAGTGAGCTTTTGGAATTCCTTTATCATTTTACTAATTCTGCTTTTGAAAGCATTCTCCTCCTCATTGCCTTTTTAAATGTCTTTTGCCAATTGAGTTAGCCTACTTTTAAAGGTGTTACTTTCTTCAGCATTTTTTTGGGTCTCCTTTAGCAAGATGTTCATCTGCTTTTCATTCATTTCTTGCATCTCTCTCATTTCTCTTCCCAATTTTTCTTCCAGCTCTCTAACTTGATTTTCAAAATCCTTTTTGAGCTCTTCCATGGCCTCCACCCATTGAATATTTATTTTGGATGTTTGGGATACAGAAGCCTTGACTTCTATGTCTTTCCCTGATGGTAAGCATTGTTCTTCCTCATCTGAAAGGACCGGAGTAGATATCTGTTCACCAAGAAAGTAACCTTCTATGGTCTTATGTTTTTTCCATTTTTGGGGCATTTTCCCAAACAGTTACTTGACTTTTGGGTCCTTTGTCAAGAATACAGTATACTCTGGGAATATGTGAGATCTCAGTATGGCACGATCAAGCATGCACTGGTCTGAATACAGCGAGGGATTTTTATGTCCAGAATCTTAGCAACTACCTCTCCACAGCCACCTAGCCTCCAGTTCCCAAGCCAACACTAGGGGCTGGTTTTCAGATAAGCTGGATGGGCAGGGCCACCATTCAGTTTGAGACAAAGAGCAGTTCAGCCAGGGCCTCCATCCAGGGCTGAGGTAAGATTCAGCTCTTCAGTGCCACCAGGGGTTTTTATGATCCAACAATGAGTGGTCTGTAGGGCTGCTGTGCTACTTGTGTGGCCACTGCCTGCTCCCAGAGCTATGGGAAAGCCCTTCTCCCTTCCTAGGCAGCTGATAAAAGCCTGTCACTGACCTTTGGCACCTGTGGGTTGAGGGATCAGAGGCACTGCTGCTGTGACTGGAGATTCTTCCCCTCCTCCCAGAGTCTTGTCACACAACACTGCATGGCCAAGGCTGGACTGGGCTCTGAGCTCCACTCCATGTCTGGTGCACCTGATGTTTCTGTGGGCCTTTCAGGTTACTGTGGGCTGGAAATCTCCTCCACTCTGTTGTTCCCCACTTATGCTGCTCCAGAATTTGTTGAGAGTCCCTCTCTACAGGTATTTAGTGTGCTGTGTAGGGAAACCCTATGTAAGTGTGGCTTTCTAGCCCTCCATCTGCCCTGATAATCTATAACCAGAGGTTAAAATAGATATTGAAAGAATCCATCAATCCCATTCTGAAAGAGATCCCAAAATGAAAACTCCTGGGAATATTGTAGCCACATTCCAGAGCTCCCAGGTCAAGGAGAAAATCTTGCAAGTAGTCAGAAAGAAACAATTCGAGTATTATGGAAACATAATCAGGATAACACAAGATCGAGCAGCTTCTTCAGTAAGGGATAGCAGGGCTTGGAATATGATATTTCAGAGATCAAAAGAGCTAGGATTAAAACCAAGAATTACCCAGAAAAACTGAGTATAATACTTCAGGATAAAAATTGGTCATTCAAAGATTTCAAGCATTTTTGATGAAAATACCAGAACTGAATATGAAATTTGACTTTCAAACACAAGAATCAAGAGAAGCATGAAAAAGTAAACAGAAAAGAGAAATTGTAAAGGCATACTAAAGTTGAACAGTTTACATTCCTACCTGGAAAAATATTTGTAACTCGAGATTTTTCTCAGTATTAGGGTAGTCTGAGGGATTACATTATCTATCTATCTATCTATCTATCTATCTATCTATCTATCTATCTATCTGTCTGTCTGTCTCTGTCTATCTATCTATTTATCTCACTGTATGTATGTATGTATATCTAGATAGATAGGGATAGATAAACAGACAGACAGACAAAGGGCACAGGGTGAGTTGCATATGAAGGGATGATTTCTAAAAAGATATAAAATTAGGGCTGAGAGGAATGTACTGGAAGGAGAAAGGGAGAAACAGAATGGGGTAAATAATCTCTCACGTAAAAGAGACAAGAAAAAGTGTTTTCAATGGAGGGAAAGAGCAGGGAGGTGAGAGGGAAAGAATAAATCTTACTCTCATCAGATTTGGCTTAAGGAGGGAATAACATGCACATTCAATTTGGTCTGAAAAATCTATCTTACACTACAGTAAAGTAGGGGGGAAGGGGTTAAGCGGGGTTAAGGGGCATAATAGAAGTGAGGGAAAATGAGAGGAGAAAGCAATTAGAAGGAAAGACTTCTGAGGTGGGGCAGGGTCAAAAAAGAGAATAGAAAAAATGGGGGGCAGGATAGGATGGAGGAGGGAAATACAGTCTTTCACTACCTAACTTTATGAATTCTTTTGCGTGACTACTTATGTGCAACCTACATCGAATTGCTTGCCTTTTCAATGGGGGTGGGGAGGGAGGAAGGGAGGAAAAGAGAGAAGTTGGAGCTCCAACTTTTATAAATGTATGCTAAAATTTATTTTTACAGGCAACTGGGAAATAAAACCTACAGGCAATGGGGTATAGAAGTCTATCTTCCCCTACAGGAAAATAGAGGGGAAGGGGATAAGAGAAGGGAGGGGTGTGATAGAAGGGAGGGCAGATTGGGGGACATGGTAATCAGAATGTGCACTGTCTTGGGGTGTGCAGAAGAGAGAGATGGCAAGAAAATTTGGAACTCAAAATCTAGTGGAAGTGAATGTTGGAAACTAAAAACTATTTAATTAATTAATTAAAATAAAATTCTACTCTTCAAAAAAATAGACTTTCAAATTCAACTTTTTTTTTTCTGCTAGGGCACTCATTTATAGCATGTTCATTTTATTTTTCTAACTTTGGTTTATTTAAGTTTCCTCTTGCCTCTTCTGTTAATCTAGGCAATTTTTATTTTTGTAGATATTCATTCATTTCATTTAGATTGTCAGCTTTGTAGTTTCCTTGAGTAACTCTGTGTGTCTCTTTGTTTCAAGTGTGTGTCTTCTAAGCAACATATTTTTGGATTCTAGTTTATAATCCATTCTGCTATTCCCTAACATTTTATGATGGCTCATGCCATTCACATTCACAGTTATGATTTCTGTGTATTTGTGCCTGTCCTATTCTCTTCTATTTAGCCTTCTCATTTTTTTCCACCTTGTTCCCTCCTGAGTCTGTTTTGTTTCAGATAATTTTTGCTTAATCTGCTCTCCCTCTTATCAAGGTCACTCCTTCCCTTTCTTTTTCCTTTCCTTTCATACCTCCCTATTGGGTAAGATGAATTTCTAATCAAAACTCTATGTGTATGAGAAACTCTTCCCTCCTTGAATCAATACAGATGAGGTTGACTTGAAAGCATTGTTCACTCCCTACAATTATCCCCTCAATTGTAACAAAAAAACACAACACTTTTTTTAGATTCTTTTATATGAGATAATTTTGCCCTTTTATCTCTTCCCTTATCCCTTCTCTCACTGTGTATTTCAGTTAAATATCTTCCATTCTTCTGTTGAGATATATCACCATAATAAACTAATACTCATGCTTTCTGTCTAAATAGCCCTTTTGTCTTTTTAAAAATCATTTATATGTATGTATACATATATATCTATATATATGTTAATTAGATACAAAATAAAAAAAGAAAACATTACCATGCACACAGAAGAACATAAGAGAGGCTTTAATATAAAGCAACACTTTTGCATTTCAAGAAAATCAATAAAATAAGCATTACATATTTTTAAAATGTATTTATTTTTAGTTTTCAACATACCACTTCCACAAGATTTTGGGTTGCAGATTTTCTCCTCATCTCTCCCCTCTGCCCGCCTCAAGAC
Organism: Bettongia penicillata ogilbyi; assembly: GCA_023548195.1. NCBI lineage: Eukaryota > Metazoa > Chordata > Mammalia > Diprotodontia > Potoroidae > Bettongia > Bettongia penicillata. The sequence goes on along the minus strand of JAJHZJ010000852.1, from coordinate 441,527 downwards.
AGCATGCATTCTGATAACCACTTTCCTCAGTCTGCCCTCCCTTCGACCACACCCCTCCTTCGTCTTACCCTTATCCCCTCTATTCTCTTGTAGGGCAAGATAGAACTACACATTATTTTTAAAGCTGTTCATCTTTTCTTTGCTTTCTTGTAGGTTTTCTTTTGTCCTCTGCTGTGCATTTTTTAATTTTCCCCCATTCCTTCCCTCCCCACTCAAAGAAGGCTACTGTTAACTATGTGTGTATGTGTACAGACACTGTATATATATGTGTATGTATGTGTATGTGTGTATGTATATGTATATGTGCATGCACACACATATGTTGATATAGATATATACATACATATACATAGAAATCCATAAATGTACATGCATATAAACATATATATGTATTCAAACGTGTGTATATATATATATATATATATGTGTGTGTGTGTGTGTGTGTGTATAACTATTAGGTTTATTTCCACTTGTCATCTGTTTCTCTGAAGGTAGATAGCAACTTCCTTCATAAGTCCAAGTCTTTCCATATTTTTTCTAAATCCACCAACTCATCATTTCCTACACTACAACAATGTTCTGACCCAATCACATCTGAGAGATGTTCCATGTGAGTTTTTTTCAAATAGTCCATATTCCTTCTATCCTTGACTATGTAGGTTTTATTTATACTCAAAAATTTTAATTTGAAATAGTCAAAATTATCCATTTCATACTTCAACAATGCTCTCCTCTTATAATATGGTTTAAATCTGATACTAGTGAATCTCATTGCTTCACATCTTCTCTCTCTGCTTTTCTTGAAATTCTCAACCCTCTTCTCTTCCAAATGAACTCTGTTATAATTTTTTTTTCCTGGCTCAGTAAGATAATTTTTAGTAATTTAATTGAGATGGTTTTATATAAATGGGTTAATTAGGTAAAACTGTCATTTTTTGTATTAACTTTACATACCCATGCACAATAAATATTGCTTCAATTATTTAGATCTGATGGTGGTGGTGGTGGTGGTTGTCCAAATGACATTACCATGATAAAGTCAAGTTTCAGTGTGTACAAATATGGTTGATCAGCTGATGATGTGTAGTTCTATCTTGCCCTACAAGAAAATAGAGGGGATGAGGATGAGAGAAAGGAGGGGTGTGATAGAAGGGAGGACAGATTGGGGGCAATGGTAATCAGAATGCATGCTGTTTTGGGGTGGGCAGAGGGGGAGAGATGAAGAGAAAATCTGGAACTCAAAATCTTGTGGAAGTGTCTGTTGAAAAATTCTCGGAATACTTTACCACAGATTGGGCACAGATAGTACGTGTGAACATTTGGAGTGGTTACTGTAAATTTTCGCATCCTATGTTTCTTTTATGCTGTTTCAATTCTGCTTTGCTACAAGAGCACAGTACCCTTTCTGATGTGGGCATGTCATGCTGAGATGTCCTGTGCCAGTGTCTCTCATGTTACACAATCAAATCTAAAGTTCTTGAGAGTGATCTTGAGAGTGTCCTTGCGTCACTTCTTCTGGCCACCATGTGATCTCCTGTCCCATGTGAGTTCTTCATAAAATAATCTTTTTGAGCAAGCATACATTTTGTATTTGAACAACATGACCAGCCCATCGGAGTTGTACTTTCTGAAGCATATTTAGATCTAACTTTGTATAAAAGGTATTTTGTATTTATATTTGTATAGTTCCTGTGTCAGTTTTAGCAGGTATATTTTCATATCTTTTTTGTAATACTGTGTAGTTATTTTATATAGTCTAAAACTGCTGATTAACATGGCTGACACATATTATAGCTTCCCTATTTTTCTCTTTCATTAAAACTATTTTAGCTTTAACTTTGTCTGAGATCATAATTGCTATCTGATTTTTATATATTAATTTCTACTCCTGATATTTATTTTATATTTATGTCTATCTCTCATTTTAATAGCATTTCCTGAAAGTAACAATGTTGAGTTAAACTTTTATTATGCAATTAGTTTCTATTTTATGGGTTAATTTGTCCCATTCACATTTTAAACTATAATTACATATATATTTTCTTCCTTCCTAGTTTCCTCCCTAGCCTTGTCACCTTGTGTGTAAACCTCCTCACTCCCCTACTTTCTACCTACTACCATGCCTCCTATTTCTTAACCTATCTCCCCTCCAAGAATTCCTCCCTCCGTCCCTAGTCCTCTCCTTCCACTCTATCCCCTTGTTCTCTTATTTCTTTCTGAATTTAGATTTTTACACCCTTCTCTCTCTCTCTGTCTCTCTCTCTCTCTTTCTCTCTCTCTCTCTTGCATATATATCCTATTCTTATCGCATTCTCCCCTTATGCTCTTCCCCTCCTTCTCCCCTCACCTTCATTCTGAAGACATTTATACCCTTCTGTTATATATGCTTTGTTCCCTCTTTAACCCATTCCTGCTGGGTGTAGAGCTCTAGAACTACCAGCCCTCCTCCCCATCTAATTCCTCTGTATCAGTTCTTCCTCTCACACCTCCTTTGCATGAGATAATTAGTCATTTTACCTTTTTCCTATATCATTTGACTTTTTAGAATCACATCATACTCAGCTCTACCCCAATCTTTCTTTCAGACTACCCATTTACTAAAGATAATCTTAGAAAAAATGTGTACGTTTATAAATACAAAATTAAACAATTTGTCCTTATTGAGTCCCTTGTAATTAGTCTTCAATGTTTACCTTATGTTTCTCTTGGACTTTGTATGTTGAATTTTCTGTTAAGTTCTAGTCTTTTTGCAATAAAATCCTGAAAGGCTGTCAGTTCATTAAATGTCTTTTTTTTCATTCAGGATAATACTTACCTTTTATGGGTATGATGTTTCCACCAGAATCGTGTTGTTGTTGTTTTTTTTAATCTGTCGTGTTCAAAGATCTGCAGTCTTTTAGCATAGCTGCTGGTAGATCTGTAGTTCTAATTGTGGCTCCATCTTATTTGAATTCATTTTTTGGTTTTTTTTTGGTTTTTTTGTTGCTCATAGTATGTACTCCTTAACCTGGGAGTTTTGGAGTTGGAGTTTGGCTATGATATTCCTCTAGGTTTTCCTCCAAAGATCTCTTTCAAGTGGGGATTGGTGGATTTTTTCCATTTCTACTTTCCCCTCTTGTTCTAACACTTCAGGAAAATTTTCTTTAATTATTTCTTATGTTATTGTATCAAAAGTGTTATTTTTTACTGTGACTTTCAGGTAGTCTGATCACTCTTATGTTTTCTCTTCTTGACCTGTTCTCCAGATTAGTTGTTTTTCATAAGGTGTTTTACATTCTCTTCTAATTTTTCATTCTTCATATTGTGTTTTATTATTTCTTAGTCTCTTATAACTTCACTGGTTTCTGCCTTGACCAGTTCTAATTTTCAGGAAGTCATTTTTTTCCCTTAAGATTCTGGATCTCCTTTTCCAGTCGGTTGTCTTTCTTTGTGCAATCATCTTGCTTCTCTTGGATTGGCTTTTACTTTTTAAAAATTTTTCCTCAATCACTATGTTTTTTGTTTTTTATATAATTCTTCTATGAATTATATTTTGGACAGTTTGCCTTTTGATATCATTCTTTGGGGTAATATCATACCTCAATAAAAAAAAAAGGCCTTTTTTTGCTTCAGTATTGTCCTCTGAAGAGGAACTCTCATCCTTTCTATTCCCATAGTAACTATCTGTGGTTGGGTTCTTTCACCTTTGCCTGTTTATGTTATTATAATCATCTCTAATCCTGGAGTGTGAAGGGATGGTGCCTCTGGCCTCAGGTTCTCCTTACTGTTATTTTTTGAGCTTTGTCCTGGGCCCAACCTCTGAACTAAATTCCCCCTCCAGGCCATAGCTACAATACCACTATCACCACCACTCCCCCAGCCTCCCGGTACATTATCCTGGAAATGCTCTCCCTTCCTAAGAACTCTCCATTGGCTGTGGCCTTCAGTTCTCCCCTCTGGCCTAGAACTGAGACCAAGAACTCAGCTCTCCTGTAAGTGCACATAGCCATTAGCATCCCCACCTCACTAATTCTGTACTCACCAGGAATGTGCTTAATCCTTCTTGCCCAGGTTCATGTCTAGGCAGCACAGATGGGCCTGGCATCTCTAGTCAAAGAGACTCCGTAAATCCCACCTTGTTCAGATGCCCAACTCCTCAATAGTAAGGGAGATAAAAATTCAAGTGGCTTATGTCAAGGTTACCTCCCAACCCAGCTGCCAGTGGAGCTAGCCTAGAGGTGTTCACACTTCACTCTGGCAGAACTTCTATGCTGGGATCTTCAGATTTTCTCTAGTTGTCCTTGGAGAATCACTATTCTGTCCCAACTCCTGTTTATTTTTGCCAGTCTAAGTTCACCGTGAGGTGCTCTTTTCTCTTGGTTTTTTGTGGAGGAAATTTGGAGAACTTGGGGTTTTGTGACCTACTCCACCATCTTCCCAGAATCCTCTCCTAAGGAGACTTCTTCTAAGTGCCCTAATGATAATGTTCTTAGGGGTTACATGTATCATCTTCCCATATGATAATTTAAACAGTTTAATCTTGTTAAATTCTCCTATGATTTTCCACTCATGTTCACCTTTCCATGCTTCTCTTGAGTCTTCTGTACGAATGTTAATTTTCTTTTCTGCTCTGGTCTTTTCATCAGAAATGCTTGGAAGTGTACTGTCATTAAATGCCAATTTTCTTCACTATAGATTGTATTTAGTTCCTCTGGTTAGGATATTTTGGTCATAGTCCTACCTGTTTTGCCTTACCAAAAAACATGTTCCAAGTGAGCTATTCCTTTAAGGTGATACCTGCTAAATTTTATGTGATCTTGACTTTGGCTTCATGATATTTAAATGATTTCTTTCTGACTGCCTACAGCATTCTCTCCTTGACTTGGAAGCTCTGGAATTTCTATATAATTTTCCTTGTAGTTTTCATTTAGAGATCTCTTTCAAGAAGTAATAGGTGAATTCTTTCAATTTCTATTTTACTATTTGGTTCTAAGATATCAAAGAATTGTTATTTTATAATTTCTTGAAACACAATATCTAGGCTTTCTTTATGATCATGTTCTTTAGGTAGTACAATAATCCTTACATCATCTGTCTCTGATTTATTTTCCAGGTTAGTTTTTTTTTTTTATGAAATATTTCATAGTTTCTTCCCTTGTTCCATTTTTTTACTTTGTTTTAAAGTTTCTCAATGTCACATGGAGTCATTAGCTTCTACTTGCCCAATTCTAAATTTAAAGAAATTATTTTCTCCAGTGTGGTTTTGTACCTCTTTTACCATTTAGCCAGTTCTGATTTTTAAGGAATTTTTTTCAACAAGATTTTGTATGTCTTTTACCATTTCATATATTCAGTTTCATTAAACTCTTAATTCTCTTTTCCTAATTTTCTTGCACAGATTTCATTTCTTTTCCATTTTTCCTCTACTGTTCTTATTTAATTTATTTCTTTTGCTCTTTGTTATCTCTTTCTTTAGCTCTTCCAGGAATTCTTATTTTACTTGTATTCAATCTACTTATTTCTTTGAGTATTTACTTGTAGATATTTTCAAGATATTGTCTTCTGAGTTTATCCTTTGAACTTCCCCATCACCATAGAAGATTTTTATAGTCAGATTGGTGTCATTGTTTGCTTATTTTTCCAATCTATTGTTTTTTATTATGAACTTTTGTTAGAGTTGGGTTCAGCATACCTCTGGGAGAGGGGATGGTAGGAGGATGGAAGGGACTAACTGTCCCGAGCCTTTTATGTCCTTCTGCTTTCACAACTAGATTTGTTGTTCTATAGGGTTTTGGTGCTTACTAGTGTTTTGACTCAGTGATCACTCTCCTTCTGCTCTGAGCAGTAGTCCTTACATAGGGCCTCTCTATTCCATGACCACAATCTCTCCTCTCTAGAGGACCTAGTACTAGGCAATGGGTGAAGAAGCTGTCAAATTGCACCCAATCCTTCTCTGGAATTCCTTTCTGATCAGATGTTGGGTCTTTTTATTGCCCCTATATATTAAGGCACTGTTGCCATTGTCTCCTCCAAATCCCACTATCCCAGCACCTACAAATGCTTCTTTCTGTCTCCCTAAGTTGTCTTTGCCTGAAAAGAATGACCTACTCTGAATTTTTGTTGACTTTACTCAGAATCTGATTTGGTGTTTTCTGTTCTTATTTTGTAAGACAGGGTTTGGATGAGGTTCCTCAGTTCTGACCCTTCATTCTGTCATCTTGACTGTCATTTGAGCTCTGTGAGCCTTTGGTTTTTGTTGTTGCTTTTTGTTTAATTCCCAAAATTTTAGTCTCATTTCGACTGCTTTTTTTCAGGGGAAAAAAAATCTCCATTTAAATCTGTACTTTGTGGGATACAAGATGGGACATGTAGTCCAGCACTTTTATTAAATGATAGAAGAATCTGAAAATCTTTGCCAACTTCATATGTTTATCTTAAAGAATGACAACTGAGAGCTGCTATCTTCAAATGACCTGTCAGCAGTAATTATGTTTCTAGTTATTTTGTTAAGAATTTCTGTATTTGGCTAAATGTTTGTCTCCTGCTTACCATCTCTCTGTAATATAACAATGTTTCATCTAATGGAAATGGCTCTGGAAATTGGAAAGGCTAATGTGTAGAAATGACCTGAACCATTTCCTACCCAAGGTGTGAACCTCAGCTTTTTAGTGTATCCAAGTGGAGACACCCTGATCGCTTTAATCAGCATGCTTCATTTGCTCCATGAAAACATTATAAATATTTAATCACAGTGCAGTCAAACCTGGATTGATGCCACTGTTTTGTAATGAATAGATAGCCATACTGTATGGAGTACTAATGCACACTCGTGCTCCGGAGTCACTGAAAGGAGAGTGTACCAGTCATTCCTTATTTTTACTTTGCTTAGGCAAAGGACTTAAGATGCTGGTGATTGCTTCTGTGAAGGAAACTTTGCCTTTTTATGAACTGTAGTCAATTTTTAACAATTTGCTGTACTAAATTGTCATTGGAAATGTTATTTTAGTCTGCTTTTATGCTGGTAATGTTGTAATTACAACCTCCCCATCTAAAATCACCCATCTGTATATATGTGATTAATGTAAAATAACATTTACCAATTCGAACCCATAATGCTGGGAAAGTCAAAATAAAGACTCTTACAACACAGCCAATCTGCACTGCACATTTTTAATACTTTGCTGAGTTAGAAAGTGAAGTATCCTTAATTGGAAATGTCTGAATAGTTCAACATCCTTAACAGAGCTTTCAGTGGCAGTAAATTAATGTTATAAAATTTTTAAAATGTATCTTTCCAGACTTTTCAAATATACTTGGAAGCATTTCAGAGCTGTTCTTTAGAGTATATGATGGTTAAGCTAATAAAGTTGGATGAACATGAGACCCTGTGTTAGGGCCTTGGGATGTCTTTTTTTTCCAACTTCATGCAAACTGTTCTTATGAAGAGGCATAAGACAAAACAAGGGGACATATATCATTAGTATAGGTATATTCATCTCAGTGATCAAATGTTTTGAATTGAGGCTTTTAGCAAGAGGGCTCTGGCTAGGTCAGGTGTTAGATATAACTCAACCAAGAATTTTCTCAAGTTGAAAGAGAAATAGAAAACATCTATAAAAAAAGGAAGAGGAATTATAGAGACTACTCAGTTGGAATGGAATCTGAAAAAGAGACAAAACAACTTTGATAAATATGAAGCATAATTGGTTCTTTCCCTGAAGGCCATATATTTGAACCAGAAGTTTTCTTATCATAAGTCTTTCCACAGCTCATTTCTTCCCTTTTTCTCTTATTGGAAATCACTGTTGAATTTAGCTGTGCCAGGAGTCTTGGTCAGAATCTCCTTGTGAATCAAAAGCCATTTGTCGTGTTCCATTGCAATGTTGTTTATTATAAGCTTTTTAAAAATGAAATTAATCTACCAGATTAGGTAATAAATCAGCTAGAAACCTCCCTTCCCCTGTTTAAAATGACTAAAAGTCCTTCTTCAAGGAAAATATTTCTATGAAATGCATGATCAAGATATGTATCCTAGCACTTCTAGGAGGATGTCAGTTACCAATCACTCATAATTCACTTACAGGGAGGTAGCATGGTATAATGGATGATTTTATGGAATACAGAGTCAGATGGCTTGATGCTGATGCCTTTATTTTTAAATGTGTTGCTTGCATACAAAAGATGGTTGGATTTTGTTGTTTATTATGTCACTCATTTTATTTTATTGCTAATCCATTCACATATGAAATCATGGCTTATGTTTTCCTCAATGTGTTTCTTTTTTTTAAATCTCCATGTTTAAAAAAAAAAAACAATACATTGTTCCTCAAATTAGTTTTGATTAAACAACTTTGATTCTAGTGTATTTCCACAGTCTCTTTTCCCTGTTTGTATTTGCCTAGTATTTCCCTAGTTATTAGATTTTACACATTTTTGGTCCGTTTTTCTTTGTTTAGCTATTTAATTTCTCCCTTTTTTCTCTTTCTCTAGTTAAAGTGGTTAGTTCATAAGCTTCCCTACTTCTCCAAGTTTTTATTTTAACTAATTCCTTTTTCTTAGTTTTTTCTTTGCTTAGTTATCTTCATTATTTCTCACTCCTTACAACCTTTTGATTTTGTTTTGTTTTGTGCCCTATATCCTTACTTATTTCTTTTTTTATTTCTTTGTCCCTCACGGAATTGAAATTTCTGAAGTGTTGTTTCATCTTCTTCTGACCCATTTATGTTACTGATTTATAGATCTTGCTATGTCTTCCCTTTTTCCTCATGTACCTTGCTCTGGATACACCAATTAATGAGAGAAATAATGTTGTATATAAGCAGTATGCCTGTATGCTTGAAATACCCTGCATACCAAACATTTTAGCCTGTACTTACCCCTATTCTCACCATGCTCGATCTCTTTCCTAAAAGTTATAAAATCTTACCATGTTTCTGCCACCGACCTTATCATTCTAGGTGCAAACTGCCCCTATTCATCTTTACATATCAAGACTCCTACATGTTTTCCACAGAAGCACCCTATTCTTCTAGAGAAATTGGATTCCCAATTTACAAATCCCCCTGTGACTAAATCCATCATGTGTTCCCTATCTCCTACACTCCCTCCCACAAGGAAGCATTCTTCATGGTTATTAGCTCCTCCTCTTTGTAACCACCCCTGAAACACACACACACACACACACACACACACATATACATACACATACACATACACACAACCACACACACACACACACACAGCCATTCACCAAGTCTTGCTCAGATAGCCTTATTTTGAGTTTTGGCCTTCCCTGTCCCTTAGCAACTATATTACTATAGAGAAGTCACTTAACCTCTCTTGAAATTAGTTTTCTCATTTCTAAAATGCAGTCATAATACTGAAATAATATTAATAAGATCTGGTGAAGAGAGTATTTTGGAAATCTAAAATTACTATTATTCTTTCTCTCAAAAATCTAATGTACAAAAGATTCATTCTAAATAAAACACTCCCTCTCCACTTAATAGCTTTCCTTTTCTTACTGGGTACAATAAAGTTCAGGAGGAGAGGCCTCTAGGGGTCAGATTGGGAATTTTTCATCTGCCCCAAAACAGTCACGTCCATCTGTACTAGTAAAGATAATCTTCCACCTCCTACTGCCAGTTCAATTTCCCAGCTGGCATGTGCAAAGAGGAGCAAATCTCCCTTCAACTCCAGGCCTCTCATCTGCTGCTGCACCTGATTTTAAGGACGGAGGAGTGAAACCTTCTACTCAATCATGAACATTCTCATACTTGATCAGTTCTTCACATTCCAGTGACTCTGCACTCCTGTAGATCATCCAGACCCTATTCTATACTCCTTATCAAACAATACTTGTGCCCATCCCATAACAAATTCAAAGTTTCAACCTAAGTCCATACAAGCCTTCCAGTGTGCCCTCTGGGATGCTTGTTCCACAAGCAACAAACTTCCCTTCATTTTAAGTCTATTCCTCTCCTACTTATTCAGCTTACTGAAGCCTGGTGCCTCCATGACACAGCCTTCTGAGACATCTTTTCTGTTACTGGCCCCTATACCTTCAGTCATTCTTCTCAGCTCCCTGGTCGAACTCCTCCTTACTCATAATTGTCACTTCCAGGTTCTCCCCCTTCCTTCATGCAGAGTAACCTTTCTTCTTTTGAAGTTCATGCTATTCAATTCTGCTACCCAATCAAATTCTTGGTAGGTGTTGTCTATAGACCTCCAGGTTACTCTCCTTCCTTCATCAACAAATTTGATACTTACCTTGTAATTTTTCTCTCCTGTCCAACTCCTGCTCTCATACTAGGGAACTTTAACATAGGCATTGGTTCTCCCTCAGATACCCTAATCATTTAGTTCCTCAACCTCATCAACTTCCATCACCTTCCTCCACCCTACCACAGTTAGACACAAAGATGGTCACGTTCTTGATCACCCCATCACCCATAAATGTATCACCTTCCTGTTCAGGAATCCTTAAATCTCCTTATCTTTTGACTTTTAACCTCTCCTTTTGCCTTTTCTTATATAAGCTTACTTTTCATCTACCTTGTGACCTCCATTACCTTGACCCTCATTTCTCTTGCAGGCCATCTTCCCTACACTAGCCACTCTCCCCTCTTCTCCTAACTTGATTCCTTGGTGAACCCATTCAATTCTACATTGTCTTGCTCTCTTAAACACCTAGCTCCCTTAGCATATCACTACTACATTCAGTCAAGTCTTATCCTTGGATCATTCCAAACATTGACCACTTATGTTCCTATACATATGCTACTAAACAAAGATGGAGAAAAAACTTAACTGCTCTGAGTGGGACCACTACAGATTCATGTTATACGTCCTCAACTGGGCCCTCACTGACATTAGGCAATCCTGCTATTTCTCTGTTCTCAACTCACTATCACATTCTCCACAGTAACCCTCTCAAAATGTTTCATTCCTTCTCAGACCTTCCATGGATCCTGCATATTTCTAGTCTTTAAGTGGAGAATCTTGCCTTATATTTTGTAGAAAAATTGAGGGCATTCATTAGGAAGTCCCTCTGTTCCCCTCTTCATTTCCTTTCAGCCACTTTCTCCTCCTTCATCCATCTCACATGATTGCTTACCAAAATGAACCCCCTCTACTTTTTAAGTGATCCCATTCCATCAAATCTCCTACAAGAGGTTGTTCCTTCTGGCATCTTCACTCTTTCACTTATTTTCAATTTCTCCCTCTGTAATGGCTCATTTTTATTGCCTCCAAACATTCCTATGTTTCCCTTATCATGAATAAAACGCTTAGTTGATTCTTCCATCCCTGCTTTCATCCAATTTCTCTTCTGCCTTTTGTAGCTAAATTCCTTGAAAAGAGTTTCAACATCTATCTACAATAGATGTCTCCACTTTCTCTCCCCTTACTCTGTCTTTTTAACCCTTTACAATCTGACTTTAAACTTTACCTTTCCATAAAAATTCTTCCCTCTTACATTACTAATGAGATCTTCGTGGTCAAATCCAACAGCCTTTTCTCAGTCTTCATTCTCTTTAACCTATCTGCAGCCTTTGACTGTATTGATCACTCTGTCCCCCTTGAGACTCTTCTCTCTAGATTTTCAGATTACTACCTTCTCCTAGTTTTCCTCTTACTTATCTGCACTCTTCTCTGTCTCCTTTGCTGAATTCTCTTTTATAACTCATCTCCTAAAGTTAGGTGTCTATAGCGCCACTGCAATATTCACAGCAGCTCAGTGGTCATGCATATCCTGGCACAATTCTGAATTGCAAAATACCACAGATCTCCACATGGAAGACAGAACCAAAACATTTATTCAGAAACCAGAAAACCAAATCTATCATACCAACAAAAATATATACACAATAACAATGCAGAGAGCAACACCATCCCCAAGCCTTCCCCCTGCTAGGCTGCCCACAAACCAGCTCCATTAAACAGATCACAAACAAGGTCTCCCACTCACACCAGTCAGCTACCAACTTGCCTGCATCCTTCCTACCTCTGACTAGACTCTGACCAAACGTCCTCTCAGCCCTCCTCTGGCTCCACCTCTTCCTCTTCCACCCATTCATCAAACCCCTTCCACCATAGACTCCTCGTGAGTCAGACTTCCATGTGATCCAAAGAGATCACATGAGGTCCATTAATGAATGGGACAAAAAAATCTTCCCATTTAAATTACTATTACAGTGCCCCTCAGGGTTCTGTCCTGGGTACTCTTCTCTTTTCCCTCTATACTACTTCATTTGGTGATTTTATCAGCCCCCAGAGATTTAATTATGACCTCTATACTAATCATTCTCAGATATACATATCACATCCTGCCTCAAACTCTAATAACCTCCAATCTGCCATACCCAACTACCTTTTAAACATCTCAAATTGGATGTCTACTTGACATCTTAAACTCATTGTGTTCAGAACAGAATATATTGTCTTTCTGCCTAAGGCCCTCTCTATCTCCTTCCTTCCATATAGAAGGTAACAGCTTCCTCCTAGTTCCTCAGGCTCACAAACTAGAAGTTACCCTAGATTCTTTACTATCTCTCACTCTACCCCCATATTTGGTCAGTTGCCAAGACTTGTTAACTTTGCCATTAGAATATTTCTGAAATAGTTCCCCTTTCTCCTCTGATACCGCCACCACTCTAGTACAGGGCTCTCATCGTCTCATCCCTGAACTATTGCAATGTACAGCAATATACTGGCCTCTCCCTACTCCAATACATTCTCCATTCTGTTCATGCTCTAAAGTAATTTTCCTAAAGCCAAGTTCACATGATACCTCTCCTCACTCAATAAGCCACAGTGATTTCCCATTCCCTGATGAATCAAATACAGAATGCTCTGTTATTCAAAGCTCTTTATAACCTAGCTCCCTCCTACCTTTCCAGTCTTTTTATATCTTACTCCCTAATACATATTCTTTGATCCAGTGACACTGGCCACTTGACTGTTCCATGAACAATTTACTGTAGTCATTTTCTCTGGCTGTCCCCTACTCCTGAAGCACTCTACCTCTTATTTCCAGCTCCTAACTTCCCTAGTTTTCTTAAAGTCACAACTAAAATCACACACATCAAGAAGTGGAGACCCCTATTAATTTCTATGTCTTCTTTCTTTTAATTATTTCCTATTTATTCTGGATAGAGTTTGCTTTGGATATGTTTATTTGGAGAGTATCTCCTCTATTACATTGTGAGCTCCTTGAGGGAATTAACTGTGTTTGCCTCTTTTTATATCCCTGGTGCCTGGTATATAGTAGGTTTTTAAGAGATGTTTTTGTTTGATTCATTGGTGCCTCTTACCTCCAAGATCAAATGAAAAGTCTTCTGTTTGTTATTTAAAGTCTTTCATAACATAGGCCCTTCCCACTTCTTACAGTCTTCCTACATTTTACTCTTCTTTCCATGATATGCTAGAAACATTTGCTGTTCTCCCCATGGAACTCTGTGCATGGGTCTGAAAGGCTCTCCTTTCTCACTGCTGCCCCCAGAAACTTTCTTCAAAACTCAGCTCAAATTCCACCTTTTGTAAGAGACTTTTGTACTCACTCTCATGTTACTAGTGCTTCCTCTCTGAGATTTTCTTCCATACACTCTGTACAAAATTTTGTATGTGCAGTTATTTACCTGTTATCACTCCCCTTGGATTGTAAACCCCTTGAAGGCAGACTATGGTTTGCTTATGTGTGTGTGTGTGTGTGTGTGTGTGTGTGTGTGTATGTGTTTGCCTTTATTCTTATCCCCAGTGCTTATAACAAATTTTGGGACATAGTAAGTTCTTAGCACATATTTTTGCATTGATTTGATTACAGTGGGCTACAACAGAAATGGAAGTAATGATGCCTATCTTCCACAGTTTATAATCTACTAGTTAGAGATATAGACATGAAGAAATCCAGAGGAGGAGATGGTGAATATGGAATGGAGTAATTATTGAAGGATTTATATAACGAGATTGAGTACAAGAAGAAAAGAAGGAATGAATGACGGAAGGAAGGAATGATGGAAGGAAGGAAGGAAGGAAGGAAGGAAGGAAGGAAGGAAGGAAGGAAGGAAGGAAGGAAGGAAGGAAGGAAGGAAGGAAGGAAGGAAACAAGCATTTGTTAAGTACCTACTAAGTGCCAGGCAGATTCTTTGCAAATTTTATCTCGTGTAATCCTCAGTCCTAAAAGATGGATGCTATTATAGCATCATCTTAAACTTGAAGGAACTGAGACTGGGGTAAAGTGACTTGCCCAGAGTCACACAGATGGTCAGTATCTGAAGGTGAATTTAAACCCAGCTTTTCTTGACTCCAGCTCCTGCCCTCTATCTACTGCGCTACTTAGAAATTCAATGATACATTGCAGGAGAAACAATAGGAGCAAACTTTTAGAGTGAGGGATGAATATTGCCGGGAGAACTGTGAAAAGTCTGGGATCATGAAAGCAGAGGAGTTAAGCTGGAGTAGAGTGGGAAAAAGTGTGGATAGAAAAGAGGAGCCATACTATAAAGCTCTAAGGTACAAAGTTGAGTTTTATTTAATGGTAATTGCAATGGAGAGTTTCAGTGGAGGTTTTTATACACAATAACATGAATAAATCAGTCATTTAGAATAATTAGTCTGGAAGGAATACTTAGGATAGGGTCACGGTTTTAGAGTTAAAACAGACCTTGGAGTTTAATAATACTAAACTCTCTACCATGATCATTTTATAGAGGAGGGATCTGAGTCTTAGAAAGGTTAAGGGGCTTACTGATAGTCACAAAGCTTATAAAAAGAGAGGAAGGATATGAAATCATATACTCTTGACTCCAAGGCAACTTCATGGGTCATTCCATATATTATACCATGCTATCCCTGGTTAGAGACTGAAAAGTGAGTCCAGGTATAAAATGATGAAATTCTGGATTAAGATTCTGACAACTGACATGGATAAAAATCAAAAATGATACCTCTCTCTTTAGTACTTGACTTTTTTGATGTGGCCTTCATTTTCACATGCACAATATATGGAAAAGAACTCTTTATGTAAGATCAGATTGAAAGCCGAGTTTTAATTTTTTTATTAGTGGTATGAGATCATAAAGTTAGAATTTGAATGCTAATCACAGGATTAGTTTGTGGATTAAATATGATTATATATGTGAAAGCATCTTTTAAATGTGAGCTTGTATGATGATGGTGATGATGATACTTCATTTACATAATGAATGCATCATTTTTGTCTCCTACTTAGTTTCTCTAAGTAGTCATCAATCATAGATTATTAATTTCTAAGGAAAAAAATCTTTAAAGTTTTTTGACATGTGATGAATTGTTGATAAGAGCAAAAATATTTCTTCAATAAAAGATACTGTTCCTGATCTTTCTGGAAGTAAAATAGGTAGAATTTCTTGCCCATTTTTCCCTTCTGGGAATGATCCATGAATGAGAAGTTTTTTATAATTGGAAAGATATATTTTCCTTTGCATGATATCACTATAAATGCATAAATGCTTTTCATCCAGGCAAAAATAAAAAGGAGTCAGGGTTGTATGGTGGAAAGCAAGGTGAGTGTGTAATTAGTAGAACTAAGTTCAAATGTTGACATTTGCTACTTTGGTGACTTTGTGCAAGTGCACTTAAATACGTTGAATGCTACTTCCTTCATCTATGAAATCAATGATGTAGAATTCAAGGCTTCTAAGATCCCTATGAACTCTCAGTTTAGGATTTTTTCTCTTTTTGATTTTTGAAATTGTCCTCAATTTTCCTCATATGATTGATATTGGCACATTAGCATGTTAGGAGCTATTTTTGATAATAGCTGTTTTTGATAATAGCAAATTATCTTAAATTTCTTTCTGTTGAAATGTAACGTAGCTAAAGGAAAATAAGGAGGAGAGCTAGGGGAAATTTATGTTTGAGATTTTATCTTGTTTCATCTTTTGTGATTTCCTTTTTCCTCTTAAGTAAGGGCAAGTGAACCCTAAGCTTTCAATCTGTGATTAAAGTGCCATCCATTTGACATGGTCATTACTTAATGCTCACTTAACAAAATTTTACAAGATCAAATTACAACAGTGGGAGACATAACAGATGGCCATCTGGCCAGAATCCATGCATGACTTTACTCTCTGCTTTCTTGAGTCAGCAACAAAGACGAGTGTGTGGGAGTTAAGGAGCCAAAGCAAACAATACCTCTACTTTCCAGCTGTGACTTCGAATGAGCTCAGCTGTGACACCTGGTCTGGGTAGGAACTAGCCCTCTGTGAGTCTAGCTGGAATATGTCAGCCAGTCAGTGCTCTCTCTGCTTTATAATGAAGAGACAAATGTCAGAGATCAGATTCCAAAAGCACGACTAGAAGTCATTTCTCAGTTCCTGCTCTCAGATTCAAAATTAGTTGCTCTAGTTTTGAAGAAGAGATACAGGTCATTGCATGGAACTCATCCACTTGTAAGAAAAAAAAATAAAGCTATGCTAAGTCTGATTTAGAGCAGAAGCTACACACAGCATATGGCAAGAAAAAATTGGTCTTGGCCCCAGGCCTTCTATTTATGACAGCTTTTAAATGGCATTAAAAATTACCACATAGTGAATAGGAAAGAGCTACAAATGAGCAACAATCATAGTTGTCACATATAGATTTTTTTTCTAGAGGGCTATCAGTTGATTTGAGTCATTTTGAAAATTGTGTTTTAGTCTCCATAAAGTAAAGCATAATTCCTGACCATTATAATTTGCTCACTGATTAGCTACTATAAATCCTTCACTTTGATAAATAGTATAATAGTCATTCCCATTCATGGATCAGCTGTCTAGTTGGTGAGATAAAATAATTAGAAAACATGCATATGATATATATATATATAATATATAATACACACACATACATATATATATATACATGCGTATATGTGTACATTTATATTGGTGATGTGAACAGTACTATTTAAAGCAAGATAAATGATAGTGCTTAATGCTTATGATAATAGGGAATACAAAAGGATCTGCAGTTTTGGGGGATGGCGATGGGGGGAGAGAGACTATAGAACTCCTTATCTCTCTAACTCCTCACATTAATATGAGACTTCATAGATAAGTGCTAAGAAGTTGTCTGAGGAACCTGAAAGGTAAGTAACTTGACCATGGTCACACAATTAGTGTCAGAGCGGAATTTGAACCTAGTTTTTCCTATATCTAATGTTAACATTCTGTCTCACTATTGCATGCTATGCTTGTCATAATATAAACAGAAAACATTATTTTGCCCTACCTCTGGTTGATAGAGTATTATGCTCTGTAAGAAAAAACATCAAAAGAAGCCAGTTTTAATTTATGTTTCACATATTACTATCTCTCCCTCCCCCTAATTCCAAGAATGATCTCTTTTTTAGATGGATTTTATGAAAAATGGCAGGTGCATTTGTTTCCTATTCTATAGCATTCTGTTTGGAAGAAGCTCAGGGATTAGGAAAGCTATGTCTCAGAGAACAGAAGAGATGCTGTCATGGAACATTAATAAATGTTTATTGAATTGAATTGACTTCCTGTAGAAACAAGAAAGGTGAGAAGAGTGCATTTCCTATGACAGTTTCCAGGAGAAGAGAGAGGTTGTTTATTACATGGATAATGAAAAGAATTTGTTCTTCACCCCTTTTACCCACATGGTGAAATATGTTTTTGATGTCAAGAAACCTGAGGATTTCTGTAACCTCCACATGGCATACCCTATCTCCTTTGGCTCCACTTTCCTTCTGAAAGATCAGGTCATAGTGATAAATCATAATAGTGATACATATCACAATTGTGTTTTATTAGTTTGGTGTCTTTTTTTCTATTATCATACAATTCTGATAAACTTATGGACCTTGTGAGAAAATGTAGAAAGTAAAGACCCAGTACTACTGGACACATTAGCAATAGACACATTTTGTTAGGTTAACTTCTCTATAAGAAAAGGAAAAAAAAGAAGGAAAGAAGTGTCAAAATTATTTTTCTTCTTGAATTTGCTGCATTATTCAGCTGAAAATGCTGTAAAACAACCACTCAGCAAATATTTATTAAGCACATACTCTAGGTTCTGTTGTAACAGCAATATGGAAGGGGCAGATGCGCCACGGGATATAACTGAAAGTAATGGAATTTAATTTCTCATGGCAACAAAGTATCTATTGCAGTAGGTAAGATTGTATCCAAGAACATTCATGCTCTTCCAGGGACATCCAAGGTCTCTACCAGAACCATTCATTAAAAATATCCCCAGGTTCTCTAAAATCCTGCCTTAAATTCCAGCAGTGTATTCACATTGTGAGCTCTCTCACTTTCTCCCACTCTCTTCTCTCTGCTTCCCCCTCTTTTTCTCTATCTTTTTCTCTTTCCCTCTCTCCACTTTCTCCCCTCTCCCCTGGCTCTGAGCCCTTTGGATGATGAGAAGTGACATCACCCCAACCTCAAAACTTCCTTCTTTAGGAAAAGCAAATCCTGCCAAGTTATCTAACTTCTGCATTTCCTTTTCTCCTATTGCCTTCTAGCCTAGTAAAGATCTCACTCTTCAGTATGATTAGATTAGTGAACTCTTCCATTAGATTGTGGACTCCTTGAAGGTAGAAATTGTCTTTTGTCTCTTTTTGTATCCCTAATATGTAGTACAATACTTGGTACATAGTAAGTGCTTAATAAATGCTTATTGATTCATTGTAGGTACACCATGACTTACATTCAAGTCAATCCTGTAAGACTGAAGGTTCAATATTCAACAGAATATATTGGAGCTATGAAGGAAATTTCAAAAGAATTCCAAATGAGGGAACTGAGGCACAGGAAGATTAAGTAACATATATGTACATATAATATAGGAAACAAAGGAACCCCTTTAGAATACACATACATGTGTAAAAATATGCATGGATACACTTGTGTGTGTAGAATAGTGAGTGGCATAACAGATGGCCATCTGGCTATGAAGTCACAGTGTCCTGTTACCACCCAGGATGTAAAATATTAGATTATTGTGAGGATAGGCACAGGAAAATCTTTACTTGGTACCTTACTACCTAAAATCACCTTGACAGTGAGTCAAACACAAGGCCAATATTCAGTGAGATCTACAAAGTAAATGCATTGTCTTTGTGAACTCGTTATTCTTCTTTAAACAACTTCTCTCATTCAGTACCCTTACTTTAGTATGTTGCTGTCTAGAACATCTCTTCATGATACCCTTCATTATCCTCTTTCTGGGATTCCCACTGCTTATGTTTCTTGATACATTTTCAAATTTAACACCTTACTTAATGTCGGTTATCTAAACAAAGTTAATCTCTTCTCTCTAGGCTTTGCAGTGTTCCAAAGATGATCTAGTAATCTTTGACTTTGACTTAAGGTTTTGTTGTAGGTATGATTCTAAAATAAGCACAGAAGTGAGAATCTGGTCACTGGATCCAGATGGCTCAGGAGGAGAAAGGGAGGCTGGTGACCTTGCACAGACTTCCTTCATTCATAACAAAGTCAAGTGCAAGTCATGTCATCATTTATTTGATGATTTCTTTGATGAACACAACAACAATAGCAGTGAGATGGTAGAGTGGATAGAGTGCCAGACCCGGAGTCAGGAAAAGTCATCTTCCCAAGTTCAAATCTGACCTCAAACACTCACTAGCTTTATGGCCCTAGGCAAGTCACTTAACCCTATTTTCTTCAGTTTTCTCATCTACAAAAATATGGTGGAGAAGGGAATGACAAACCAGTCTAGTATCTTTGCTGAGAAAACCCGAAATGGGGTCACAAAGAGTTAGATACAGCTGAAAACTTTAATGACAGGGAAAAAAAATGACTCTAATACCAGCTCCCCTCTTCCTTTAGGTTTCTTTTGAGAATTAAACAAGGCAATGACAAGTAACTGAACATTTACTAAAGCAGACTCTCTTTTCTCACAGTGGTATGTAGTTTCTCTGAATGTTGCACACACCCACTGCTTCTACCATTAATGAGAGTTAAAGATCTTCCCCACCCATTAATAGGCCTCATGTGGAGCCCATTAAGGGAAGCTTGATTAGGAGATATTTGTTTCCTAAGAAAGCCCACACTTTTTGTTAATTGCTAATGAGGCACTGTGTCAGGACACACACACACACACACACACACACACACACACACACACATACACACACATACACACACTCTGGGATAAGGTTTTACTTTGGGGCTTACTCTTTGTTCATGTGCCAGACAAGAGTCTGGGTAGCTGTTAAGTAGCGCACAACCCCACCCCACACCACCCCACCCCAAACACACACACATCCCACCTTTGAAAACTCAGGTGTTGGTGCTTCTCTTTCTGGTACCTATGTATGTATGTATATAATGGTCAGACAGTTGGATCTATCTGTTGATCTGTGATGTATATATTGCTTATGGTCAGACAGTTGGAAGCCCTGTCTGTTGGTCTTTTTTCTGTGCTTGTATTTTCTCTGCTGGTATATGTAATTAAAGAAGATTATTGATCCCTCAAAAATTGCTTTCCTTTTTGAAAAGCAGATCTAAGAACCTGTGCTAGCAAGCCATCCTGTATGTGTCAGGGTGTTTGCTGCTATCCTACCCCATCTCCATTTGGAATCATCTCTGGTCAGTAGATCATCAGAGAATGATAACCCATGTGGTCTTGGATATCCACAATATCTGAGAGGCCCAGAGCACATGCAGATGGGATCTTTTTATCCAGATGGATCCATCCCAAAGACCAGAAAACTATACAAAGGAGTTGTCTCAAGGGCAGCTTTGTCTCCTACAGATAAACATCCATCTTGTGAGTAAAAGGAGAAAAGTTTTCCAGGGAAATATTGGTGTTAACATGGTTACTAATGACTGATAAAGGACCTTCCCTTCCCAGATAATTGAGTCGCTGGATCCTTCACATAGAACTGGAAGGGGCCTCAGAAATGACCCAATGCAAGGAAATCTAATCCCAGGAAAGTTAAGTGATGTCTTCAATGTCACAGAGGTGGTAAATGGCACATCTAGAATTTGAAGCCATGTTTTCATGTGATAATTACTTATTCTTTAGATTTCTCAGCCACTTTTATATTTTGTCTTAACCTAGAGGAATTAGTATTATATGAAGGTGTAAAACCATTGGGAAGAGAGAGTGTATTGCAGCCTGGGGAAGTATTTGCTTTATTTTTTTCATTAAGTTGAATTTTCATGGATTGGCAAGGTATACCACATTAAGAGCTGCTCATTCTGCCTTTACATAAGATCTCCAAGTAAAGTTAAGATCCATGTTTGTAATGAAATTTTATCTAAATAAAATTATACCAGTTTTTTGTTTTTCAGAATATCCACAAATATCTTTTTCAATTCAATGATATAATTATTAAATTTTGTGGATCTTTCTTTTATGTGAAATTTTAAAATGATTAAGATTTCATAGTAAAACTTGGTGCTTAAAGAAAAGTCAATCCAAATAGCTGACTTCTGCACAAATGTAGTTAAAAAAAAAAAATTAGTCTGGAAAACTTTTAAAAGCATTAATCAGGAGAAACTTCCCAGAATAGTACTTTGTTCTAGCCAGGTCAGAAATGTGGAAGAGGTTCAAAGTGAAATTGCCAGCAGCTCAATCATTTTGTAGAGACTATAAAAGGGAAGCGAGAAGGGAGCTAATGACCGCATACTTCTAATACTTACACAACCTCCCTTCTGAGCTTGTTTGGATGGCAGCACCAGTATAAAGTGTAAACCAGTATAGAATTGTAAGCTGTCGTTGGTGTTACTATGAAAACAAAGTTTTAATTTGGATTTTTTTAAAAAAGAAGTAAGGTTGGTAAAGATTTCATCTGATTAATTTTCTCATTTATGGAGAAAACTAGTGAAAAACTAATTTTACTTATACAAAGTATTCAATTATATTAATTCAATGGCCTACTTTACATTTTGGAAATATGAAATCCCAGTCTTCTTTTCAAATGCATAACCTTCAAATGTCTTGGGGAGCTAAATGAATTGATGCACTTGTCCCCACAGTACATGTTTCTCTGCTTCCTTACAATTTACAGCTCAAGATTTTAGACATATTATCTAAAAGAAGGAAAATTCCCATTTCCAAGTTCATTTCAGTGCAGTTAAATGAACATTTAGAAATGTCTATTAGGTGCCATGTTTAGAGCATGCACACACAAATACACACACGCACACACACACACACACACGGACTTGCTGTCACTCAAAAAATAATAAATATTTGTTGATTTGACTTGACCTTTCGCAGAGAGAAGAGGAAGAAGACATCTTAGAGTATCTTATGAATATAGCACTGCATTCTTTGTAACACGCATGTAATACACATTGAATTCTGTAGTGGGGAAAGACTTTAATTTTGAAATGCCAACGTCACCCAGTGCATCCTGGGCCATGTTATCTCTATCTTGAATGACTCTGGAGGAGAGAGGCTGATAACTTTGTGTATCTGTGCCTTACTTAAGCCCAATTCACTTGCAAGTCAGGATATCATGCTGGTGATGTAACTAGTCCTCTTCAAGAATGAAGGATGAATCCTGTAGCAGTAATCTCAATTACCGAAATAGATCTATGAGCTTGTAGACTCATGAGTCCCCTCCAATGATGAAGCTCATATCTGAGTGCCTTGTCTATACTGTGCCACCCTTATCTGTGTCCATCCC
Source organism: Bettongia penicillata ogilbyi (assembly GCA_023548195.1). NCBI lineage: Eukaryota > Metazoa > Chordata > Mammalia > Diprotodontia > Potoroidae > Bettongia > Bettongia penicillata. The sequence goes on along the minus strand of JAJHZJ010000852.1, from coordinate 418,900 downwards.
AAATATTTGCTGTTTAAGATCCACTCAGTGGTCTGGAGACCTCAATCACTTTCTATTAATACAGTAAGGGTGCCAGTGCAGCATTCTTCCCATTGACCTTCCGTAGTCTCCTTAGGACTAGCCCATCTTCGTTCATGCAGTCCCTTAATGGCATCCATTACTCCTGTTCTTTTTGAAGTTACTTGCTGGTTGTGTTGAAAGCTGCTCACATCAGCCATGTACCTTTCCACTGTCCTCTATGTAGAGGAAAAGTTAAAAAGAAAGCAAACTGAAGAGATCTATTATTTTTCATGAGCAATTAATCTTGTTGACATTACTTATATGAAAATGCATAAAAAATGCCTGCAAAGCATGGTGTTGATTTCAGCTGTTCATTAATATCGATCACATTCTGTTCCCATTTTGTTGGGAGCTACTTAAAGATTACCTACGAAAGTATTACAGCCTCTATTGATTTTAAAACTCCCTGAAGCCTATTGTGTTTTAAAAGTGAGTTTACAAGCTTTTGCTTTTAAGAGTGATGTTTACAAAGTTTTATGTCTGCTCAACTGCTGTGAACCTTGAAGACTGTGAACCTAAAAAAGTAATATCTTTCACTTTGATTATCCTGACTATATTGAACATTACAAGTTTCCTACAAATTTCTCTCCTAAGAATCAAATATAATGGAATTCCTTGGAGAACATTGTTGATGGGGAAGAGAATTGAAATGGCACCTCATGTTTGTTTAAGTGTTACAGATTTTTAATGATGGGCAGATTTCCTATTCATTTTTCAAATCACTTTTTTCCTTTTCCTCCAATAAATTTCTGCCCCCATGTCTTCTTGGGACATCAATATATGTATGACCTTGGGTTCTGGAAAGCTGTCTCAAGAGAGCATAAGCTCTGGAGGTTCCTACTTAGAAGTACATGGCTAAATTCTGACAAGCCCATCACCAGAATTGGCACACCAAATGATGATTTTCCACCTAAAATAAGTGATAAGCATAACCTGATCAAGTACAGCGGTGGTGTACCTGCATTAGTGGAGAGATTACCTACAGTAATTGTCCATGGAATATTCCCAAATCAATGTCCCGATGCATCATAAACACAACAAGTCCTAAAGTAAAATGCTATTTCCCCCCAAATTCTCCCTGCTTCCTAATTTTCCTGTTCCTGCTGAGGGCACTACCATCCATCTAATCACAAGGTATGAAATAAGGCAGTTATCCTTGTCATTTCCTCCTCCATTTCTAATCATATACAGTCATGTTGATTCTACTTTGACAAGATCTCACAAATACATCCCCTCTTCTCCATTCATACAAACTCCATCCTAGTTCAGGCCTTCCAAATCCTCTTACCCAGGCTATTTCAATAGCATCCTCATTAGTCTGCCATTCCCAATCTCTCCCCACCCCCCACCCCCCGATCTCCATCAATTCAACCTGTACATAACTATCCAATTGATATCACTAAACCTATAATGAATCAAAAAGCATTTTATTAAGGAATTCCTAATTTCTAGACACTGTAGAAACAAATGCAAAAATGAAATAGAACATGAGCTCAGCTCAAGCAGCTTACAAGTTAGCCTGGGAAATCAATGTGTATGTTCACATGTATATGCAGGTGATAGATACAGTATACGTTTAGGGGGAAGTGATATTAGAAGATGGAGAAAGATGAATCAGAAAAGTCTGTATTTAGAAGCAGACACTTGAATTGAGGTTTTAAAAAAAAACTTATTCTAGAGCAGAGGTCAAGAGAGAGTACCTTCCATGACAGGACTAGGGAAGGGAAGCCAGGGGGCAGGTGCATAGGTACAGAAACTGGATATAGACTAGAGAAAGTGAGAGAAGACAGAAAAGGCCTGTTTGGCTGGATGGAAGAGGGCATAAAAGGGGGCAAAGTATGATTTCATCATGATACATCCTTGATCAAGACGTTTCAGTGCTTCCTTGTTGTGTCAAGGGCAAATGTTTCTGATATTAGCATTGTTTTCACAATTCAGCAACCACCTGTCTTCCTAGGCTTACTGAATATTTTCCTGTTTCTTGCACTCTGTGTTCCAGACAAACTGCCTACTTATTGTACATATGACTTTCCAACTTCTTCCCATCTGCATGCCTTTACAAAGAATGTTCTTCTATCCTTAGAATGTGTTCCCTCCCCATTTCCACATCACATAATCCCTAGTTTCCTTCAAAGAGTGAATCAAACCTCTTCTGTCTTTTCTCCAGTCCTCAGTTTCCAAGACCTTTCCGCCAGAAATTACTTGTCTTTATTTTACATATTGATGTTTATCTGTCTTTAAATTATTTTTTCCCAATATAATGTAATCTTTATGTCAAGGATTTTCTTTTCTTTTTTTTCCTTTTCTATACTTATATCCTCAGCACCAGTCACAGGACCTGTCACAGAACAGGTCCTTAATAAATGCTTCTCAGTGAATGAATGCATCCTAGATGTATACATCTGTTCTCCTAAATATTATCCTGATATTAAGATGTCTCCCAAGCTGCCGAAAGCTTATGACAGTTAAGGTGATTTGAAGAAATCTTAGCCTCACTTATTATAGACATTGCCAAGAAGGTACATAAATAAATGACCGCTGGTTTAGGAATAAATTGTATTCCCAGGGAGTTTCCTCCTGACCTTGGGATTACTATAAAGCCTGAATTTGATGATAAACTTACCTGTTTACCAGCATTTCCCTGACATAACTTCTTTTTGCAAAATTCAAGGGAAGTGGCATTAAGAATGATGCCAAAAAGGAGACAAAGATGTACTTCAGACTTGATTGACTTGGCTTCCCTTATGTAGCTTCCCAGTCAGCAAAAGGCATAAGTCCCACACACTTTTACTCTCTGACTTTGTGGGTGCCTGGGAACACACAAGACACCATGTCCTTCACCATTTCCTGTCCTGCTGTCTAGATTTGTCTCCATAAGGAAATGAAGAGCTCTGTGTTGAGAAGTTATGTGCCACTATATCCTTGTTGCGTGTCTTTGTTTCATTAAGACATTTTGTTAAATACTCAATGACTAAAGAGTACTTCATTTAATTATAACATATACTTTGAATTATGAACATGCTGCTGTTAGAACTACCCCTCCAAACCCTTTGAATTTTTAGAAAGAAAGGAAGCTGTGGGACACAGACACCTAGCAATGTAGAATAGGAGACATGAGATCCCAAATCCATGGAGAGATGGACAAATCATACAAAAGGCATGTTGGGCTAAATCTTACATTACCGAAACCAAAGCTAATGAGTCTTCATAATGTCATCATCACCATTATCCTCCATTATCTATCATCATCATTAAGCATTTTTAGTCTATTACTCTGTGTCAGGCACTGTGCTAAGTGTTGGAAATACAAAGAAAGGCAAAAACTTGGCTCCTGTTCTCAAGGGTTTGGATTTAAATGGGGACGATAATATGCAGTAACTATGTATGCTGTATTCACACATACATATACCCATATACAATCACTACTTTCCATTCCCTGTCAAACACAACAATCTATCCGTATAGTAATCTCAAAAGGAAGTAATCTCAAAGGGAGGGAACTAGGGGATGGTGAGAAAGGTGTCTTGCAGAAGGTAGGTATTGACAAAAATCTTGAAGGAGAGAAAGAAAGAAAAATGCAAAGACAAAACTACCATAATTTCATAATTCCTTCCTACAACACATAAAGAAGAGACCAGCACAAGAAGTTAGAGGATGAGCATAAAACAAAGCAAAGCAAAACAAACAGAATCCTTGCTGAGGAATATAGCACGTAGACGTCTCCTAGTGCAGGAGCCAGGCCTGCTAAATCATGGAAAGGGAGCCCACACCAGGATCTACCCAGGGAACTTTTAGACCAATAACAGTATCATTCTGACTACAAACTTAGAGCTCAGAGGCCTGTGTTGTTCTAAGACCAACATTATGATATGCCCTTAATTGGAAGAATCCATGTAGACCACTCTAATATAGACTTCTTTGTGTGAGAAGTCAATACTCTATCTTCATTCCCAGGGTAATGATCAGATCAGGTGAATGTAACATAAAGTGATTCCATAGCAGATAATACAGGATATACTTAATTACATATTTGCCAAGGAACTAAGATACCTGCATTTGTTACGAAAGATTACACATGCTGATAGCGTATCACTTCTAGCTTGCTGTTGTAACTAACTCTTTACTTTGGAGTAAACAATGTCAATTAGAGTGAAAATATTGTGGCAATATAATGAGTCTGAAGCACTTGGTAGAATGAGTAGCTCAGTGAGCACAAAATCTGCCCAACAGCTTTTAATTATAAAAATTATCTGTTATCTAGACATAAATTACTATCAACCGTCGCTATTATAACTTCCATTGCTTTTAATTCTATTTAAATTTTAAAGCTGGAGAAGTCCTACGATGGCAGGATCATAGAATTATAGCTGGAAGAGACCTTACACTCCATTTGGTTCAAACCTACCCCCTCAATTTTCATTAAGAAATCGGAGGTACTACTAGGTTAATTAACTTTCCTCCATCATTACACTGCTAGTTAGTGGAAAACAGAATTCATATCCAAATTCTTTTTGGACTTCCAGTGTATTCCTTTTTCATTATTATTTTTAACTACATCACATTGTGTTTTCTATCTTTTCATATATATCACTACATTTTAATATAGACATCTAAAGTCACATTAGGAAAACATTTTACTGAAATGTATTATTTTTCACTATAGTAAATACACTAGAAATACAGAATGACTGAAGTAAAAATATTAAAAATGACAGAAAATTCAAATGGTGAAATAAACTCAACCCAATTGATGATGTATCTGTAAACGCAAATCTGGATCATTGTGTTCTTAATGTTTGGTGTTTAAGGATTTTTAAGCTAGTTTTCCTTCGTTCTATATCTCTATGTCTAGAGACATAGAGATATAGAGAGTTATGTTACCTTTAATAGGAATTTAGATGGTTAATCTGATGGCCTATGGAGGGTCAGTGTCATCATGGGGGATGAAAAGAGATTTATAGAGATCAACAAGAAGGAAGATAGACAACCTTGAAAATGATGACTAGAAACATAGCATTGTTACTTGGGATTTTCATATGTGCATGTTGAATTTTTCCAACCTCAGTTATGTTGATGCTCTTGGAGAGCAAGGGATATGACTTCCATTTATTTTTTTCTTTCTCTCTTTTCATATCTTCTTACCCTTCATTTCTAACATGCTAGTTGGAAGGATGGATTTGTAGATGGATGGATGGATGGTAAAATGGGATTTCGTTTTCTTTGTTAAGGTGACACCGTATCACTGAGAGTAACTCAAAAGTTAACACGTTGAGAGCCCAGGACTATCTGTCTCTGTCATACACACACACACACACACACACACACACACACACATATACACACATATACGTATATGTAGATATATGGATAGATACATACATACAGATATATACATATACTGTATATGTATATGTGTATGTATATATAATGTATAATTTTTCATTAAATATTTCTCAATCACATGTAAAAATAATAATTTTTTTTTAAATTTGAGCTCAAAATTCTTTCCCTTCCTTCCACAACTTAGACCACCTTGAAAAGGCAAGCAATTTGATATTGATTATACATGTGAAATCATTTATCATGATTTTTCAAAAAGACCTGATCATTGAACAGCACCTGAAATAAGATGGCCTGGTGTCCAGCCCCCTCTCTGACAGCATCTATTCAACTATATGACTTCCAGCATCTCTAATTTGGTGTTCCCCTTTAAACAATATATCCTTGCATTTGACACTTTTTCAAATCTCCAATATAACCTCAGTAAGACTAACATCATTCATTCATTCATTCAGTAATCATTTATTAAGTGCCTACTACTTGCCAGGTACTGTGCTAATCTCTCAGGAAACAAAAAAGGCAAAAGATGGTTCCTGTTCTTAAAGAGCACACCGTCTAATGAGAGACAACATCCAAACTATAATATACAAATGAGATATGTACAAAATAACTGGAAATAATTGGCAGAGTGAAGGCATTAAGAGAAAATAGGAAAATATTCCTCTAGAAGGTAAGATTTTTTTTAGCTGAGACTTGAAGGAATCCAGGGAAGCCAGGTGGTAGATATGGAGAGGGACAGAATTCCAGACCTGAGAGATGACCAATGTGCAAGAATACCCTGTGCAAGAAATAACAATGTCACTGGATCATTGAGTACCTGGTGGTGAATGGGGGAGAAATGGTAGTATAAAGTGTGGGAAGACTGGAAAAGTAAGGAGGTCGCTCAGGTTTTGAAGGAATTTGAACCAAACAGAGGACACTGATGGCTATTCATTTTATACTGCAGGTGGTAGGGAGTCACTGGAGTTTACTGAATAGTGGGGGTGATGCAGTCAAACCTATACTTTAGGAAAACCATTTTGGTAGTTGAATAGAGAATGGACTGGAGTAGGGGAGATGTTCGAGGTGGAGACCAAACAGTAAAACATTATAATGACCCAGGATTAAGGCCTGTAACAGGGTGTTGGCAGTGTCAGAGATGAGAAGACATATGTAACAAATGTTATGAAGATAAAATTGACAGGTCTTCACAACAGATTGGATATGGAGGGGTGATAGACAGTGGGAAGTTGGTGTGTTTATGCATGTGAGTTTGTCTTTCATTTCCAAAGAAGACCATGCTATCAGAGAAATGATGACATGACTTGCACTTGACTTTGTTTTGGGTGAGAGAGGGCTGTGCAGGTCATCAGCCTCACTTCTTCTCCAGAGCCATCTGAATCCAGTGACCAGATATTCATCAGGATGACTGGAGATGACCCAGGATGAGGAAACTGGGGTTAAGTGACTTGCCCAAGGTCACACAGCTAGTGAGTGTAAAGCGTCTGAGGTGAGATTTGAACTCAGGTCCTCCTGACTCCTGCACTGGTGTTCTATCCACTGCACCACCTAGCTGCCCTAGAAAGCTGAGAATTATACCTAGATTCTGAGCCTGGATGACCAGAAGTTTGCTTTTACCCTTACCAACAGAAGGGAAATGACTAAGAAAGTAGGAATTGTCAGGGGTAGGAATGATGGAAAGAAAATGTGTTAAGTTTGGGACATACTGAGTTTAAGATATCTATAGGCCTTCGAATTTCAGATGTTCAACACACAGTTGGCAATGAGAATGTGGAAGTTAGAGTGAGATTATGATGATATTAGTGGATCTGAGAATCATAAGTATAGAGATAATAATAAATTCTATGGAAGTATTCAATCTCTTCTCATTTAATAAAGTCTTTTTATCTTCTCCTAGTTACTCCTATTCATAGGTAATGGTAACTATGAGAGTTCAAAGATCTTCTCCACCCATTAAGGAAAGCTTGATTAGGAGAGGTCCACACCTTTTGTTAATTTTCTAATGAGGCACTGGTTCTCAAGGGCAGCGATGCCCTCTGGCTCTGAAAAATGTATAAATACTCTGAGATGAGGTTTTACTTTGGGACTTACTGATTGGAAGTATTTGTTTGGCCAGATAAGACTTTGGGCAGCCACTAAGGAGCCCCCTGACTTTGAAAATCCAGATGTTGGTACTTCTCTCTCTGGCAACTATGTATGTATGTAATGGTCAGACAGATGGATCTGTCTGTTGATCTACGATGTATGTATTGCTTATGTCAGACAGCTACAAGCACTATCTGTTGATTTGTATTTCTCTGTATTTTCTCTGAAGTTCAGGGTGCTGGCTTCTTTCCCTGAACTAGTGAATTATTTACATATTTATATACTTGATTAAAGTGATTGTTGTCCCCTCAAAAGTAACCTTTCCTTTCAGAAATGTAGATTTAAGAACCTGTATTAGCAGGCCCCGCTGTGTGTATTGGGGTGCTTGTTTTTACACCATACTAGAATCTATGATAAATTAGAGCAACATTGTTCGCCCCCAAACCTAAAACTCCTTCAGTTTGGGATTAACCTTTTGCAATATATCCATCATCAATCATTTGTGCTCCTGGAGAATGAAGCCTAAGCTGGCAGGGCCTGGATCATTAGAAATTCTACTGTCCAACTTCCACCTGACCTCACTCTGTTCACCGACCCTTTTGTCCTCTGCTCAGATGCTGTGTTCTCTCAGATAGGGTCAGTTCCCTTCTGTTGACTCTTATACATGAATCCCCACCCCAATTCTCAATGAATAACCTTATGTCTCTTCTTCTATTGTTTTTCAAATAAAATTGAGGCCAACTGAAATGAATTCTTTCATATTCCCCTACCTTCACCTTCGCACAAAACTAATTTCAGATCATGGATCAGATATATAATTTAGAGCACCAAGGGACCTTATTGATTGCACATCCCAACTCTTTATTTTATAGGTGAGAAAACAGGTCTAAATAGGACAATTTACTTACTCTACTTTACTAACACAAGATCTATAATTCCAAATAGACAATCATCAACAAACATTTAATAAATTCCTATTTCATGCCATGCACTGTACTAAGCATGAAAAATACAAATACAGAAAAAGAAAGAGAATTCCTACCCACAAGAAATGCACAATCTAATGGGGGAAGAAAATGCAAAAAGGCAGTGTAAAAGGGGGTATGAGTAAGGTCTGTTCCTCAGAGGGAATGATGGAAAAGTCAGAGAGTTCCCAAAGTAGTTAACATGGAGGGGAATAAAATGTGGCAGAGGATAATGATGATAGGAGTACTAAGGACCTTGCAGTCAGATGAGGTTTTCCCAGGAATGAACTTCCAGGGTCATAGCAAAGAAGGCAGAAAAACCTCAAAGTAATGCAGCCAGGGGAGAAGTGAAAGAAATCAGGACTGATTCCACCATATTGCATTGTCTTTAGTCTTCCCATTGTTAGCAGATAAAAGCTTAAGAATAAAGACCTATGGTGTGAACTACATATCTCCCTGTCCAATCTGATATCTTATTAAAATAGTTACTTCTCTTCTTGTTTTCCTTCTTGATTTTCAGTCTCTCTCTCTGTCTCCATCTTTCTCTCCTTCTCTCTCCACCTCTCTCTCCACCTTTCTCTCCCTACCTCTCTCTCCTCTTCTGTCTCTTTCCCAGCTTCATCCCTTACACAGGACAGTATTACAGAAAATAAAAACAAAAATGGATTCAGGAAAACCTGAGTTCAAGTCCAGCCTCAGGCATTTACTAGATGTTCGTCCCTGGGCAAATGACTTAACTGCTTTCTTAATTTCTGTAAAATGGGGATGATACCCCTAGGTATGGTGAGCATAAAATGAGACAATATTTGTAATATACTTTGCAAATCTAGTAGTGTTATATAAATGCTAGTTCCTATTATTATGGATCCAAAATCTCTGTTCATATGTATGTTTGCAAGTAATAATAGTCATATGATATGATAACATAGTTATATTGATATAACTCATTCTCCAGACCTTTTCTGTAGCATTTGATATTTTCATCCCACAATTATGCATCCATTCAAATAGATACATACATATATACATGTGCAAACACAAATATATACACACATAAACGTATGTAACATATATGTGTGTATTTGTAATCGTGTATACAATTTCATAAAACAACTTCACTATCAAAGAAATTTCTTTTTATCTGATTATCTTTATTATGAACTCAGCTTTCCACTTTGCGTATTTAACAGTTTTCCTCAAGCATGGCAACACATCATTCTGTTTATATAAACTAGTGGGTGTCATGAGGCAAAGGGTGTGCAGAACTTCTTGAAGGAGATGCTATGATTCAAGAATATTTTTATTCATACAGAAAAAGTTAGATCTGGAAAAAGAAGATAACCGTGGATATAACCCAGGACTTCTGCTTTCAATAGGGCATACTGACATGTGGTATCTGATGATCAGATGATGTCTCTTTGAGTGTTTTAATAAAAGCCAATTAGTAAAATCACATTTTAGAATGCACCATGGCATTCTATGGTAGAAATGAAAAAGAAAAAAAAAACAACACCAAGTTCATCATTGTGTTCTATCTTCCTTTTAGGTCCCTGCCTTCCTAACCCATGTCATAATGGGGGAACATGTGAAATCAGTGAAGCTTACAGAGGGGATACATTCATAGGATATGTGTGTAAATGCCCTAGAGGATTTAATGGGATCCACTGTCAGCACAGTAAGTTTTCTTTAATGGTTTCACTAAATGTGTGGTGTATACATGCATTTATAGGATTTATATCTCACTTGGTGAATATGCAGACATATACTGGATACTTGAATACCTGGTAATTTTTTCATATGCTGTCAATGTCATGTAGTGGCTACAGTACTAGATTTTCCAGTCAAAAAGACATGAGTTGAAATCCTGCTTAAGATCCATGTCAGGTAATTCTGGCCATGCCATTTAATCTCTCTAGAACTTTTCCTCATCTGTAAAATGAGGGAATTAGACTAAATAACCTACAAAATTCTTCTAGTTTCACATTCGGGATCTGTAATAATGAGATCATACCTCATTACTTCAAAACATCTGTGATTCCATCAGTGTGGACTCTGCATCAATACTAACTGTCCATAATAAATAATTTCAAAGCAAAAAATAATATCTATTAATTACTTTTATATGAATGCAGCTTTCTGAACTTAGCTAGGATGGTCCTCAAATCACAGAACCATCAATATTATTGCTGTTCAGTAATTTCAGTCATGTTTGAAACCACATGTGAAACCATTCAGGGTTTTCTTGACAGAGATATTGGAGCGGTTTGTCATTTCCTTCTCTAGCTCATTTTTCGGATGAGGAAACTGAGGCAAACAGGGTCTTCCTATCCCCAGGATTGGTGCTTTATTTACTCCACCACCTAGCTGCTAAGATCCATCCATGATGGAGTCTATATTTGAAGCTCTACCAGGATTTCCAGAGATTGTACAATTTAGGTATTGGAATGTGGGGGAAGAATAAAACACCACAGGGCCAGAAAGATGGATTCGGGTCATTCATCTACACATGACTCTGTGATACTTAACCTTCCTATGCTGAGACATCTCTCTAAGATTGTAAGTTACCAATAAAGTGTAGATTTTCATTGGTAGAGGGAGATCTCAGATCTTGGAGTTTCCTAATTTAATGATAACTCATATTAGGGCCCTGTTCCTATCTAAAAATGGGGCTAGCTGTGGACACATGCTATATCAATCAGGCAACAAGCATTTGTTAAGCATTTACCGGCACTTTACAAAGAGATATAAAGAAAGGCAAAAAAAAAATAGTTGATGCTTCAAGGAGTTCACAGTCTAATAGATAAGAATACATGTAAATAACTCTGTATACATTATATACAGAAAAGTTGAAGATAATTTATTGAGGGAGGCACTACCATTAAAGGACAGGATCAGGGAAAATATAGAAAACCTAATTTTATCTGGGACTTTTTAGACTCTCGGAAGTAGAGATAACAAGAGAAGACTGCAAGCATGGAAAATGGCAGGAAAAGAAAAAAACATTTGGGAGAAGGAAAGTCTTGTGTAAGAAACAACAAGGGAACCATTGTCACTGGATCTCAGAGTGCATGAGGAGATGAGGGAGTAGAGTGGAAAAGGGGAAAAGCAAGATGGGGAGAAAGTTGTGAAGGGTTTGAATACTAAAAAATTTTATACTTGATCCTGGAGGTGACAGAGAGACACTAGAGTTCACTGAAATTGTGGAAGTAAGGGAAGGAGTGATACGGTCAAATCTTCACTTTAGGAAAAACAACTTGGCTGTGGAGTGGTGTATGCTGGTAGACTTTCACAAACTATTTTGTGCAACAAACCACAATGTCACATTCACCCAATTAACTCTGAGATACAAAGAATTCCAGTCCACACTGCTTGATGAGTATAGTTTTTTTTGTTTGTTTGTTTTGGTTTGGTTTTTTTGCCCATGAATGTAAGTTTATTTTAAAAAAATAGAAAGAAATTCATTTCAAATAGCTTTCTAAGCCAAGTTGTATCCTAGGTCAATATAAAAAAAAAAGCCTAGAATTCTCATTGTTCACTGATGCAGATAACTTTATTCAACCATCTTTCTATTCTCATTATTAAAGGAGTTATACTCCAAATAGTGAGGCAGATGCTTACATATGTTCTTCTGCACTGCCATGAATATATTTTGTGAGGTCAAGTGGAAGAGAAATTCCCTATAGATGGAGACATTCTCTAAATGACCCTATTTATAGATGAATTTTGGCCAATTAAGTGGAAGCCAGAGCACCAATGTTGAACAAAAGTAAAAAGTAATATAATACAACACAGAAATAAAATTATAATATAACACAAATTGTTAATTTGTGATTATCTAGATCAATGTGCAGCCACATGGATGTAGTTTCCATTTGAGTTTGATACCACAAGACTACAAGTTCACTGTAAGTCAACAGTATGGAATGGAAACTATAAAATATGTCTAATAACATCTTTGGCTTCATTAGTCGAAGTCTAGTGTTTAAAACAATAGCATTTACAAACTTATATTTTGCTCTGGTCATACTGGATATCAGTAGTAAAATATTTTTGCTCAAATGACTGGATGCAGTTGGGTGGGCTGCCCATTGAGTTAGTCCGTCAACAAATCTGTCATGGAAGTACTGCAGACAGACAATGAGTTGAACTGGCCCAAGGAATAAACAGGATGTTGGACCATATTTGGGAACTTTTGCAATGTTTTCAATGCCCTCTCTGCTGCCAAATTCCATCTTGTTAACATTAATATTCCTTTGGAAATGCTGTATGACTGAGAGAACATAATAGCCCAGTTTTGGAAGAATCAAACCTACAAGTGACTGAAGGGTAAAGGAAACAATGTACAATGTGTGTGTTAGTAAATTCAATTTACCAATTACTTTCAAGATATGATAGAAAATATATTTTAAAGTATATTTGTGATCCGAAAAAGAGGTGAGTGACATATACTAAGAAGATCAAAGGAGAATAGACAACAAAAGTGTACCAGTAATGTTCCAAAAATTACTAAAAGATCCAGAGAAAGGTCTCTAGTAAACTGAATAGATCCTTTATCATGAGTCAGGGAATGAAATAGATAACCATTCCAAAGGAAGCAGAGACGGGAATAGGTTATGATTTGAGAGAGTACTGACCCTAATGTGATATTCTAGACTTGAAATATCACACTCTCCAAATTTAATTTTTAACTTTGACCACATTTAAACCATTTCCCTAGCCATTCATTATTCAAAAACTTCCCTCTAGTGGAAATTGATTGTTTGATAGTCCAAGGTCTGGACATATGTCTTCAGTTTTCTTTTCTTAATGGCATAGGCATAAACCAGGAGGTTTGGGAGGGCATAGATCAAAAGAGGATTGCAGGAAAATGAAAGGAAGGATGGTATTTTTCTAATTTATTTTAATATCAACAACTCTAATTTGACTTTTTTTCATGTGGGATTGTTCTCGAAGAAACACTTCAGAAAAATCAAATTAAAGGAACTGTTATTAATTCAATTTCATATGACAGGTTGCTAATTGGATATCTTCTTGGATCATGCATTAACTGGACATCAGAAGAATTTAAAGTGTCAAGATAATAAAGTGACAAACTTACAATCACAGGCCAATAAATCTCATGTTACAAAACAGAGAAAATGTCTCCAAGGTTAGCTATGGCAGTTCTGTGTCATTAGCTACACTGACTTTTCATTGGGATTAGAAATCCTAACTTCAAGGCAATTATAATCAGTATATTCAGAAAGTCCTCATTATCCATATTAGTAATGAAAACTGCATCTGCAAATGTCCTTGTAGTTATAGAAGAGGGAGTGTTTTCTTCATTATAAAGACAATTATATCATGGACTGTGGTCTTAAACTGCCTGGAAATTTGACAGGGTCATTTTAAGCAAGTAGTTATTTTCTTGGGCTGCATGATTTTGGTTGGATGGGGGTTATCATCTTTTTATGTGTTGCTTAGGAACAAATCGATGCCTTGGGAAAAGAAAAGCTTCCCATGCCTAGAAATCTTTGCTTGGCGGCTCCCTGAAGATCTGCTATACATTTCTTCCTACACAGGTGTACTGCACCTGGAGAATCTATTTTAGGTTAAATCCAGGCTTCTGCCCTGCCAGGCAATGGGTCTTGGCTGAAGATGGAGCCCAGAAAATGAGGCCTTTTAATAGAGTAATTGATGGTATCGTGTCATTCAAGAGCTAATTTCTATAATCGTTTTATCCCGAGTTAGTCCAACTGAAGTGATGGACAAAGAGTCTAGCTTTATATTAGCAGATAACTGATGCAGATTTGTATGAAATTACTTCTGTATTCATTTAGTTTCTCTTTAACTAGATGTTCAGTCATTTTACTTGGAACTGTAACTAGTTCTGCTGTATGAAATTTACCATGCTAAAGTAATCAGAATTATGCAATGGAAAGGGTGCTGGTTCTGGAGTGAGGATCTGAGATCAAATCCTAAGTTTCACTTCGGTAATGTAACTTAGCTTGCTCCCCAGACTCACTAGATAAAGATCACACTTTGCAACTATGATATATGGGTACGATTAGCAGGAATTTGCTGGAATGGAACACTTATGGTAGTGTAAAGAAGACTGAGTACCTTGGAAAATAAATATCATGTGAAATGTCATGTAAAACATACTTGAAAGGAGGTTCCACAAATATTTTTAACCTCCCTACATGCAAAGAAAAGATCTATTAGACCTGGAGGATGGTGATCAAGAAAGGTTGCTAAGTTCAGAGTAGAGCTTTTGTATCTGTATGTTCTAGAACTGGGAGTGGGGAACCTGTGGCCTCAAGGACACATGTGACCTTCTAGGTCCTTGGTTGTGGCATTTTCTTTGATTAAGGAGATTTGTTCTGTGAAGTTTTGATTCAAAGGACCACACTTAAGGACCTAGGGGGCCACAAGTGGCCTTGAGTCTGCAGGTTCTTCAACCCTGCTTGAGTCTAGACTGTGATTGGAGACTAAATGGAAGAACAAACTTCTTTGCTGCATTAAAATAAAGAAATATTCCAAGAACAATTTAATAGCAAACAAATATTTGACATCTTTCAGTGATCTAATCTCACTCCACATTTTGTTCAAAACTGGTCCCAAGTTGCTACAACTCACTCAATCAATATTTGTATCTTTTTTTAAAGTATTCATACATAGTTTACTCCACTATCATAACATATTTCAAAATTAGGAAGAAAGCATCATATAAGAAAGTAGGTCAATAAGATAAGCCAGTCTGTCATTAACTTCCATGATTAAAGACATGAGGTCGTTAGTACTACCATAAATATTCTTTCTGCCAATGCATGTTCTAACTCTTCTATGCATCCCGGGAGATATTACTGTCAAGTGAGTTGCTGTGGTCAAAAAAACAAAATAACTGTCTTGTAATCAACTCTCTTGATACAAGCCTCTCCATACTTTGGAGTCTGGTCCGCATCACTGGGTTCATCATCCAAGTCCATTTATAACTTTTGCTCCACAGGCAGAGCCTCAAGAACTCGAGGGGATCTTCTTGCCACAACTGGGCATTAGAGAATGACTTTGTGTATAGCCAGATTGCGACTTTTGGTATATTTAATGAACGTTACAGTAAGATACCTACATAGAGGCAGCAAGGTAGAACAGGGCATAAAGAGCTAGATCTGGAGTCAGGAAGTCATTTAACCTCTTTCTACCTCATTTTTTCTCAACTCTAACATGGTGATAATAACAGCACCTACATTCCAGCATTTTTTGAGGATCAAATGAGAAAATATTCATAAAGCACTTAGCACAGTGCCCAGCATATGGTAAGTGCTTAATAAATGCTTATTTCCTTCCTTACTCATTCTGAATGACATTTAGAGACTAGAAGCTGATCAAACCCTAGAGTCCCATGAGACATCTTATAGAAAGAGGTAGAGCATGGAGACTGGCATAATTGGCATTTGTTTGATAGTTTGTAAACTCTGCCCCTAATAACAGTGCTGCAATGATAGAAAAGAGGATTTGGGGTCAGGGCAAGCAAGTTTTTAATCCTGACTCTTCCTCTTACTTCCTGTGTGATCATCAACAATTCCTTAATTAGGTTGGACCTCATTTTCCTCATCTGGAAAATGAGAGGGTTGTCCTCAGTGATGACTAACATCTTTTCTAGCTCTAGATTTATGATCCAGTATATGACTAGTCCAAAGTTTTCATGTAAAACAATACAAGATTTCCACTGCTTTCAAATTTTTGAAAATTACACACACATATAAATATATACATATATACATATATATATATATATATATATATATATATATATATATATGGTGTATGAGTTGTTCATGGAAGACAAGTAACTCTAGTGGAAAAGCTTGCTGAGCCATTTTCAACACTACTTATCTACCTTTGGTGTCCGCCTTCATCCTTTCTCATCTGTGGCTCCAAAAAACTGTCTTGGTTAACCAGCTTGACAGTAGCTGACAGTTCTCAAACCTGTTTGTGAGTCAGAGAGATGTGTGCCCCCAAACAAGTGAAGACTTCCCATGCTGGAACAGGTGGATGAGAACAGTTCGTTCCAACAGTTGTTAAGGCAGTTGAAGCAGGCACTGTGAGTTTTTAGAGCTTGTTCATACATCAAAAATACCCAGGTCATCTGCTGCATCCCAAGCCACCGTAGTCATCCTGGCTTTTGTTTGCCACCGGACTTTGATGACTGGAAGAGAGAGTGAGGCTAACCACTCTGCAACTCTACCTCACTTAAATCCAATTCACAAGTGAGTCAAAAAATCACCCCATGATATCATTGTTACTCCTTGAAATGAATGACAAACAACATGTATGTTAGTATATATTTTCATGTGAGCATTCAATTCTTTGTGGCTCCTTGGATCATTCTATACAAGGTATTTTCTTACAAAAATATTAGAGTGGTTCATCAATTCCTTCCCCAGTGCTTTAAGGCAAACAGAGTTTAAGTGACTTGCCTGTGGTCAAAAAGCTAGTGAGTGCCTGAGGTCACCTTTGAGCTCAGGTCTCTCTAATTCAAAGCCAAATGCTCTATCCAATGAGTCACCTAGCTCCCTCAATGTGCAGGTAGATAAAGACACATAGATGCATTCCATTGCTCATTAAACATCATCTTGTGCCATGAGTTAAGGAAAAATAGAAACTATAAAGTTATGAGAAAACGCTTTTTTAAAAAGTTCAGCCAAGAGTATTTTATTTAGAACTTCAGGAAATGAGTATGAAGTAGTACATAACTGTTACTAACTGTAATATCAATTCTTAAATCTTTTTATTATTTTGTATGATTCCTTAAGAATAAATTATTGTATATTATATTGTATGTTAAAATAATGTGGGTTTCACTTTCTTCCTTTTAAAGGAGTTATCTGTACTTCTATTTAAACATTCATTGTCAAACAGACTGAACTTAGAGTTGATCATGATACATTATCAGCTAATGCTGTGGTTGCTGATACCCAAGCACTAATCTGAATGAAACACATTTGAATTCAGAAAGAAAATGCAATTTTTAAAAAGCAAAAATAACCAAAAATTTTACACTGGATGCAATGTAGCAAATGAAGATTTGAAAAGTGCTTTATATGTGTTATCTTATCTGATCATTCCAACAAGCCTGTAAGTAGCTGCAATGCTATCTCTGTTTTACAGCTTAGAGAATTAAAATGACTTGCTTAGGATCACACAGCAACAGTAAGTGGCCAAGATAGGATTTGAACTAAGGTTTTCATAACTCCAGGTCCAGTAGTCTCTTCATTATGTCATCTAGCTGATGTTAGAGCTGATCAGAACATAAGAAATCATCTCTCAACCAACAGAGGAATGACTCCCTTACGCAATAACATCTCTGGCCCATGATCATTAGCCAGCCCCATAGCCATCAACACCAAAGGAAACAAGTCTCTCTATAATGCACATGATATAGTTTCTGGAGAACATAAATTGACTGCTTAACTTATTTCGTACATTTCCATTTTCAATGCTTAATAGAGTCCCCATGTGCATAATAGACCCTCAGTACTTGTAAGGATTATGACTATTTAGTTACAGGCTTAATGACTGAGGAGTCTATGTGGGAAAAGGAAGGTATAACAGGAAATCATTCTGGCTAGACAATGAGGATGTTTTCCTTCTTAATTGATATTAAATCATTTAATCCTTCTGGAACAGATAATATTTAAGTGATTGATTCTTTCATTTATAATATTTAAAACAGGTTCATAAATAAGCAGACTAATTGGCTGCTACAGATTCATTGTTTTCTCAGACCACTGTCTTGTCACTTCAGTAAGGGCATGGTGAGAGAAAGCAAAATATTTCAAATAACGTATTATAGTATATATGCATACATTTAAGTCAAAGCTAATATAATTACTTAGAGTGATAAAATAATAGTCTTTAACATTTTCCCACTATTTTCATTTTAACAAGGAGTAAGATGAGTTCACAGTAGCTTCAAGCAGCTCTTTAGTCACAGAAATGATAGCATGTCAGCTTCCATAACATTAGTTGATTGATTTTGCTATCATGTTTCCCAATTGATTTTTCATTCATGGAGACTGATAGATTTTGCAATCATGCCACAATGTGTAAGATTAGAGGAATTTAAGATAAAATATCTTTTGAAATTAAATTAGCTGAGATTTTTTGAATAGTTTAATCATTTTATAAGACACTCTAGCCTTGAATTAGGACATTTTAAAATGAGCTTTTATTTCAACCTGGACCAGGCTAGACAGAGTCTTTCTGTGTGATATAATTGATTTGCTGTGAATTCCCTCTGAAGATGATGAGTTTGGCTTAGGTGTTCTCATTTTTCAAGAGTTCATAAAACCATGTTACAAAGGATTGCCTCTAAAACAGATACCAAATGTTCTCTGAGAGAACCACATATCACCCTGAATGGGATGTTAGTCTCATTTTACAGAATTAATGTTGCACATTTATAGTTGCTATGTCATCTCTCAGTTTATCAGTTGATAGAGGTCAAAGAACTGGAGGAAAGAAATATGATCCCACAAGTCCGGAGACCTACCAAATAATTAATCGATAAATTACCAAGTATGTGCTTAGCACTATGATGGACACTACAGGGAATACAAAATGATCCATGACCCCTGCTTTTCAGTAGCTCATATTTTCTCTACCAGAGATGTTCATGATGCATGCAAAAAAGTTAAGAACTGTTGAATTAGTTAAATCAGGAGAAACCTTATGTGGGAAGTGTGTAGTACCCATGTGATATCCACAACACCTACAGAGGCCATGAATATCCTGGCACAATTCTGAATCACGAAATATAACAGACTCTCCACATGGAAAACAACACTAAAACATTTATTCAGACACCAGAAAGCCAAATCCATCATAGTAACAAAAGTCTATAGACAATAACAATGCAGGGAACAACATCATCCCCAAGCCTTCCCCCTGCCAGGC
Organism: Bettongia penicillata ogilbyi; assembly: GCA_023548195.1. NCBI lineage: Eukaryota > Metazoa > Chordata > Mammalia > Diprotodontia > Potoroidae > Bettongia > Bettongia penicillata. The sequence goes on along the minus strand of JAJHZJ010000852.1, from coordinate 399,512 downwards.
TCCCCACAAACTAGCTGCCTTATACGAAATCACAAACAATCTCTTTCACTCACACTAGCCAGCTGCCTGCTTGCCTGAATCCTTCCTAGCTCTGACTAGTCTCATGTCTAACTCCCTCCCTGCTCTGCTCCAGCTCTGCCTCTTCCTGTTCTACCCTTCCTGCTCCATCCCTTCAGCAGACTCCTCCCTGCACAGAATCCATGTAACTCAGATTTCCATGTGACCCACGCAGGTCACATGGGCCTATTAATGAATGGGAAAGATCTTCCCATTTAAATTATCATTACAAGGTGACACCTAAACTCCTTTGAAGGAAGGCCAGGACTCTGAGGCAGAGGAGAACAGAGTGATCAGTCCACGTGTCCACTTTGCTCCTATGCATCTGATGAGACAAGGGATGGTCACATTAATTTAAAAACAAAACAAAATACATTTTCATTTAATAGGTGTTACCTCACTCAAAGTGAGAACCTAAAAAGGGTCTCAGTCTAAAAGGACCAGGTTCTCCCATTGCATCTTGGACCATCCCCAGTCGTCCTGATGAATATATGGACCCTGGTCCCAGATGTCTCTGGAGGAGAAAGTGAGGCTGGTGACCTTACACAGTCCTCCCTCACTCAAACCAAAGTCAACTGCTAGTCAGGTCATCATTTCCCTGATGTCATGGTCCTCTTCAAAAATTAAGAAGAAAAACACAATGTTATCTGGTAAAATGTACCACTTAAAGCCCAAGGATTCAAGTAGAACACTCCTTTTAACTAAAATCCTATTCCAAGACCTTCAAGTAGAAACAGTTCTCAAACTGTTTAAAATGCAGTTCAAGAAGACAGACACTATCAAAACTGCTGGCAAGATTAAAATTTATAGGCAAAGAGTTTTCCTGGTCTTTTAGGATCTTCACCAAAGTTCTAGAAACTACGTTTATATTCCTTTTGCCCAATAGTCCAAAGCTAGGTATCAGATTGACCTACCTGGGTGCCTCCCCAGGTCTACATCATATCTTCTTTGCTTGGAATAGTCCCGGTTGTTGCTGGGGTTCACTCATGCCTTCCCAGTTCCACCAATATCCTGGATCAGTACAACAGCCTATGTCCAGTGCTGAGAAGATTGTGCATGTGTGTATGTACATGTGTATATGTATATGTGTGTATATATACAAATGTATATATGTATATATGCATTTATATGTCTGCGCATATATTTATGAATATATATGTGAATGTACATATATATTTTATGAAATAATTAGCAGGCCATTTTAGTTGGGACAAAGAACATATGAGAGATGAAATAATATGAGCTGTCTGGAAAGCTAGATTTCTGCCAAACTGAAGGCTTTCAGTACCAGAGAGAAGAAATCTGTTTTATCCCACCCACTAAAGATTTTTGAGCAGGAGAGTAACTGTGTTGGAAATGGATTTCCATGATCTTTTACACATATATTTTTGCACATATGTATTGACATGTAAACATATGAGCACTCATTCACCTAGAACAATTGGTCGATAAACAAGTGTATATTGAGTTCTCGTTCAGTTTCCAGCACAATGTCTGCCAATAGCGATGGGAAGAGCTTTGTTCTTTATATAGATTTTTTAAAGATAAATTTCATTAATTATTTTGCATTACTCAGATTCCTGGTATAATATTTCCCCTACCTACCTTGGAAAACTATTCCTTATAACAGTGATTTTTTAAAAAAGAGGTAGAAAAAAGTTTCAGCAAATTTAACCAAAACATTGAAACGTTTCATGTTATATGCAGTGTTCTGCATCTATCTATGCCCTTTTCCTCTTTCCCCACCACAAAGAGATAGAGAAAAAATGCCTTCCCATGTCTCCTCTTCGGCACATTTTGCCTTTGCATTTCCATTTATTTTGTTGTTGCTTTCCTTTCCATTTACATTGTTGAAGTCATTCCTTTCAGCCCATGTCTTTATAAAGAAGACTTTATACATAGAAATTGTCATTTGGCAAAATACGGCTCCCTAAATCACTTGCCTCACGGTAGGTTTCTGTCTTATTCTTATAGGCTAGAGACATCAGGTTCTTCTTGTACCACTGCTGCGGTCAGTTTATCTCCTCCTACCCTTCCTTTGTAATCTGTATGAATTCATCTCTTTAGGTTTTCTTCCTGTAACTGGTTACTTCAAACAAGAGGTCAGGCTTCTTGCACGCTTTTCTGGCAAATAGTTCCTTTAAGAATATGTGGAGAAGTACAGCTTCCTTTAGCTTCCAGCTGAAGCTGAGTTATTGGAGTGAATAGAGGAGGGAATCTTAAAAAGAGGAGGTCCCAAGAAAAGATAGTTGTCACATAAACAAAGAGATCCCTCTCTCGTAGAGCTGGACGATGAGAAAACATAGCAGAAGGTGCCTCTTCACTTAAAATGCCTTCTGCTGACCTTCTTCTGAATGTAATCCTTTTTGGATGCAGACCAAGGACTGGCAGCAGTTTTCAAAAATATATCGAGCAGATCAGATATATGTTTGCAGTGAATATTTTTCTAATTTTTTCCTGTGTTGTTTTTTCCCAACTATGCCACGAGCTCTTGGAGGACAGGAATCATCTCAACTTTTTCCTTTTCTCCTTCTTATTAAAGGTTGTGCTGGACTCAGATCTAATCTTCAAACCAATTGTTAAATATTCAGTATGAAAATTACACCTCAGACATTTACAGTAACTACGAGTGAAAACTTAATTTATCATTTTGTTGATTGTCTCCATAGGTTCCAAAAGTGGGTGATATCACTCCATGTTGGGCACTAGGGCAATGCAAGGGGATAGTAGACGTTAAAAATGACACAAATTTTAAAAAAATATTAAAGGGTTAATTAGATTTCCAGGGGGGCAGCGAATAACTTTTTTTTGAGAAGGGGACAGTAGGCCAAAAAAGTATGGGAACCTATGTCTAGATTTAGGAAAGCTAATGATGCAGATTAACTTGAAGTTAGTTATGCATAATTGTTAAGAGACTAGTTGCCAAACATTTACCAGTATGCCCCCCTACTACTCTACAAACATTGTGTCACTCAACTGGCAAACGTTTATCACCTACAGACTATGTATCAGGCAAAACATGGTCCCTGTCCTCAAGAAGCTCATCAAATGCAAGAAATAAATAAATATAAAGCATGCTATGGGAGAAATAAGGAGAAAATAAATAAAAGAAGGAACAGAATTAAGAGGAATTAGGGAAGGCTTCCTGCAGAAGGTGAGACTTTAGCTTGCATGTTAAAGGAAGCCAGGGAATAGAGTAGCTGAAGCAGAGGAGGGAGAGCTTTCTTAGATCTTGGGGACAACTTGAGAGAGTTCCTGGAGCTGGGAGATGGACTTTCTGGTTATTGGAACACCGAGGAGGCCAATGTCACAAAATTAAAGAGTACATGTTGGGGAGTAAGATATTAGAAAGGTAGAAGGGCTTTGAATGCCAAACAGAAGATGTTGTATTTGTTCCTGATAGCAATAGGAAGTCACTAATTTATTGAGTAGATGGGGTAATATGATTGGACCTGAACCTTAGGGAAGTTATTTTATTGGTCAATGGATTGAAATAGGGAGAGACTTGAGGAAGGCAAACTCATCAGCAGTTGCAATAATCCAGGTGTAAAGTAATGAGGGCCTGCACTAGATGGCTGTGTGTGTGGATGTGGCAGGGATATTGAAGAGATGTTGCCATGGTGAAGCTGAAAGGTCTTAACAACACATTAGATACAGAAGATAACAGACAGTGAAGAATGTAGAATGACTCCTAAATTGTGAAACCAAGGGACTGGAAAGATGGTGTTGCCCAATGCAGTCATAGAGAACATAGGAGAAAGACTTAGAGGGAAAGATAAAATCTGTTTTGGACATATTGTATTTAAGATGCCTACTGGTCATCCAATTTAGCCAGGGAAGATGCTATCACTCTCTACAATAATGAAGCCTAAGGGAATGAAGTCATCACTATATTGCAGACCTGTTGTCTAGAGGCTAGCGGTAATAATTACAATAACTGACATTTATATAGTTCTTTAAGGTTTGCAATGTGTTTTATATCCATTATCTCATTTAAGCCTCACAACTATGATCTTTTATCTTTTAACCCAGTCTTAGATGAATAGTTTGCTGTTTTAATAATGTGCTTGCCACCACAAGCTTTGAATCCTCACTTGATTAACCTCTCACCATTTCAAATATATAATACTCATGCTTAATTAATCTTCCATCTGCTTTCTCTACTCCAAGGCTGCTGAATGTTGCTTGTGAAAATCACAAACCTCACTCATTTCATCTTTGCAAATTTGGAGCCAGTAGGTTAAAATCTTTCTTTTGATGCCTACTTGCAGTGTAATTATGAGTAATTAACTTCATCTCTCTGACACTTAATGTCAACTATATATGTATAATAGAATATGTGTTACTTATATTACTGCAATAGCTGGCTATTGTTTCCATAGTACTTGGAGGTTTGCAAAGCACTTTGCATATGTAGTAAGGGTTGACATGATATAGTTTGCAGGAAGGCAAGGACAGACGTTTCTAGCATTTCCTCCCCTTAATCTCCTTCGAGGAATGCTTTGATTCATATCTGAAGAGGAAGCAGAGGCTTGGGCACTATACTCTTCTGAGACAGAAGTGTTACTGGGCTAAAAGTATACCTGTTCCCTTAAATATTGTTAATCTAGGGGATTTAACTTTTAGGCTTAAAATCCTAATCACCGTACCTTAATGAGGAAGGAAGGCCTCAAGCTTCATATCCAAGGCTTGATTTTCTTCCCACCAAATACCAGTTCCATACTGAACACACAAAACAAATACTGAAGAAACCCATTTATCTGAGTCAGTAGCAAAATAGAAATCAGAGAAAGTCTATGTAGGAGAATATAATCTTGTTAATACAGAGAAAATTAATTCTCCTACTAATAGTGAGGCAGCTTAGCTCAACTGAGGGAGAGTGAGAGAGAGCAAGAGAGAGGGTTTTTACCCAAGGGGAAACATATCCTCTGAAATCTGTAGTCTAGAAAGCTGGGAATGGAGACATGGTGGAAATTGTACAAGTCACCTTCTTCCCAAAGCCTTTCTTTCCTTTAAGCAAGTCAGAGAAATATTGAAATGTTCAGCTTCTCTCTCAAAGCTGGAAGTTAGAAGGGAAACCCAGAGGTTGAAAAGAATGGATGTCTCTTCTCTCCCATTCTTCCCAAATTTGCCCATAGACATCTGGGGTATTGCTCTCCACCAATGAGGGGAGAATCCTACACCAATGGGTTTTGGACCAGGTTATATGAACATTATGTCATTGATCCTCATAAAAATCTTGTGATGGAATTGCTATTATTTCCGTTTAATAGATGAGGAAGCAAAGACTGAGAAAATGTTAGTAGCTCAATCAGTGTCAAATAACTAAAGTGCTTGAGGCAAGATTTGAATTCAGAGCTTCCTGATGTCAAGTCTGGTGCTCTTTGTACTGTACAATTTAAATATCTTAACAGGTTTGTTGTGAGGCTTCAGCAAATATATGTGTGTATACATACACACAGACATACATATATGTGTGTACATATATGCAGATACAGTCACATATGCATATGTATTTATATGAGTGAATATACATATATGATATGTGTATGCATATATGTATATATGCACGTGTATGTACAAATATATATATATATATTATATATATCTTTGCAAATTTTGAAATAAGGTAAAAAATTCACTGATTATTATAAAAGCCATATCTTGGCACATAAATTCAGTCTATCACTACAATTAGGTAGCATAGTGTTATGGAACATGAACCTATAGTAATCAGGCAAACCAGAATTTAAATTTGACCTCATACATTTATGGATGAAAGACTCTGAGTATGCCATTTAACCTCTGTCTCAGTTTTTTTGTCTGTTAAATCACAATGATAATAACACCTGTATCCCAGGGTTCTGAGAATAAAATGAGATATTCATAAATCAATGTGCAAACTTCAAAGTGCTATATAAATGCTAATTATTATTTTTGGTAATTTTTTATTCCTCACTCGTCACTATCAAATTTCCCACAGTATCTGTTGCAAACATCTCTCCTTAATCTGAGCTGATATCACCTCTTACTGTATTTGATCGTAAGAATCAAGGTCCATTGAAATGGACATCCTCAACTATTTTTGTCTTCTTAAATTCATCTTTTAGCACTTCTTTTACTCCTTTTCTCTCAAGGAAAGAGGAAGTTCTTCTACTTACTAGAGTTAATCCTTCCAATTCTATGATCCTGGAGGAAACAGTGAGGCTGATGACTTTGCTTTTGCCTCTCTGAAATCGAATTCACGAGCAAGTCAAGACATCAGCCTTGCAATATCATTGGTTGTCTTGGAGGACAAATGATGAACAGCAACAACCCTTTAGTATATAAGCTTAATCGTCTCCATTACTGTCACCTCTCCAATTTCACCCAACTTATTACCATTCTCTAGCATCTTCATTCTCTTCTTTCCCACTGATGCCATCTACTTATCCAATAGGCAAAATGATGTTGGTTTTCTAAGTCATTAAACACACAGAGAAAACCAATAAAAACTCCCTTCAAGAATTCATCTATCTCAACTTTTTTCTTCCTTTAATTTCCATATATCCATATATAGGAAGTATTCTATCATTCACTGCTCAGCTTCATGCCTTATAGAAGCATAGTAAAAGAGTGGTACGGTGAAACAAAGAATATATTTGGAGCTCGAGGATCAGCATTGAAATTCCAGCTCTACCACTTACTTGATGAAAGTTGCCTTACTACACTGGGTTTGAATTTGTAGATTTGTAGAATGAATAGTTGTACGTTGTACTAGGTAATTTCTAAGGCCCCTTTCATCTCTAATTTAGTGACCTTCATTACAAAAAGACCTAATGACTGAGTCCAGATGCATCAGTGTGGTCTGTGTCTTTATTGACCTTTGTGTAGCATTTTATACCGTTGATAACCCTTTCCTTACAGAAAATAAATCTTCCTTTTGCTTTCATGAGACTGACATCTTGTTCCTTTCTTATTTCTCTGTCTATTCTATATCTCCTTATCATTTACATAAATTAGGACTGGAAAGAATCACATCAATTGTCCAGTTGCTTAAATGATTGTCCAAGATCACAGAACTAGTGAGTGGGAAAGCTGAGACTAAAAAGTGGGTTTCTTATATAACTAGTTCTGCCACCTTCTTGACCAATAATAATATTTGTACCCTTTAGTACTTTTCCCTCCTCTAGAAGCTTCTTCTCCTTTAGATATCTTGAGATTAAATCACTCAGACTCCTTAAAATAGTGTCACCCTCAATGTAGACCCAATGCATCCCATTCAGTTGCCTGTCCTGTTATTTTTTCTTCAATGTCATTTTATCTTCCACTAGAAGAATACTCAGCCTGTGGTAATAGAGTCCAAATATGTTGGTTTCATTGTTTTTGATGGTTAAAAAGATTTCTTTATATAATCCTTGCAGACTTTTCCTTACCAGTTTTACTCTATTTGTTGAACTCCTTCCAATTAACCATTAAATGCCCTTAGAAGGAATTTGCTTTGTTATCTCTCTTGCTAAGTTCTTCTTAACCTTATTTTTTCCATCTTTTTTTTATACATTTCTCTAATAGACTAGTAATTATAAGCAATGATTAATTTTTAAGGAAAAGGTAATATTTGGACCTACTCCTCAATTTATATAAGATACTTTTTACACATCGGGCTAGAAAATATACATCAACATTATTGATTAATCTCTTGCTATATATAACTTGAACGATGAATAGTCAGTCTCCTGAGATGTATTCAATATATATCTATTGAAATGAACTAAAATCTAAAATCAACATATTTGTAAAACACCAGGGGATTTATCTGATATGAGAGAGAGAGAGAGAGAGAGAGAGAGAGAGAGAGAGAGAGAGAGACTGACTCTCATTTGCAACAAGTGTCCATCATAAATATTTATATTAAACGGGAACTAACACATAAGTACATATTTACTTAGAATAGAATAGATACTAGTCATCTTTTAACTTTATGTTAATACAAGTATCTGCTCATTATTTGTATAGTAGGGTAAAAGTGAATGGGTTTCTGCAGATGCCTGTGTTTAAAATGTTTCCACTTGATTGTACATATACATGCAACAGATATAGTATTAAAATATAATAGATTTGCACATTATTTCTTTTTTATAATTTTGCTTGTTCCTTTGTTGTAGGTAAACAGGATGTTTTTATGGGTTCTTTGGTAAATGAATTTAACAGAACAGGGTATGCAGAATGCATTGGGGAAGGTGTGTCATTTATTAATCCAATATCTCAGATATTGGGAATGGAATTGAAAGAGAGAAGTATTCAATAACAGCTGATTTTCTTAAATGTGGAAGGTTTTGAAATCTAGAAGGGGAAATCTGTAAGCAAAACTGAGAGGGGCTCAAATTATTTTTGTGCAGGGAAACTGCTGTAAATATGAGAGTAAGAAAATTTCAACAAAATAAACTAAAGGCATTTTCAGAACAACATTGTCTGCTTGTTGATTCTTACAGTCAAAATTAAAACAAACAAACAAAAAACCTCTCTAGCCAATGTTTTGTCAGGCACCTTGCTAACCAGATCAGAGACCACGATCTAGAAGTCTTAATTTCAGATCCAGTGCTCCTACACTAGGACCTCATCACCTTGATTGGCATTTGCCTCACAAGGCCCTTAGGAGGTAAAATAGGGAGGCATAGCCAAGATAGCAGAGTAGAAACAGGGACCTTATAGAGCTCTCCCCCCAAACCCCTCAAAAAACCTGTTTAAAATGACTCTGAACAAATTTCGGAGCAGCAGAAGACACAGATTAATGGACTGAAGCAGATTTCCAGCCCAAGACAGTCTGGAAGGTCAACAGAAAGGGTCTTTTGTGCTGGGCTAGGAGTGGTGCTCAGTTCTGCTTGAGCCTCACCAGTGTGGATGGAGCTAGAGCAGGCCTTAAGGGACTAAATCACTGGTGGCTGTTAGATTTCCAGAATCTCAAGCTATAAACACCAAAGACAGCTTCAAAGGTCAGTGAGAAGGGTCCTCACCTACCTGAGAGGGGAGCATGACCCGACCCCAGACTTAACCCCTGAGCCAGCCATGGATTCAGTCCCAGGACAGGGGCAACCACTGCTGAGACAGAGGGGGTCTGGAGCCCATCACAACACAGAGCTCAAAAGTCAACTAAAGAAAGAACTCAAAAGTCAAGTAATTGGCTGGAAAATGAGCAAACAAGGGAAAAAGAAACAGACGATAGATTCTTACTTTCTCAGTGAAGAGGTATTTTCTTATGTCATTGGTGAGGAGGAAGATTGAAACATACAACCAGAAGAAAACAACAAAGCCAAAGCTCCTGCATCCTAAACCTCAAAGCAAAATATGAATTGGTCTCTGTCCATGGAAGAGCTCGAAAAAGGACTTTGAAAATCAAATAAGAGAAATAGAGGAAAAATTGGGAAGAGAAATGAAAGTGATACAAGAAAGTCATGAAAAACGATTCAACAGCTTGCTAAACAACCCCCCCCCAAATGCTGAAGAAAATAATAACTGTAAAATTAAACTAACCCAAATGGCAAAAGAGGTCCAAAAATCCAATGCTTTGAAAAGCAGAATGAGCCAAATGGAAAAAGAGGTTCAAAATCTCATTGAAGAAAATAATTCCTTCAAAATTAGAATGGAGCAAATGGAAGTGAATGACTTTATGAAAATCAAGAAATTATAAAACAAAACCAAAAGAATGAAAAAATGAAAGCCAATGTGAAGTATCTCATTGGAAAAGAACTGACCTGGAAAATGGATCCAGAAGAGATCATGAAAAAATTAATGTACTACCTGAAAACCATGGTCAAAAAAAAGCCTACACATCATCTTTCAAGAAATTATCAAGGAAAATTGTCCTGACAGTATCTTTCATAAGTGCTTAATTATTTTGTTTTGTTTTTTTATTTATCCATTTAATATACTGATTTTTAAAGGAATGCTTTCCAAATAGAATCACACTCTAAAATAATAAAATTAGAATTATATATGTATAAATGCACCAACCCACACATAACCACACACATATATATATACATATATATATATATATATATACATAAGTATGAATGAAAACACTATTTCCCTTTTCTATAATTCAAGTACTTAAAATTATTTTGTGGTATTCATTGTCATGCTTGTAACTAGATTATTATTTGAGGGGTGTGTGTGTGTGTGTGTCTGTATGTCTGTGTGTCTGTGTGTATGTGCATACACATGCCATTCTGATCAAACCCCAGGGAATTTATTAAAGTTTTTACACATATATCTGATACAGTTGAAGTCTTGTTTACTTTTCCATCCAACAGTACCCCAATAATTGTTTGGATTTTCTGATTATCACATTGTAGTTACCTATTAATTGTAAAGCTGAATTGAAATACCAATAGTTAGTATCCCAAAGAGTATTTAAAATATTTTGTATTCATGCAAATTTAATAGATTCATAAGTATGTTGTTCAGTTTATTCTTTGTGTTCAGTTCAGTTTATTTTATGTACCAATAACTAAAATATCTCTTCACACAAGCACATTCTTTTTGGTCTTTATTCATTTCCTATGAAGATGGCTTTTTCTAAAAATTATTTCAACGCTATACTTTTTTGGTAATATTTTAATTAAAAGCAATGTGCTATCGCAATTTATCCACATTACTGTATTTGGTAATATAGTCTAGCTATCTTCCACTAGAAATTTTTCCAACATATCATCTTGTTTGGCCAGAAAATATACAATATTCCAAGTCTGAGATATTATTTTATTTTAATTATTTCTTCTGAATATTTATGCATTTAGTAACTTAGAAAAATATTTAATTTACAATATGGTAAATACAGCCTCCCATATTCTATCATTTTGAATTTAGACAGGATTTCCATAAGAAGTAATTACAGGAAAAAACAAATTATCAAACTTGAGGAATTCAAAAAGCTTTATGACATATCATCTTTTCTATGCATCTATTTTCATGCTTCATTGCTTAGATTACTCCCACAAGGATATAATGGTCCAGCCAGTAAGGTTCCATTGAGTGATGCCTCACAGGCTAAAACTTTGAGTTGCTGTTAGCAGAGAGCCAATGATCAGGAAAATAAGTTTGGGCAAATAGAAGATTTGAGTTGTAAGTCTTTCTCAGAGAAATGAGCAAAAGCATGTGTTTTTATGCTACTTAGCATTTATTTTTAATCATTTCACTTTCAGAATAAATTTGCATATTGAAATTGAGAGCTGGAGAGAACAATACTGATCACACAGTGTGTCCTTCTCATTTCATTGCAGGTTGAACTGAGACCAGATAGATCCAGTAACTTATCTAAGACCACATATCAAGTGATGGACAAAACATAGACTAAAATCGAGATCTCAATTCCCAGTTCCCTGAAAATTTATACTAAAAGCAATACATCCAATGAATTTTCTACTTCATTTTAAAGAAAGAAACAAAGGCCCATAGGTATTCTTGGAATTACTTTGACAGATTCAGCTATCTGTCATGAAAGATAGTATGCTGGACTGAGTCAGTGAAACAGTTCAAATCCTTTCTCAGCTCTGTGACCTTGAGCAAATCACTTACCTTCACTCAGCCTCAATGTCCTTACCTGCAAAAGGGGGATAATTATAGTATCTAACTCACAGGATAATTATAGTATCTACCTCACAGGATCAAGAGATAATTCAGGTTAAGTGCTTTGCAAGCCAAAAAGAGCTGTATAAATGCTGACCACTAAAACCTTCACCAAAACAATAAATGGACAAATTGATCATATTTGGAAGTAGGACAATGGGGAAAAATGGTTAAGATTCAGAAAACAGCCTCACCTCTGTCGCTAAATTCTTTGTTAGATACAAGTATACAGTATGACCCCTCTTATGTGTCGCATATAATTTGGTGAAAGGGTTATAAAGAGAATTTTTATGAGCATTGTGTGGGTGTTGTAGCTTAAAGAGAAACACAGTCTTTCAGATATGAGTACTTGAAAAATATTAGTTGTTTGAGAAGAGCTGAACATAAAAAAGAATGATTTTGAAAAATGTAAGTATCAATTGATAGTGGCTTTTTATGGTCGTTCCATTTACATATAACTATTTTCAGTGGTTTGAAGGTTTGGGTTTAATCCAAAGAACTACTTTGCAATCATAATCTAAGAAGTGCAGCATTTGTGCCTATGGATTTGGGGTTTCTCATCCTAAATCAGAGAGTTTCTGAATTGAGGCACAAGGTAGATGAGAACCAAGATAGCAAAGAGATTGGAGGAATGAAACATCTACCTGAGGATACTAACTGATAAAATGAGAGAAGCAAAAAAAGAGACTGATCCCTGCTACTTGAAGTGGAGTAGAGCAGCAGAAGCCAGTCCAAAGTGAGATCAGCTTCTTTTTTTCAAATCTTTGACTACTCCAATCGATCTGCCAACTAGCACATTGAATTTCCTAAGACTTAAGACTAACCATGTCACTTCTCTACTCAATCAATTTCAGCAGCTCTTAATTATTTCCAGGGTCACACATAAACTCCTGTTGTGGTTCAAAGCTCACTTACCTGAAATTCTCCTCATTGCAGAAGATTACCTCCCATTTAAAAGAAGGCGAATATATCTTATATATACATAGCTTCCATTATATTGTCTTTCCCATTAGAATGGAAAATCCTTTGTCTTTGTATTCTTTGTGCTTACAATATTGCCTGGTGCATAGCAAGTGCTTTATAAATGCCTGTTGACTACAAACTAGACTTCGCTGTTTGTCCTTCAATCTTGAATTGGATTTAAGTAAGGGGGGATTGTGTAAAGTCACCAACCTTACTTTCTCCTCCAAAGCCATTCTGGGTCCAGTGGCCAGATATGGATCAGTAGGTACTGAGGATACAAACACAAAAATTAAATATGTTCTCTCTCTCTCCACCTCACTCCACCCCCAGGATTTCTTGTTTCCTTTAAAACTCCAGTCATATCTCACTTTCCAGAGGAGGTCTTTCCCATAATCCTCTCTACAACTAGATTCTTCTCTCTGAGATTACCTTCCATTTACACATATATCTTATATGGACAATCAGTTGTATATTGCATTCTCTATTAGAATCCCCCTTGAGAGTGAAGATCATGGCTTTGCCCTTTTTTTATGTCCCTAGTACTTAATACAGCATCTTAATAAAATAAATGTTGACTCACTGCTTTGGCTGGAGCCATTTGGCACAGCTGACAGAAATGAGACATACTCTGTCATTTCTGAGATTATTGGAGCAAAACTCTATAACTACTGGAAACTGATTAGAGAAAATAGAATTCTGCAATATAGCTGAGTATATCTATCCATATTGCTTTTTATTGCTAGGTAGGCCTTGAAAACTAAGAACAGAGAAGCTCTATAGATGAGATTGTAAGAAAGTTTTGTAGCTTCTGGGAGCTGACTGGAGAATGCAGAATCATTTTGCTATGGGAAAAATTAGCTAGGTATATCTGTATTCCTCTTTGATGCCATCTGTAGTTTGAGAGAGAGAAGCTTGAGTCTAGAGAATGGATCTAAGGAGTTTTGTATTTTTATGGTTTAATAATAGTGTAATATTGCTTCAGCATCCAGACAAGAAAGCAGACCTGGAAAGCTGCAGACCTCACTCAGGTTTAGGGATGCTGTTTCACTGAATAAGGGTAATGATGCTGTGTAGTAAAAGAGCTTAATGCTAAATCCTGGGAATAACAGAGAAGTGGATTTGCCCAGCAAGGGAACTATGAGCTTCAGGGACAGGTGATTTGTATTATACTGTAAATGGCTTCCCAAAGATACATCAGACTTCCAAGCTCATAGTCTAGATCTGTGAACCACTGCAGGTGTATTGATTTTCCTATTCTAAGTTTCTCTAGGTTTTTGTCCACTCTCTCCCATATGGACAGAATGGGCACAAGTTGGAGCATGTGATCCAGGTTTATAGGTAGATATGTTTTATCCTAAATCCTGGTTTTGCTTTCTGTTGAATAAATATCACATTGTGCTTATTTTTGCTTTACCCTTCTTAGTAAAATGTCCTATTTAAGAATTAATGGTGCCATTATGATGGATCTGCACAAATAGGAAGCATGCTTGTGGCAAGTAGTAGAAGTTTGCTCCCCTCACCCAAACATCAGGGTTCTAGGTCCCTGAGAGTAAGTTGAAGCACTGTTGATGACCTTTCCCTCCGAATCCCCCCACCCTACTGCCCTCTGACCAGCCAGTGTGAGCAGAGATTACCTTTAAGTGAACAAGGACAAAATAACTTTGATCATAGCCCTTTCCAGTGAAACCTCATGGGCCAACTCCAGATCCATTTCCTTTTCAGGTCATATAGACTTTTCCCTTTCTCTAAGACACCTAGAAACCCAGAAGATTCTCATTATACCCCCCGAGGTAGGGAGTGAAGCGCAACAGTAAATCCACCTAATCTTATTTGAATATTGAACAACCAACATAGTGAAACAAATGTTTAGTATATTTTAATGGCAACAAAAATTTGTAGGGTATGTAATTTGTAATTACAACCTGTAATTTACAGAAATCACAAAGAATGTGAATATAAGACAAATTAGTATCAACAATTTATAAGAACTTAAATGAAAGAGTTAATAATATTCAACCATTATTTCTCTTCACTGCCATTCTCAGGTTATAGTAGTTACTCAAGGGAACTTGATTCTACTTTATTTTATAATTAAAAACCTAATAAATAATAACAGTATTGTATGTCCTAATAAGATCTGTTTCCCTATGATAGAACAGAATCATTTGTTAAAGCACTTGTTATAGAAATAGGCAATTATTTTAATCAGATTCAATGGTGATGATGGGAATTATTGCCCCAAAGGCTTACTTTTACAGTAGGAAATTACATGGTAAGTAACTTAATGGAACTGAGATTTCCATCTTAGTATATATGAAAAGCAATTAAAATGAAAAGTCTATTTCTCAATATTCAGGGCTTTGTTTTTAATGTTATGCTTCTTATATGGCAGCAAAATGTCCAGGGAATGTTATTTCATAATTCCATCATGTAAATTATAGCAAATTTAATAAATCACAAAGAGCACAAGTCCAGAAAAGATTGACATCAAAATGCTATATAGATTCAGCATTAGCAAGGTTTTTGGAGAAAAGGTATATTTCATAATGGGAATTTGTCTATAACCCTAATTACATCTTCATGTGCTTTAGATAACTTACAGAGAGCCATGTCAGAAATAAATGCAGCATGGAACCAAAATATAGAAGCAACAGAAAGGCATGCAGTTATTTCATACTTTTCATTCATCTTCATTTAAAGTTTCCTTTGAAACCTTCCTGGAATGATTGAAATAATCTATAAAGCAGTAGGTAAGCTACCTAGAAAAAATCAGTACATTTTGTCACTTTTATGAATACAACTCCTCCCATTAGCAGATTTTATTAAACTACTCAGTCTTTCCGAGGAGGTTTGCCTCATCCCACATTGGCTATATTATCCTCAAACTCTGGCATGTAGATATGAGAAATTACTTTGACTTCGATTTAAAAAGGAAACCTCTCTGTCATCAAATGCTTTGCTCTCCCTTCTAAGTCTTCAGATCTGTCATTCCTTGATTCTATGCCATCTATTAATCTTATAATCCATTTTAGTTGCACAGCGCTTTACAACCGTTTTCTCATTTTATCCTAACAATAACCCTGTGAGGTAGACAATGCAAATGTTATTACCTCTGTTTTACAAATTAGCGAAATAAAAAAGTACCTTCCCCAATGGCACATATATAGCATATGTCCAGGGACAGAGTTTGAACTCAGATACTTTATCTGCCGGATTCCACTACTTTTTTTCAGTACTACACCACTGCCTCTTCTATCAGCTCATTAAGACTTTCTTGTCATCCTCTGCCTTTGGAGATAAGAATTTATATGAGACTACAGCTCATGTTGCAGGATTCTGCTTCCTACTACATTGCCTCCTTAGGATTTTCTGAGACTTGTACAGCTCATTTATTTGCTCTAGTAACAAACCCTCAAAAGACCAAATAATGAAGATGCAATATTGTAAGAAAGTTTTTCTAATTTTATCCCAAGCAAACAGTGCTAATGGAATACTATACAATTTATATCATATATGTATATATTATATATGTACACATGTATATACATGTACATATTACATATGTATGCATATAATATACAATGTTACAGCACTAAATCTGAACATCCTATAAAATCTCTACCTTGGATCTTTTTTTTTAAAAACACACACATATACATATATATGCATGTATATATGTGTATATGTATATCTACATACATACATAGATGTGGGTGTGTGGGGAGAGTGAGAGAGAACCAGAAAGTCATTCACAGTTTATCTGAGTTCAAGCCTAACTATAAGTGAGAGTTGAGTTATGGCCTCAGAACTAAAATTTAATGCTAAGTGAAATTCTTCATTTGTATTTATCAAATTTAACTAGGTACTTATAGTATCATCTTAGATTTAAAACAAAACCCATACATTGCTTGTATGTTCATCATTTTAACATACACTAAGGCCTCTATAAAAAAATCAAGGTCATCTTAGAGAAAAATATACTAAATGCACCTGTTGAATAATTCTCCTTGGTGAATTTGAGTTGATAACTTATTATCTTAAAAGCCTTCTTTTGCAAAATATGCCTTAAACATTATCGACATGTTCATTTCAAGCACTTTACTTCATTCTCACATATGTAAAGGAAATGTTTGTTTTAATATTTTCACATTGTCCCTGTACCCAAAAGTATTTCCATTTACAGTGTTGCACAGGAGATTGAGTTGGCTTCAGAATCAGGAAGACCTTAGTTCAAATCCTGATGCTGTCACACACAAATTGTGTGACCCTAACCAAGGTACTTGATGCCTTAGAGATCCCAGACAAATCCCTAAGGCCACAGTCTCCTTTGCAAGATCCTCTTCTAGCTCATACGCTCTAACTGTAGGTGTTCCACATAATTCTGTGTGGGCCCTGTTTTCTTCTCCCTCTTTACTACTTTACTTAAAAGTAATTAAAATGAAAAGTTTATTTCTAAATATTCAGGGTTTTGTTTTTAATGTTATACTTCTTACATGGCAGCAAAAATGTCCAGGGAATGTTATTTCATAATCCCATCATATATAAATTATAGCAAATTTAATAAATCATCAAGAGCACAAGTACAGAAAAGATTGATATCAAAATTTTATATTGATTCAGCTTGAGCAAGGTTTTTGAAGAAAAGATATATTTCATAATGGGACCATGTCTCTCTGTAGACTGATGACTCTTAAACTACCTATACTGTCCTAACCTCTCTGCCAACTCCCAGTTTGTGTATTCAACTGCCTTTCTCATACTTGATGTCCAGTAGACATCTTAAACTTATTGCAACCAAAACTGCACTTATTCATTATGTTTCCCCTAAACTCTCCCCACCTCCTACACTTCCTGTCAATATAAAGGGTACCATCATCTTCTCCGTCCCTCAGATACAAAAGCCAAGTATCACAGTATCATCCTCTCTCTCTCTCTCTCTCTCTCTCTCTCTCTCTCTCTCTCTCTCTCTTTCTCTCTCTGTCTCTGTCTCTCTCGGTCTCTCTGTCTCTCTCTGTCTCTCTCTCTCTCTTTCTGTCTCTCTCTCTCTTTCTGTCTCTGTTTCTGTCTCTCTCTCTCTCTGTCTCTCTCTCTCTCTCTTTCTCTCTCTGTCTTTCTCTCTCTCTTTCTGTCTCTCTCTCTGTCTCTCTCGCTCTCTCTCGCTTTCTGTCTCTCTCTCCCTCTCTGTCTGTCTGTCTGTCTCTCTCTCTCTCTCTCTCTCTCTCTTTCTCTTTCACACACACACACACACACACACACACACACCTTATCCAATCTATTGCTAAGGCCTGTCAATTTCATCTTTGCAGCATCTCTTAAATATGCCTCCTTCTCCCCTCAGACACTGTCACCACTCTGGTACATATCCTCATCAACTTATGCCTGTACTACTGCAGTAGTATGATGGTGTCTTGACTCATCCTGACCATCCTCAATTCAACTGCCAAGGTGATTTTCCTAAAGCACAGGTCTGATTATGTCACACCCACATCCTGAACACTCCATAAATTCTAGTACCCTCCTATTGCCTCCAGGATTTAAATCCTTTATTTGATTTTTAAAATCCTAGCATCCTCCTCCTTTCCCAATCTTCTTACATTTTACCGTGGACACATGCTATTTATTGCAAGGACATTGGCCTCTGCTATTCCACAAATAAGATACTCTGGACTCTGGGCATTTTTTCTGGCTGTACCCCACGCCTAGAATGTGCTGTCTCCTCATCTCTGCTTCCTGGATTCCCTGACTTCCTTTAAGTCCTAACTAAAATCCCAACTTCTGCAGGAAGCCTTTCTTAACCTCTGTTAATACTTCACTTCATTTAATTTTTTCCTAATTATGCTGTTCATAGCTTCTTTCATGTCTGATACACATATTGTACATATTGATTGCCAGTTTTCTCCCCCAGTAGCCTGTCAGTTCCTTGAGGGCAGAAACTGTCCTTTGCCTCTTTTTAATTTTTTTTTTTCCCTAAACACTTAGCCCAATGCCTGACACAAAGTGGTAGTGGTGGTGTTCAGTCATGTCTGACACTTTGTGACACCACTGGGGATTTTCTCCAATACTGGAATGATCTTCTATTTCCTTCTCCAGCTCATTTTACAGATGAGGGAACTGAAGTAAACAGGGCTAAGTGACCAGCCCAAGGTCACACACCTGGTAAGTATCTGAGGCCAGATTTGAACTCAGGAACATGAGTCTTTTTGACTCTAGGTGTGTTGCTCTATCCATTACACCACCTAGATGCCCTAGACACTTAATAAATGTTGATGACAGACTGTCTGACACCGGGAAAGGAAGCCCTTTACTGGGAGCTCCCCAGTTCCAATAAAATCATAGATATGCCCCACCTAGCTACTGCCTGTATTGAGATTACCACTTGAACCATGTGCTAAGTCCACTGAGGTGTCCCATGCAGCAGAACCATCATCACAACAGCTGATAACCAACCACAACTGACAAACTAACACCGACATTTTTAAAACACTTACCATGTTCTTGGTACTTGTTACGTACTACGAATATAAAAAAGTAAAAATTCGATCCCTACCCTCATTTTAGTCTCAAAACAATTTTGTAGATAAGAAAATTGAGGCTCAGTGAAGTTAAATGTTTTACCCACACACAGCTAGTAAGTTTCAGAGGTAAAAGAGATAGCTAACGCTTTCAGATGAAAAATTCCATAGTAGAGACCTTCCTTTTTTACTGGTGTCTAGCATGTTACCTTTCTAAGTCATGGTGACTTAGAAAAAGTCTGTTCATTTTAATTCAAATGACTATTATTTAGTGCCTATTTATGCACGGCTGTGTTAAATACTGGCTCATCTGAATAAACCATCATCTGTTGGTTTGGGCTTACAATTTCTAAGTAAGTTTCTGAAGATTTAAATTCTACTGAAAGGAGGATTACCTTTTGATCCCCTAGAACAATTTTTCATGTGAATCAGTACTCTGAATGTCATCAAAGGTCCTGGTGATAGTCAAAATATATAGTATATATCTATATCTATATATCTACATGTATAGAATATAGTATATATGTATCTATATAGCATATAGTATATATGTGTGTGTATATATAGTATAGTAAAATATATATATATACATATATATAGACACACACACACACACACACACACACATATATATATATATATATATATATATATATATATATATATAGTAAAATATACCCAAACACCAAACATTATGCCTTGGAATCAGCCTATATAAGGATATACTGCCATTTTTTTTTTACTTTGCATAATTCTTTTCCTGGTTCATACTCAAATTACAGAGTTGAAAGACATCTTTTTGCTTCCTTTCAAGTACAATGAGTGGTTTCCTAAGAGAAGGAAAATAAACCCAAATAAATAGAAGATCCTATATGTCCTCTACTTATCTTGAGGTGGCAAAGCAAGATCTACAGCATCTATTTAAAATTGTATTGTATTCATGCCCTCAATTCTAACACCACTGCCATACTCACATGACTTCCTCTATGCCACAGTAGAACTCTCGCTTTTATAATAGTTCTCCTCAAATAAAACACACCAGCACAGTGGCCATATCTGAAAATCTTTGTTTTATTCTGCCTCTCTGCTCAGAGGCGAGAGACATGACTTTTCATCAGGCGTCTAAAATCACAATTAAACATTACATTAATCAGAGTTCTGGAGTTCTTTGCTTTCCTTTATTTTATTGTCATTATTGTGTATATTTGTCTTTTGCTTCAGCTCACTTTACCCAGTATCAGAAGTTTCAAGTTGCCCTAAGTCTGAATTTTTTGTTAATAATTTTTATAGCACAGCAATACTCTCTTACATCCAGAAGGCATATCTTTTTCTGTCATTGCCACCACCGTGGCCTCCCCTACCCAATTCCTCGCTACTGAAAATGTGATACTCTTAATAACGTCACATACACAGGTCTTTCTTTCTATGTTTGACATTATTTGGGCATCGTTCTGGCTCAGTCTTCAGTCAGCTCTGACTCTTCATGAACCCATTTGGACTTTTCTTGGCAAAGATACTCGCGTAGTCTGACATTTCCTTCTTCAGCTCATTTTACAAATAATGAAACTGAGGCAAACAAGATTAAGCGACTTGTCCAGGCTCACACAGCTAATAAGCATCTGAAGCCAGATTTGAAATGAGGTATCCCTGATTCCAAGCCTGTTCCATGGGACCACCCTAGCTGCCATATAGTAGCTATATTGCTGGTCAAAGGATATGTCCAGTTAGTGACTTTTTTAGTGTAATTCGTTTTATTCCTAGGCATCTTCAAAGCAACTTATAGTCTTAGAACAGAAATTCTTAAGCTGGGCTCTGGGAAAATGTGCATACGTAGATATCATGCATGTTCTCATAGATATACACACATATATATATATATCTGTTTTTAGATACATACATGCATATATACATATATATGTAAAACTATAGTTCAATATAATTGCTTTTCTTTTTTTAGTCATATGTATTTTGTTTGCATTTTAAAACATTACATTGACTAGCTGTCCATAGGCCTTACCTAATGCCAAAGTGGGCATACATACAAAAGATTAAGAATCTCTTATAGCAGAGAATTACTTAGAGCACTAAGAGTTTATGTGATTTACCCAAGGCCACATAGTCAAGAGAGAGACCATGACAGAGACAGAAAGACAGACAGAGACAGAGAGAGACAGAAACAGAAACAGAGACAGACAATGTATACATTGACCCCAGATCTGCAGGCTCTTATGGCAGCCCTTTGCTTTATGCGATCTTTTCAAATTTCTATCAGGTCCCTGGATATCTTGATTACCAAACCTTTATAAGACCTACAAAGCTACAAATATTTTTCCCCAATTAATTACAACAAAATCTGCTTCCAGTGAATCTAATGAAATCATGGCATATACTCAGACAAGAAAATATCATCTAAGTTAGGTAAATCTCATCTGACTGAACTGACATTCATTTGGATGACAGCAAGATACCTGAACACCTTGTGTATGAAAAATTAGTGTGAAAAACATCAATAAATATTATAAATATTGTCATGACATACTGAAGAATAACTGAAATCATTCATAAAACAAGGCATTTTCCAATTTTATTAAATTGACTCAAAGGTAATAGTAACAGGAGATGAATTAACCTAGCATTTAACTCTCCAAGATAGGGTGAGTCATTCTGAACACAGGAGTCATGCAATTGTTAGGCAAAAAGGAAAGGCTTAAGGAGAACCCTAATGTAATTGATTTAAATTTAATAGCCATTTATTAAGAGCTTAAATCAAGGCACTGTGCTAGGAATAAAAAGAAAAAAAATGAAAGTAGACTCTTTTCTAAGAAATTTACTTTCTTTTGAGGAGAAACAAACACATAGAGAGGAAAAAAAATAAAACATGTGAAAGGCAAATATAAGGTATTTTTGTTGGGGGAAGGGAGAGGGGATAGGAAATGCCAACAATTGAGAAGATTAGAAAAAAACAACCTTGAGGAGATAGCTCTTGAGCTGAACTACAGTCATGGATATGAGAAGAGAATGTTTTCCATATACGAGGTGGGAGATATATGGATGTATATGAAGGACAGTGAGGAAGCCAACACAGATGGAATACCAGGAGAATTAATACGATATCAGTCTAGAAAGCTTGGTTGGCCCCAGATTATGTAAG
Source organism: Bettongia penicillata ogilbyi (assembly GCA_023548195.1). Classification (NCBI taxonomy): domain Eukaryota; kingdom Metazoa; phylum Chordata; class Mammalia; order Diprotodontia; family Potoroidae; genus Bettongia; species Bettongia penicillata. The sequence continues at coordinate 377,222 of JAJHZJ010000852.1, read as the reverse complement.
GCTTAAAATGGCAAGTAGACAATTCTGTATTTTATTATGGAGTCAGTAACTTCTTGGGCAGGGGGTGACATGGCTTGACCTATCCTTTAGGAATATCAGTTTGGGAGCTACATGGAGGATATAGTGGAGAGAGGAGAAAAACCCAGTACAGGGAAATCAATTGGAAGGTGTCTTGCACAGCAGAGAGAGCACTGGAAAAGAGAAAGAAAAAGAATAAGAAAGACAGAGTGAGAGAAAGAACTGACTCTAGAGTCAAAGGACATGGGTTCACATTTTACCTCTCTTATTGTCTGGTTGCTCTTGGGCAAATTATTTAACCAACCTGTGCTACATTTTCATCAACTGTATGATGAGGGTATTAGTCTTGATGTCCTATTTCTTTCTCTCCACAACAAAATGCAGAGTTCTCTACTTGTCACTTAAAGCCATACAGAATCTAGAACCAGTTGAGCATTCTTGACTGATCTCATATTAATCCCCCTCATGGACTTTAGATCTGTGATGGTATGATTGTCAAGAAGAGGCTAATTGGAATGTTGCCAGTGAGGGAGATGATAAGGTCTAAATTAGGATGGTTACCATCTACACAGAGAGAAGTAGATGGAAGGGAGAAATGTTATAAAGTTGGAATTGATAAGACATGTCAATTGATTTGATACAGGAGAGGAAAGATTATGACTGAGGTAGAAAACCCAGATGAACTTCTAAATTTTGCGAGCAACAAGATGACAGCTTAGACTTTTTTCCTCATCCCACAATCTCTCAGAACTCTTCAAAACAGAAATTATGCAGAGGAGATAAAGCAACTTAAGGTATTTCTGTGGTTTAGGACACCTAGAATCCAAGAGAAAATTAAAATAAAAAACAGGAAGTGATGTTCACTGACCCTGAGCTCACTCAGCACCCCTCTCCTACTTTCTTGAATAGTGATGTTACACTAACAGATCCAAGGACATAAAATAAGTTTACATCAAAACCCATCCTTGTACCTCATTTCCCCCTTTCTCTTTCCAGTGCCCTAAAGACCCTAGCTCTGAGAAAGTTTGCTCAGGTCATACAACCAGACTAGCAATAGTCCTTCAGGAGAAAACTTACCTGTGCTACAACCCAGAAGCACCAGCACTACAAAGCTCTCAACTGCTTGTGCTGGGAAAACAGGCTGGAATAAGTAGTCTCTGAACTAATAAAATTTATAAACCCTTAGTGAATCTGATTAAAAAGAAGAAAGTCAGAATCTTATTATAGGAAATGAGCAAGGTGAAATCACAGCAAAACTGGAAGAAATAAAAAAAAATAGTCGTAACATATTAAAGTATTCAAACTATCAGAAGATCATATAGACATCTTAAGTAAACCAATGTAAGTAAAGGAAGTAGATCTAGCTGTAAAGGAGCTATCAAAAAATATTCCTGGACCCAGTGTACTCAATGGAGAATTCTATCAAACTTTTAAAGCATAGTTAGTAACCATACTTCATGAATTGTCCTCAAAAGTGGAGAAAGAATCCTACTTGAATCGTGTTATGAGACAAATACAGACACAGTACCTAAACCAAGTAAAGTTAAAACACATAAAGAAAACTATAGTCTAAAATAATTAATAAACATTGATTAAAGGTATTAACTTCTAAGAGACTATGCCAATTTATTCAAGAAATCACTCAATTATGATCCAATGAGATTTATGAAAGGGATGTAAGGATGGTTATCTACACAATTATATTAAAAACCAAAACACCTAAAACCACATGATCATCTTAGGTAGATGCAGAAAGCCTTGGACAAAGTTCAATATTCCTTTGTTCTAAAAAAACTTACAAAGTATATACATAGAAGAACCTTTTGAATATCATAAAAAGTATCTATCTAAAACCCAAAGTAAGCATCATATGCAATGGGGAAATACTAGCACTTTGCCAGTAAATATGAGAGCGAAACATATATACCCACTCTCCCTGCCATAATTTAACATAGTTCTGAGAATGATAGCAATAAAAAGAAAACAAAAAAAGGAACTAAATGGAAAATGGTAGGTAAAGAGGAGTTAAAATGATCCATTTCCTGTTAATATCATGGTTTACTTGGAAAACCCAAGAGAGTCATCAAAGACACTAATTGAAGCAATGAATAATTTTGAGAAAATTGTAGGCTACAAAAATAAATCCTTAAAAATCAAAAGCATTTCTATATTGCAATAACAGAACACATGAAGCATAATAGGCAAATCCCCTTCCAAATAAGTATAAATTAAACAAAATACCTGGGGATCAATCTTGCAAAACATGCAAAAAGTTGCATAGATTTAATTACAGAGCACTTAAAAATTTAAAGAACAACTTATACAGCTAAAGGACCATTTTGTGCTCATGGGTAGGCTGTGCCAATATAATAAAAATGATAATGCTACCAAAATTAATTTACACTTTTGATGTTACACAAATCAAATTACCAAGAAGAGACTATACAGAGCTTTATAAAATAATAATAAAATTCATTTGGTAAAGCAAATATCTGGAATACCAAAGGAAATGATGAAAAGAAGCCAGGATGAAGGGGAAATCGCCCTTGCAGATCTCAAACTCTATTATAGAGCAGCAGTTATGAAAGCTATCTGGTATTGGCTAAATAATTGAGATAGGCTATTTGATCTGACTATATAAGACAGATCCAGAAACAACAGAACTCAGTAAGCTGGTGTTTCACAAAGTGAAAGACAAAAGTTACCTAGGTCAAGTCTCCCTATGTGATAGACTTCTGGGGACACTGGAAAGTAATTTGACAGAAATTAGGCTTAGATCAATGCTTGATAACACAGACCATAATATGTTCTACATGGTTATGTAACCTTAACATTAAAGATCACACTATTTTAAAAACTAGAGAAACAAATCATGTACCTCTCAGAATTCTGGGTGAAAGGTATATTTTTAGCCAAGCAAGATAATGATAATGAAAAAAGATAAAATAGATAATCTTACTTGTAACTGAAAAGCTTTTGTAAAGACATTAATGTATCCAGGAGAAAGGAAATGATCTTATGTGGAAAAAAAATCTTTTTATGAAATCTTAATAGTTTAATGACCAGAGGATATTAGCAAAGAGTTTTCAAAAGAAGAACTACAAAATATTTATCACCACTGGAAAAAAAATAACAATTCTCTAAATCACTTACAAGAGGAAGGTAGATCAAAACAAGCCTAAGTTTTCACCCCACCACTTGAAAATTGGCAAAAATTACAAAAATGTAGCAGAAGTCTATTTTGGAGGTTTACAGAAAGATGGGAACACTATTGAACACATTGTGGAGCTGTGAAATGGTATGATTATTTTGGAAAACAAATTGGAATTATGCAAATAAACTGACTAAAATGTTCATATACTTTGAAGCAGAGACTCTATTACTAGGCTTATATGCCAAGGAAGTTATTGATAAGAAAAATTCCCCATATATTTTTACAGCAGCACTTTCTGTGACAGCTAAAAATTGGAAACAAAGTAGATGTCCATCAACTGGGGAATGGTTATACAATACAGGGATACATGAATGTAAAGGAGTATTACTATGGTATAAGAAATGTGTATGAGTCATTCAGAAAATCATGGAAAAAATTATATGAATTAATGTAGTATGAATTAACCAGAATCAGGAAAACAATATGTACAATAACTACAAAAAATAAATGAAGAAGACACACCCAAAAAATAAAAAGTAAATGTAACAAAATTAAAGGATAAAGTGGGACTCGGATGAAGAAATCTGAGAAGATACCATAACCTGCCCCTTTGTGGAGGTGGGAAGTACATACGTGTTACACATTGCACATGTTCTCAGACTCTTTCGTTGCAACAATCCATAGTTCTGACTTTTCTTACTCTGTCTAAAAAAAATACCATATATCATATGAGATGATGCTAGGGAATGGGGCTAGGGGTAGGAAGATGCATGGTATGCTATGGTGATTTAAAAAAAACAACAACAAAAATATTAATAAAACCTTGTTTTTTTAAAGGAATGGAAAAATAAAAAATGGATGCTTCACTCTTGAGAGTAATAGTTTAATTTTGTGAAAGTGATAGGTTTCTTTGGGGGAAAATGTTTCTGTTTTAGAGATGTTGAGTTTGAGATGCCTATGAGACACTCAGATTAAATTGTTTAGCAGTTCCTTGGATAGAGGAACTGGAGCTAAAGAAAGAGGTAAAGTCTGGATTTATCGATCTGTGGAACATTTAATAGAAATAAAAATGGAAGCTACAGTAGCTAATGAGATTCCTGAAGATAAAGTAAAAAGAGATAACAGAGTAATGGGTAATTATGAGATAGAAGCAGGAAAGATAGAGACCTATATCACTATTAAAGCCACTTTTATAAAAAAGGACCTTGTTTGTCAAGTTGTAAATTATTTTCTGTAAATAAAATTGATATTGATATAATCCTGCTACTTTTTGTATATTATGCCTATAGTATAATGAATATGTGTATATGCACTGTATAGTATTCACATATGCACACATATGTGTAAATATGTGTGTGTATACACATACATGCACACATGTGGAAACGCCCTCAACCAACATAGGTGCTAATTCTTACTTAATTATTGCTAATTAAGATATATTATTATGCTGAATACATTAAAATTAATATATTAATTATTATTAATAGAAATTTCAGTTTAATAAACTTAGAATATTGATCTGAGAAATCTAAAGGCACAATCTGAACAAGAGCCATTCTGCTTTCTTCATCCCGAAGCTAGTTCTCTACCGACCGTCTTCTATGTACGTATGTTCACATATACACATGCCCATATTTGTTCACACACACAAATGTGCACACACTTATTTATTATTTCTTTAGACATTTTATAGGCCTTAGGCACAATGTAAAGTAGATATTAAAAATGCTCTCTCTACTAATTTATAATCTAATGGGAGAGATTAAGGTATATATATATGTATACACATAACTATTAATTTTTCTTAATTTATATTTAGGTATGTGTGTATATATATGTGTGTGTATATATATATATACACATACCTAAATATAAATTAAGAAAAATTAATAGTTAATTCTTCTTGTGAGTGACTTCTAAAACCATAAAATATTCTAGTCGATTTGAGAAACAGTTTTCCACACCTGCCCCAAGAGCCTCTTCCAAATTAGGCATGGGTCATACCTTCATTCTACATAATTGAATCTGACTGACTATGAAACTTACATGTTTTAGTTCTTTCCTCAGTACTAATTACTTGGTAACAAAGAGCTTAGTTTCCTACTAGTCCTAAATTCTTCTTTATCAAGGAAATTCTCCCCAGTGGGATATAAGCTCCTCGAGGGCAGGAAATCTTAGTTGTTGTGTTGGTTTTTTTTTTTTTTTTGTCCAAATCCCAGATATTGTTTAGTGCTGAGTAGGTGCTGAATATCCTTGTTTAAATGAATTAGACTGAAAGAGGATCGGAGTGTTACAAATTAAAAGTAGGGAAGTACCTCAGTGTCCATCTAGAACAATAATACAGGCTCAGAAGCTCATAGAAATAGAGGTGGAATGACCCTCAGAGGTCATTTAGTCTAACTCATTTAACAAATGAAGAAAAGAGGTCTAAAGAAGTAAAATGACCTTCCCAGGGTAACACAAGTAATATGCAGTAAGGTGAGGATTTAAACCCAGTTCCTCTGAATCCAAATCCATAAAGGTTAGAGGTCATCCCCAGGATTAGTCAGTAAGTGCATGAAACAGGGTTTGCACCCAAATGTCCCTGACTACATTTAGTATAATTATGCATTTATTGAGTTCCCTGTTGATGCAAAACAATGTGCTAGATACTGTAGGTAGAACACCAGGTCTTTTAGATTAAGCAGGCTACAAATACAGTGGAAAATCACTTTAAGTTGATTGGTTTTTAATACTAGTGAGAGATTTCAACAAGAAATTCACATCTCTATGTCTCCTCTATGATTAATCTTTCATTTTTAATTGTACAGAGATTTTTCTGGAACCAGCTTTAACCAGCTTGCAAGAAACAATTGCTAAATTTGCAGAATGAGAATTTATGCTTCAGAAATAGTTATTGCTACAAATTAGAGCTGATTTATTGTCTTGTTGATTTCTAGATTTAGGAAAATATTAATAGCGTAGATAAAACTTAAAAGTATATGTGCATACATCTTTTTTTTCTGCAGAGCCCAATTGTTAAATATTTACTAGCACACCCTATGTTGCTCTATAAATTTAGCTCAAATTCAATAGGCGTTCGTGGAATAAAATCACTAACTGTAGATCTGTTGACTGTAGGCTAATTATAGCAATTGGCATTTATGCAGCATTTTAAGATTTGCAATGTACTTTATATGCAGTCTCATTTGGGTCCCAACATCCCTGATCATATACAGTAGTCTACAAGGACCTTCCCTGGTAAATAATTTAGGGAGGGAACAGATATTCCCAACCTTTGGCTTATTGCCACTGTGCTCTAAGTGTGCCAATCAGCCCAGAGTGCAGTTGAATTGTAAACAGAATACAGTGGACTAAATGTAGAGGATGGAAAATTAATTATTCACTAATAACATGGAAGCATCCTTGGGGAGTGGTTCCCTTCTGAATGGTCACATTTATAACTGTAGGAAGCATAGGAAGCAGAGAGGGATTAGTAATCAAGCTGTCAAGGCAACTTGTAGATGTTGTGACAGTTTGTGGTTTGTCCTTCGTTCTTGAAGAGGACAATGATATCAGGAAGATGCTGATATGACCTGCAATTGAATTAGATTTGGGTGCAGAAGGACTGTACAAAGTCACCAGCCTCACTTTCTGGGTCCAGTGACCAGTACAGATCTTGCTCCTGTCTTAGATACTTAGCTCTAAGAGTTTCTATTATTGGACTGGATAATTTAAATGAACTATTAATAATTATACTATTCCCACAAGGTTTACATGCCCTAGATGGTAATAGAAATACCTATTTTAGTATAATAGAATTTAGTTATTACTTAAAAACAACTTATTTATATAATTATTAGCAAATATTTGTTAAGTATATAATGTGATGCAGAACCAAACTGTGGTGGGAGGGAAGATACATGAATTCCAGCAGTGTAAGTTACATTCTGGCAGAGGGATGTGATCCATGCATAAGTAGTTACAATAAATAATCATATGTAAGTCTAAAATTCATATAAAGGGAGCTGCATAACCTCTGAGGTGGGAAAAGGTCAATAATAATAGAAGAGATGAGGATCCAGGGAAAGATTCCTCAAGGAAAAGGCATTTGATTTGAACTTTAAAATTTATTCATGAACCAAGTTTAGTTGAGGCATGAATACAACATAAATTCAACATGCCAGTTGGAGATGTAAAATGAAAAAAAAGAAATACTTCATGTCTACTTAGTTTTAGAAAAAAAAGTGAAAAAATGTAAGAAGTAGAAAAAATTCAAAGGTAGAGTTTTAAAAGAGAATATTCCACAAAGCCTCTGGAGATGTTTTAATATCTTCTTCGAAGTTCAAGCCAAAAGGAGACTCAAGATCAGAAACATCAAGTGATTAAAAAACACCTTTGTGGCTAATTTTTAGAGTCAAAAAGTTTCTGTAGGGAAAAAAAAAATCTATAAAAAAATGGGGAGCCCAAGTGAGAAAAGGGAAATTCACAAAGTATAACTCTGTAGAGACAAATAAGACTTTGAAAATCACTTGAAATACATAAAAGGGAAAAACATAAAAAATACAACTAGAGAATTAGACCTTGATGATTCAGGGGCCAAGTGTAGGATTTGAGATAGAAAGGATATGTACAGTTCATGAATCAAATGGATTTTTTTCCTTGGTCTTTATCAAAGTGGATATTGGAAAGAATCACACTTACAAATTATCTCCTGGAATGGACAGGATAGAGTTACAAGATGAAATACTGTTTATTTGTAACTTACATGTTGTATTTAACATTGTGCCAGTTGATTAATTTCTCTGGACCTCAGTTTCCTCATCTGCAAAACAAAGATGCTGGACTGCATGACCTGTACAATTCCAGCTCAAACTATAATTTCCTATTGTTCTATCAAATAGTGAGATGTTTTCATCAAATTAGTAAAAATAAATATAGTAAAAACCCTGGGAGTCAGTGCCACCTACCTGAGCAGTTTTGAAGGAATTGGAGAATAAAACTGAGAAATATTTGTCCAAAATAAGTAACTGTCTGGCACCAGTGAGAAAGATTCATTAAACAGAGAAGATGGGAAAGTAGCTAGAGGGATAATGTGAAAGTCTAGAAGGTTGATAATGAACTAAGACCGAGCTGCTGCACTAAAAGATAGAAGTTTGAACACATACATTGAATGACTGTAACTCATAAGAATGGCAAGTGAGAGATCCAGACAAGATGCTATATGGAAATTGAGAAGGAAATGGTGGTTTCTAGGTAGTGGAACTGAGATAATAATAAATTATGACATTTAACTCTTCAGGATTTATAAACCCCATTCAATAAAATGACTGTGAGGTAGATGGTGAAAATGTTATCATTCCTACTTTATATCTTGGAAGAAGGGGAAAAATCATATAGTTCTTGCTATGTGTCAGACAATCATGCTAAGTACTTTGTGCAAATATAATCCAATCTGATTCTCACAGCAACTCTATCAGGTAAGTGCTATTATTTATCCTCCTTTTACAATTGAGGAAACTGAAGTAAACCGGGTTAAGTGCCTTGTCTAGGGTCACATAGCTAGTAAGTATTTGAGGCTAGATTTAAGCACAGATCTTCCTATCTCTAGGCCAGTGTTTTACTAGTTGCCTCTAAATGATATAACTGAATCTATGAGAGGTGAAGTGATGGGCCCATGGTTGAATGAATAGTATCTTACTGTGATGAGATTCAAACCTATGTCCGGATCCAATATTTCAAGTCACGGTATATCCAAGAGGAAGGGGAAATTTCAATGGTAAAGACATGCGTGGTAGTAAAAGACTGTAATGCAAGGTCAAGGAATTCAAGCTAGTATAAGCAAAGACATAACAGAATCATTGCATAGGATTACTGTATATGGACATTCTAAATTAGTTGAGCTGTGCAGTTTATGAAGTATAGTAGTGTGAAATAAGGAATGCAAAGTAAGTTATTAATTTATCCTTCATTCGGTAGATAATGAAAAATTCTTAGGAGAGAAGTGACGAGATCAGAGCAGTAGTTTAGAAAGATTTCTTTGGCAGCTCTGTGAATGAGAGAGGGAAAGCCTAGAGGAAAGAAAGTCATTCAAGAGATTGCTCCAGGAGTACAAGCTGACAGTGATGAGTACCTGAATTGAGCTGCAAAGAATAAGGAAAACTGCAAACAGATATGAGAGAAATTACGGCAGTGGAATCAACAGGACATTTCAAGTATCAAGGAAGAGGCAAAAATCCTAGCATGGATTAACCATAATCTGATCCAGCATCACACTTTTTCCTTTAAAATTGGGGGAAAGTCCAATTAATTACAGCATGTTTGGAGATATGTAGAGCTTTCTATAGAAATATTCATATATGAATCTGTATCAAATATAAGAATATGTCATATACTTAGGGAAGAGAATGTTGAAAACTGAAGATAAACAAATAAATTTCCAAAAAGAATATGTGATGTAACACAAAGATACTTTACTTTCTTTTTATTATGTATCATTTTACCCATGAGTATTAACATCCAGGCCTTAATTAAATGTGATTTGTGAAAACTGAAATCAGGTTCCATTTAGATTTCTAGCAGTGTTAATCATAGGACAAATAGCCTACCAACATGTAAAATTTTGTTGCTTTAGACCACTGTGCAAATCTTTCTAATTTACATATCTTTCTCCTACTCTGCATTTCTTCAGAAGTACCACATATAGAAATGGTTTGCTGATGAACGTAATTCAAAATAATAGCAAGGTTTTGGAAAAATGATGTATGCACCCAAGCATGGTTCAAATATTGAACAAAATGGTATGGTTTTTAATACAGCAACCACAAAGGTAAACAATAAATGGTTGTATGTCTTTGAAATTAGATAGATGGTGCTCTACTTTAAAAAAATGAAAGAGCTACTGAAAAGTGTAAATGTAAAGGAATACAAAATAAAGTATTAACATCTGAACTGAGAATGGCAGTAAACTTTCTTCATCTCAGCAAATCAGATTCTAGTTTATCCACTGACTAAGGTGATAATTATGCTTTAGAATCTGATATGCTTAATTATAATTTGCCCTGGTGTTGGTAGTAGCTCTGACCTGCTGCACAAATAACTGTGAAGTTTAAAGGTTGATTTATCTCAATGATTACAGTCCTTTCAAATGTTCTTTTAATAGTGTTTATTGTGTAGAAAATTGAAAGATTTAATGAAGTGAAGAACAACAGTCCCTGCAAATCATTAATACTCCATAAAATGTCCCTTGATTATGAAAGCCACTTTGTGCTGCAAACACTGAAAAGCATCGAAACCAGGCTTTGGTTTGGTTCGTTATAAATTTCATATTGAATTAGAAACAATGGGCATTTTTTTCTATCTGAAAATCTCAATGCATTTGATACATCTTTGACTCAATTTTCCTCATGTATGGCTGTCTAATTCTGTGTGACTGTGGTGGAAATTGTGAATTTGTCAGACTGGACACATAACACAACAGGATAGGATACAGTTATTGTTTTACAGACGGGAATAAAAGGGAGGTTAAGTGGTTGATTAATGATCATGGCAGTGGAATAAAATTAACGGTATACCATATTGGCTAGTGTGTTTTCCTGTCATTATATTACCTTCACCATTTTAAGGGGGAAATGATTAAATGATATTTCCATCTAATATTGCCCTCCTCCTCTCCCTCTCCTGTTTTTTGATTTAAAATATGTGTCATGACTACCAGAAGAAGATCATCTGAATCCTTAAGAGCTCTAGTCAGTTTCGTGTCTTAAAGGCTGGGCTTAGTGCTCATAGAATATTTCGGATAAAATGAAACATTCTTTACCATTGCAGGATGGAACAGGAGCTGAATCATAGAAGCCGAACAATGTTTACCTGTGAGCTGGAAAGAGAGAAGGAAAGGATTTCTTGTTCAATCTAACAATTATCCCTCTTCCTTCTTCTCTATTCTGTAACTATCCCAAATTCTAACTTAAAACTTGAAAGGAAAGAGAATATTTAATTTTGAAACCACAACCTATCTCTATTACAGAGAACATTAACATGTAGAATCATAACTGGTGTTTGCATAATTCATTGAGGTTTACACACTTTATTTCATTTGATCCTTATTATCCCTTTGAACTATATGTTGTCATTATATTCCATTTTATAGATGAGAAAACTAAGGCCCAGAGAGAATAGGTGATTTGTCTAGAGTTATATAGCTAGTAAATTACTGAGGCAGAATTCAAACTCAGGCCTCCTTGACTCTATATTTCAGTATATTATCCATTGTGCCACCTTGCTGCCTCTGTACTTTAGACATTCCACTATTTCTGCTCCTTCAGTATGCAATTCACATTTCTATCTTCAAAACTTTACTCATATAGCTTTGTTTTTTGCCTGGAATTTCCCACTTTCTTTTTCACCAGTACAAGGTCCATTATTTTTTATAATGATCAATTCATGTCTCATCTCTTCTTAAACTAAATTGTAAACCCCTGGATATTGTGCTGCATTTTATATCTCTTTATAGCCCAGATACTTGTCAAATAGTTTACATACAAGCTCTTAAGTATTTGTTGGTTACAATAATGTATCCTGTGAATCTATAGACCTCCAAAAGTTGTCTCACTTTGACTTTAAATTAGCATTGAAGAGACTGAAATGCAGATATGTAAGCATCTACTAAGAGAAGTAATGGTATCTAGCTTGTTGAAAAGGAGAAAGCACAGAATTACTACCTTCAAATATTGGGATTTCTAGCATGAGTTGGACTTTTGAAGAAACTAAGGAAGAGATGAATTGACTTGTTCATGAGTCACCTAGCAAATAAAGGTCTGAGAGAACACTTAAACACCTCTTTTAGTGACTGGGTCCAATCCTCTATCCACTGGACTAAAGGGCTTCTCTGACTTTGTTCTACTTGACCGCAGAGAGGAAGAACTGGGAGCATTTGGTGAGAAGATAAATTTCATCTCAAGATAAGAAAAACTTGCTAATTATCAGGGTTCTCAAGAGGCAGAAGATTTTCCTCTTGTATTAATGTATTTCCTATGTGGCAGTCTTGTCACTTTAAGAGTGAGTTTTTCATGATCAAAATGTACCTAGCACAGAGATACATGGACCATGATTTACAAGTGGCTTATTCATAAAGTATTTAATGAATTTGTTGAATGAAATTTCTTTGCTGCTTTCTATCCATCTAATTTTGGTCATCATTTTACCTTTCTAAGCCTCCTCTGGAAAATGAAGAAATTAGACTAGGTGATTGCTTATTCCTTGTAACTCAAATTCTAGAGTTCTAGGAACTATGTAAACTATAAATTATATATAGGCAAGTGTGTGGGGGAAGAGGGATATGGTGGTTGAGTGTTACTATCATTGACTGGAAAAGATAGAATGAAGGAAGGAAATGAAACAAACACATTCGATGTATCTGCTCAATGGCAAAGCCCTTTGGAAACTTGGAACCTGTGTCATTGAAATGTTGTGGTCTTCGTTCTAAATTGGAATTTGTGATCAAATAATCTGAAAAGTCAAATTACTGAGTTTGTGCAAACTGCATACTAGGCACTAAACTCAGCACTGAGAAAGGCAAAAAGAATCTCAGATATCAAGACCCTCCCATTCTAATGAGGGATAGAATCTACTTTTAATCATGAATGAACAAGAAATACACAGGACACAGAGAAGATCAAAAGGAATTCATAAATATTAAGATAGACTGGGTAAGGTAGAGCCAAGATGGTGGAGTAGAAAGACACACATACTCTAGCTCTTCCCCCACAGCCCATAAAACACCTGTAAAGAAAGACTCTCCACAAATTCTAGAGCAGCAGAAGCCACCAAACAACAGAGTGGAGGACATTTCCAACCCCAGGTGTCCTGGAAGGCTGACAGGAAAGGTCTGTCGCACTAGACACAGAGAAGAACCCAGTCCAGTTTTGGCCACAGGTTTCAAGGATGGAATCCCCAGTAGCAGCAGTAGTTTGAATATCCCTGAACTCAAAGATGCCAAGGGTCAGTGAAAGGGCTATTTTAACCAGAGCAAGAAGGGAGCAGTGTGCTCCTCTAGCTTTGGTCCCAGGCTGTGGCAGCAGCACCAGCAATCAGGATCCATTGTTTAAGCTGCTCAGTCACCCTCCAAAGCCCCAGGGGAATTGAACAGCTGATCTGAATCTCCGCCCTGAGCATGGTACTGGGGAATGGAGGAGCTGGAGGCCTCTGAGGAGTTAAATTCCTCTCCCTTGATTGTGCCACCTTGGAGGAACTGAGAACTTTCAGGTCCCCAGAGTATACCCCACTCTTGACAAAGGACCCAAAAGTCAAGTAACTGGTTGGGGAAATGCCCAAAAGAGGAAAAAAACATTATATAAGGTTACTTTCTTGGTGAACAGGTATTCTCTCCCATCCTTTCAAGTCAGGAAGAACAATGTTTACCATCAGGAGAAGACATAAAAGTCAAGGCTTCTGCATCCAAAACTTCCAAAATAAATATGCAATGATCCCAGGCTATGGAAGAGCTCAAAAAGAACTTCAAAAATCAAGTAAGGGAGGTGGAGGAAAAATTGAGAAGAGAAATGAGAGCAGTGAAAGAAAATCATGAAAAACGAGTCAATAGCTTGCTAAACGAGACACAAAAATGCTATAGAAAATAACACCTTTTAAAATAGGTTAACTCAATTGACAAAAGAGGTCCAAAAAGCCAAAGAGAAGAAGAATGCTTTAAAAAGCAGAATTAGTCAAATAGAAAAGGAAGTTCAAAAGCTCACTGAAGAAAATAGCTCTTTAAAAATTAGAACGGAAGAGATGGAGGCTAATGACTTTCTGAGAAATCAAGAAATTATAAAACAAAACAAAAAGAATGAAAACAATGGAAGATAATGTGAAATATCTCATTGGAAAAACAACTGACCTGGAAAATAGATCCAGGAGAGACAATTTAAAAATTATGGGACTACCTGAAAGTCATGATCAAAAAAAGAGCCTGGACATCATCTTTGATGAAATTATCAAAGAAAACTGCTCTGATATTCTGGAACCAGAGGGTAAAATAAATATTTAAAAAATTCACCAATCACCTCCTGAAAGAGATCCAAAAAGAGAAATTCCTAGGAATATTGTAGCCAAATTCCAGAGTTCCCAGGTCAAGGAGAAAATATTGCAAGCAACTAGAAAGAAACAGTTCAAGTATTGTGAAAATACAAACAAGATAACACAAAATCTAGCAGCTTCTACATTACAGGATCTAAGGGCTAGGAATATGATATTCCAGAAGTCAAAGGAAGTAGGATTAAAACCAAGAATCACCTAGCCAGCAAAACTGAGTATAATACTTCAGGTGGAAAAAATTATCATTCAATGACATAGAGGACTTTCAAGCATTCTTGTTGAAAAGACTAGAGCTGAAAAGAAACTTTGACTTTCAAAGACAAGAATCAAGAGAAGCATGAAAAGATAAACAGGAAAGAGAAATCACTAGGGACCTACTAAAGTTGAACTGTTTTCATTCCTACAAGGAAAAATAATATTTGTAACTCTTGAAAATTTTCTCAGTATCTGGGTAGTTGGAGGGATTATACATGCACACACACACAAACATACACATATACATATATATAGAAATAGAGAGAGACAGACAGACAGAGACAGAGAGCACAGGGTGAGTTGAATAGGAAAAGATCATACCTAAAAAAATAAAATTAAGGGGTGAGAGAGGAATATATTGGGAGGAGAAAGGGAGAAATGGAATGAGGCAAATTATCTCTCATAGAAGAGGCAAGCAAAAGCTTTTCCAATGGAAAGGAAAAGGATGGAGGTGAAAGGGAAAAAAGTGAATCTTACTCTCATTACATTTGGCTCAATGAAGGAATAACATATACACTCAATTTGGTATGAAAATATGTCTTATAGCACAGGAAAATAGTGGAGAAGGGGATAAATAGGGTGGGGGGATGATGGAAGGGAGGGCAAATGGGAGGAGGGAACAATTAGAAGTAAACACTCTTGGGGAGGGACAAGGTCAAAAGAGAGATTAGAAGAAATGGGGGGCAGGATAGGATGGAAGGAAATATAGTTGGTCTTACACAACATGACTAATAAGGAAGTCATTTGCAAAACTACACATATATAGCCTATTTTGAATTGCTTGCCTTCTCAGGGCAGATGATTGGGGAGGGAGGAAGGAAGAAAAGTTGCAACTCAAAGTTTTAGGAACAAATGTTGAGAATTGTTTTTGTGTACAACTGGGACATAAAAAATACAAGCAATGGGGTATAGAAATGTATCTTGCCCTACAGGACAAGAGAGAAGATGGGGATAAGGGAAGAGAGGGTTGCTAGAAGGGAGAGCACATTGGTGGAAGGGGCAACCAGAATGCAGGGTGTTTTGGGGTTGGGGAGGGAAGAGATGGAGAGAAAATTTGAAACTCAAAATTTTGCGGAAATGAATGTTAAAAATTTAAACAAAAAGATAAAAATAAATAAATAAATTTTAAAAAAGAGAGACCCTGGGAGAGGCATGCAACACTTCTCATTTACGCACCTTTAACTTTAGAAAACAAGGAACTTAGTTTATAAAGCGTGGCTACTACTTATTTTCTGTGTCAGCTATTTACATGTCCCTGTTTAAAGAAGAAAGAGGAGAATGAGAGAGAGAAAAACTATAATATGATGTAGCAAAAGCCATATTAGAGTGACTCTAGAATGTCAGGGTGTGTGTGTGTGTGTGTGTGTGTGTATTCATTTTAATATTACCACCTACTTTTATTACCTAAATCTTTTTTTTTTACTCCTTAATGTTTCATGAAGCCTAGTAAACACTAGAAGGGTCATTCTTTTAGATTAAATAGCATAATCATTTCACTTGCCCCAAAGAAATTGAAGCCATCATTTACATGTTAGCCTAAGAAAGACAGAAAATACGAGTGCATCTTAGCTTGAGAGATATCTGATTGGAAAGGGCAGGGTGGAGGGAGGGAGGGAGAGAGGGGGAAGAATAGGGACCATTGTTTACTTTTTCCTTACTCAAGTTTTAAGAGTGCAAAGTCACTTATTCAATATAGATATTAGATCAGTGGGGGAAATTTCTATATCATTGAATTCATTTGTGAACTAACATTTTTCTAGTATATATAAAGTACATTTTCAAGTATTTTTTGTAATTATAAAACCAAGATTAAGAGTATTTGGTTGCTTAATTGGCTCTGCTACCACAATATTCCTTCACCCAAATATAAGTTTACAGTCTTCTTTACTCTCCCCCAATTTTTTAGGCATCAGACACTTGTAGAATTCTCAGTGGATATTTGAAGATACTATGCTCTTTTTGGTTGATGTTGTTCAGTCATATTCAGTTATGTCTGACTCTTCGTGACCCCATTTGAGGTTTTCTTGGCAGAGGTACTGGAGTGGTTTTCCATTTCCTTCTCCAGCTCATTTTACAGATTAGGAAATTTAGGCAAACTGAGTTAAGTGACTTGTCCAGGATCACACAGATAGTAAGTGTCTGAGGCCAGGAAGATGAGTCCTGACTCCAGACCTGGCCCTCTATCCACTATGTCACCTAGCTGACTTTTAAGAATATGTTACATATGTTTTATATGCTGTTGGAAGTTGATGAGGGATGTTACTTTCTCTTCATTTTTGTGTTGTTATAATATTTATGTAAGAAAGAATAAAATTCCTCAAATAAATGTCTACGAATCTTTAGAAGCATTGCAACAGAATGAGGAACGTACTTTCTATCTTTATTATTCTTAGGAAATTACTAGTTATAGTTTTTGCCTCCAATTTGCTTCTCAGTTCATTCATCAAAGGAGACTATTAGGAAACAAACAACTCTGCCAGTTGGTATTTTAATGAATTAAGATAGAATGATACAGTCTTAGCTGGCAGCTGATGCTGCAGGGTAAGTTTCTAGATGTTGAAGTAATATTAATTCATCTCATGATTAGGATTAATGTGTTCTACTTATTTTTGGGATACATTAAATATTTCCAAAATATTCATGCTTATTTTAGGAATCCAACCATTGGGTGTATGTGTGTGTGTTTGTGTGTGTGTGTGTGAGACCTTCTCTATCCTAGGAAATAGTTGATTTCATTGGACTTCAAGTTGATTGATAATATCATATTTGTTTGACTGCCTTTTCTATGTTTTTGGTCCTTAAAGAAAATATGCAATATATATATATATATATATATATATATATATATATATATATATATATATATATGTGTGTGTGTGTGTGTGTGTGTGTGTGTGTGTGTGTATTATATATATTATATACACACATATATACATATATATATAGTGTGTATGTATATACACATATGTATATAAATTTGTATATATACATACACACATTTAGACTAATAAGCAATGACATGGGTATTCAGATGATGCATAATCTATAGTCATTAAAAGAGAAATTTTTTTCTATAATCCACTTTTTTCCACTGAGGATTCAATTCTTCTGCTTTCTCTCCCTCTTTCTCTCTTTTTGGTTAGATATAAATGAATGTGAATCAGAGCCCTGTAAGAATGGGGGAATTTGTACAGATCTTGTTGCCAACTATTCCTGTGAGTGCCCTGGTGAATTTATGGGAAGAAACTGCCAGTATAGTAAGTATCACAAATATAGTATTTTAGTTATGTCTACTCGATGTATTAAAGCAACAGTGACATTTGCCATCTAGATTACTGACATAAAAGGAAAAAAAGCTTACTGAAGTGTGTGCTTATATTTGCTTCCAGAGAGTATTCAGTGCTGTGATTCCTAATTTCAAATTAGTGTTTACATTACAATAAACGTATTTCCAGCTATATTTCCATTAATGAATTCACGCTTTCTCACTCTTTCTTCTGCCCTCCTCCTTCTCCAGTTTGCAAAATAGAAAAAACAAGGAAAAATCCCAGAATCATTACTTCAAAAAATGATAGCCCAGTATGTATGACAGTTAGCAAGAGATAATATAAAGAGGCGTAAGTGTAGAATGAAAATGGACTCTACTGCAACTGAGGTTTCCTAATCTATAAAATGGGGAGATGGATGGATCAAAATGACTTCTACGGTTTTTTCCATGTATATATCTATGAGCTTATGCTATAGTAAAAGTACTACTGACAAGAAGTTATAAGACTTGTGTTCCCTCTGTCTTTCTGTTTAGCTACAAGACCTTGAATATGTGCCATAAACTTGCTGAAGATTAGTTTACTCATTTGTCAAAAAGCACACAACAAGTTATGAAGCCAATAGAGTTTAATCTAAAGTGTATGGGATTTTTAGCAGAAGACCTGGTATAGAGACCTTGCGGACTGAACAAATCACTTCTCAGGGACTCAATTCTCTTCAGCAAAATGAAGATGTGGGATTAACTGACTTCTGAGGCCTTTTCCAACTTCAGTTCTAGAATCTTGCCCTGTCTATCCCACTCCATAAATTGTAAAGGTCTAACTCTAGACAAGGTATTATTATTGGTGAATTCTAAAATATGATTAGTCCTCCTAGTATTGGAGACATTTATTAAAATAAAGAAATTTTAAAAATATAAGGTAGAAGGGTGGTAGGAGAGAAAGGGGAAATACCCAGTGAGATACTACAAGAAAATAAACAGATTCTGTATGTCTCTCTGTCTGTCTCTCTATCTATCTCTGTCTCTGACTCTCTCTCTGTCTCTCTATCTGTCTCTCTGCCTGTCTCTGTAACTGTCTATCTCTCTGTCTCTGTTTCTCTCTGTGCCTCTCTGTCTCTGTCTCTCACTGTCTCAGTTTCTGTCTCTCTCTACCTGTCTCTCTGTGTCTGTCTCTGACTCTCTCTGTCTCTGCTTTTCTCTCTGTCTCTGTTTCTCTCTGTGTCTCTCTGTCTCTGTCTCTCTCTGCCTCTGTCTCTTTCTCTCTGTCTCTCTCTGTCTCTCTATCTCTGTGTGACTCTCTATCTCTATCTCTGTCTGTGTCTCTCTGTTTCTTGCTGTCTCTCTGTCTCTGTCTTCTCTCTCCCTCCCTCTCTCTCTCCCTCTCTCTCTCTCTCTCTCTCTCTCTCTCTCTCTCTCTCTCTCTCTCTCTCTCTCTCTCTCTCTCTCTCTCTCCCTCTTCCTCTCCCTCTTGCTCACTCACTATTGAGGAAGAAGAAGAAAGGGAAATGGATATCTGGATGTCTGGAGCAGATGAAAGATATCTATGGGGCACAGGGACAGGGGAGCAGGAAAGGAGAATGTGAAGGAGAAAGAAATAAAAAAAATACAGAATTCAAAGAGAGCAGATGTGAAGGCTTTTTTCTTTGCTGTTATGTCTGTGCTGTTAGAGTTTATAACGCACACACATACAAATATATACACATATATGCACATGGAAATATATAATAAAAATTTAGTATTAATGTATTTTATTAATAAAGTAATATTAATAAAGTAATTAAAGTAATATACACAGCATATTCACATATTTATTTTTTCTTTTTTAATTTAGTGTTTTATTTTTCTTTGATTACATGTAAAAGCAATTTTTAACATATGTTCTTAAAACTGAATTCCAAATTTACTCCCTGACCACCCACTCCTCTCACTGAGGTTAGCAATTTGACACAGAGTATACATGTGTAGTCATGTAAAACAATATTAGTCATGTTGTAGAAGCTAACATACACCAAAATAAAAATCCAAGAAAAATAAAGTTTCAAAGTATGCTTCAATCTGTACTCAGACTCCATCATTTCTCTCTCTGAGAATAGACAGCATTTTTCATCATAAGTCCTTCAGAGTTGTCTTGGATCCTTGTGTTGCTGAGAATAATTTTTTTTTTTATTTTATACGGATTTTACTTCAAAATAAGGATAAGGAAGAGGGGAGTGAAGGTGCATAGCATCATATGTTTAAAACTGGAAAGGACCTCTCATTTTACAGATGAGGAAACCAAAGTCAGGAGGTTAAATATCTTAGCCACCATTACTTAGAGGATAAAGCCAGAATGTAGGCTTAATTCCTCCAAATCTAACAGATAGTACCATTCTGACTTTGTATAGCTAAAGCAGTAGGTGAAAAGAATGTGTGAAAGACAAATTTTTTCCACATTTTTACAAATACAACTATCTGGAAATGCTTAGGAACCAAACTCTGAAATGACTGTTTAGTAGTTTTGATGACCAGTGATGGATATATCTTTAGATTGAAAAGGATTAAAGATTCATCAGTGGTTATACTTGGAGAAAAAAATAAAACCCCTGTTTTTGTTCCTAGGTTATATCTATATTACAAAGTTATTTATTTCACAAGTCACTTACTTCTTTGTTTACCTGCCTTAATGATTGGTAGACTTAAACCACATAAAATTTTCCAACTCATTATCCCTATTGGTTCTTAAGGCATTTGGAAATGTTGGACTGACATAGCTTTTGTATCATGATTTATCATTTTATATTCTGTCCTTTCGAGCTCTCCATCAATCAGAGAAGATGTTTGTTTTCTTTACTCCTTCCCCATCTCTATCTTTGCTATTCTTTCTTGCAACTTTGCCTTCACAGTTTATACAATCCTGCAGTCGTTCAGGCATCACCTGTACTTGTAAGAGAAATTATGTGAATGCCTATTTTTTTGTTTTGTGAATTATAATGCTATCAAATTTGCCTGTTGACTCCATTTTATTAAATCCATTAATTGCTTTTTGAGTTAAAATACTAATTAAGGATAATCCCTTTATAGTAAAGCAATCTAGATAATCCTATGAAATGCATTTCGATAATAATAAAGTGGACACATTACTCTAATTCATTCACTTCATCAGTGTACATTACAGAGAACCCTAGTGTTATTTGGAATTTGTGTCATAAGGCTTTCTAATTATGCCATTATAGTTAATTATGTGAAAATAATAGTCATTAGAAAATTCAATCACCTAATCAAATATTTATCAGTAATAATTAAATTAGGTTAAGCATAAATTTTGTAACTTCATTGATTGCCTAAAATTTATGTAGAATATTGTGGTAATTGTTTACTAAAATGTACTTAGAAGAAGGTTGTTCATTCAGTCAAGAATTAATGACAGACTGGTTGACATACACCATCATCTTCTATAGATAAAATGCTAGGAAGGCCATATTGAACTTAATGAATTTGAAGCTTTGTTCTAATAAGTTTTGTAATTTTAGTAGAAATAAATCCAACTTTTGCATGATGAGCCCAACTCACCAGTCTAATTTAGGTCCTTATTTAGAGCCCCTTGATACTCTTAAATGATATATGCCCAAGCATTAAACCAGATATTTTCATAAGGACCATGAAAGAAAAAAATGATTTTTAACTAGAATGAGCATGGCTAACCTCACTGGAATAGAAGGCTCCTTGCCATGTATATTTAACAAAACATGATGTGATAAAGAAAAGTACTGGCAATAGAAATTGATTGGCCTTTAGTTTGCTAATCTAAAAGAACATGTCACTGCTTCAATATATTGGTCTATGTGTCCCACAGTACCTATGTACTGGAAATCTGCATTTTCCTCCTGGGTATTTTAATGTGACATGATTTAATTTCCAGGAATGAGACTAAGATCATTCTTGTTCCTAAAATTGTTTTTAGAAATGAAGATGCTCCATCATATCTAGGGACAGTTCTCACAGGAAAGGTATGTGAAATCTTGGAAATATATTTAGCAAAGAATGGGGCTTTTGCAGTTGAGAAGGGTTTTATTAACAACTAAGAGAAAATTCTAATTAAAAAGAGTAAATTAAAAAACCAAACTGTCCATCCTGTCCATCTACTTTTGTCATGTAACTATTTCCCTTCTCCATTCTCTCCCTTCCCCACCCCTCTTTACTTATGGGAAAATATATATAGTTTCCATTTTAGCTCCTGACCAACTAAGTAATCATATAGAGATGCCTTTCTATGATAGGGGTAAGAGTTGCAATGTTAATCTAAGGATAAACTGCTTTATCCTTTTGTATTGTTTGCACCGTAGCTATGCGTGTGCCTCTGTGCAGAAAAAGATAGGTCTTCTCACAAATTTTATGCTAACGGGACCCCATAAATTATTAAAGTTCACATCGAAATATAGAAGGAAGAGATAATTTCTTGCCTTTCTCCTGATTTCTCCAACAGATTAGATTGTACATCAGCCTAAGACCAAGTGGGGTCAGTTTTTCCTTGATTGTTATAGCCTAAAGGTGACCACATTGGCGATTAAATCCTCAGGCGCCATGTAGGGGATGGGGTGCTCCAGCACTCTGGAATGTGCCGCACATACCTTCTGCTTCTTCCTTCCCACCAAAAAATTCCACAAACAAAGAACTGAAAACAGGTATTTATTAAGTGACTGCTATGTGACAGGGAGTATGCTAGGCCCCAGGGGAGGAGAGTTCAAAGAATAACGCAATCCTTATTCAGGAAGCCTTTACATTCTCATGAGTGAGACAACAAATAGATCTTAAAATACCTAAAGCATAAATATGAAGTGAATAAATTCAAATATATACAAAGTAATTAAATACCAGACAGCTTGTGGGGTGGGGGTGGGAAACTAGCAGCTGGGAGGATCACAGAAGGTTTCATGCAGAAAATAATGCTTTAGATACTTCTTAAAGGAGAAGAGGGATTTTATGGAGCCACAGAGAGGAGATACATTCTAGCTAGGGGTGATGGTGAGGGCAAAGCGCCAAAATAGCACATGCAACAGATAGAAGGCTAGTTTGGCTGGATTACAGCGTAAGTCGCTCTGTAGGAGTCTGGGGTAATGTCCAGGGACACTGGAAAGTTAGTTGAGGCCATGTTGAGAAAGGAATGTGAATTGTGTTTATATTTTCCCCCAGAAGTAATAGGAAACTGCTAGAAGTGATGAAGCAACATGATCACCTCTGAGCTTAAGGAAATTTCCTTTGGCAGGTTGTAAGATGTACTAGGAAGGGAAGAAACTCTAGGTAGAAAGCTCTTCCTGATTCCCTTTATGCTAGTGGCTTCCCTCTGAAATTTTCTCCAATTTATCTGATATCTATTTTGTATGTATCCATTTTTCAAAGTCTCCTATGGTAGACTGTGAGCTCTGTGTGTATGTGTATGTTTGTGTGTGTGTTGACATTTTTTGTATCTCCAGCACTTAGCATCATGCCTGGAACATAAAAGGTACTTATACATGCTTGCTAACTTGACCATTTAAAATGTTGTTGCACTAATCTGGGCAAAATCTAATAAGAGACTGAAATAAATTGAATTTGAGTAGAGAGAAGACATGGCTGCTAAAGATGTTATGAAGGTAGAAAGGGCAAGATTTGGAAAGGGATTGCATGTTTAGGATGAGGGAGAGTGAGGAGGTTCAGGATAGTGCTGAGGTTACAAAACTGGGAGACTGGAAGGATGGTAACACCTTGGAGAGAAATGGGGTTGAGAAATAAATCCTATGCATTGTGTTTGTCCTTTGTTCTTGAAGAAGACTGTGACATCCAGATGATGACATGACTTGAACTTGGCTTTATATAAAGGGAGGAAGGAGAAAAGGTTTGTTAGAGTTACTGTGGAGAGTATGTAATATTAGTGTAAGGTTAATGTATAGCTATTCCAGAAAGGCTGAGGCATGGATGGACAGTCTGCATTATGATCAGATTTCTACATTATAAGATGGTGAGGAAGGAAGCTTTGCAGATTTTAATAAGCCATCAGGTGTCTCCAAATGGGGCAGTGCCTCCAAATGCTCCATACTCATAACCCTACTGAAAAGGAGAAGGCAGTACAGTGGCATGAAAAGTGTGCTGAATTTAAAGTCTGAGGCTCAGAACTGAAATCCCTTCTCTTGTCACTTACTGTTCATGTGTTATTGGGCAAGTCATTTAATTTCTCTAGGTTTAAACTTCCTTATCTGTAAAATAAAAGGTTTAGCAACTATAAACCATGATCTTCAGAAAGACAAACAAATTATTAGTTAAATTCTATTGTCACTTATATATCTGTGTGGATGTATATATACACACATACATACACACAAATACATGTGTATGTGTGCATATATATTTTAATAGATTAACGTGAACCTACAATGAAAATAGGAATAACTCAAAATGTATCACAGTTTAGAGATATGGCAAACTTCAAAGGGGATTTAATAATACTTTTCTCATGTCAGAATTTAAAAATCTCATTCCTTAGAGAAAAGAAAAAAAAATGGCAGAAGTGAGAATGGTGGAAAAGAATGTTAACCCAGCAGACACTTGCATTTCTGTCAGTCGTGTTGTCCTAAAGCAAACTCAAGGCAGATGCTACACCTTCCCAGAAGCCACTCTGTTCACAGCTCTTGTGCTTAAAAACACGAGTACATGAAAATCAGAAGAGACAAATGAAGTCTCATGTGGTGTGCATCCTGAGTATTCATAAGTAATGAAAGTCTCTGGAGTCAGATTTTCAAATCCCACCTCAAACAGTTGCTCTCTTCAATATCCTTGTGTCTCAGTTTCCTATCTGAAAATGACAGCTTTGCACTAGATGGCCTCCATGTGTTCTTATTGTTTTAGATCTGATTCCTATGGTCATCAATATACCATATTATGATAAAACGATGAAAGGCAATTAAAACTACCCTCCAGTACTCTTTCTAGAGCTTTCCCTCAGTTCTCTCCCATGCCATCACCTTTACGTTTACTAATGTCTTTTCTTTTCCACATCTTGACCCCTTAGCAAAAGCCAGTTCAACTCTATACTGCCCTCTTCTCTTGAGTCCCTAAACCCTTTGTCATATCACCAATTTGACCCTGCAAGCATCAGCCTTGTATCACTCTCACCATTGGTCTTCAGTCCTACACACAGGCTGCTAATCAAAGATGGGGAAATATAATTAAAGGGGGTATAAAGATGGATAAAGTTCTGACTGGGTCCACTACCAATCTATGTTACACAACCTCAATTAGGCCCTTACTACTGCTAGGATATCTGACTACTCCTTCTTTATCAGCTCAATATTTAACTCTGTAACAGTAAGGACCCCAGAATATGTAGGAGGACCTGCTGTACAGGTTCTTAGATCTGCTTTTCTAAAAGGAAAGCCACTTTTGAAGGGTTAACAATCTGCTTAATCAAGCATATATATTATTCGCTTAGTTCAAGGGAAAATGTCAGCACCCTGAACTTCAGAGAAAATACAGACGGAAATTGCAAGTAGAAATCACAAACAGAAAGGCCAACAGATGGGGCTTCCAACTGTCTGACCACAGACAATACATATATCCTTACCAGAGGGAGAAACACCAATATCTGGATTTTCAAAGCTGAATAGGGGCAGGGGACTCTTAATGGCTACCTACAGTCTCATCTGGCACACAATCCTTCTTCCAAACATGAAAGTAAAACCTCACCTCAGGGTATGTATACGCTTCTTAGAGCTGGAGGACACAACCCTCAGGACCAAGTGAAATTAGATTTAGAAATTAACCAAAGGTTAATGAGACCTATTAATGTGTGGGGAAGATCTCTAACTCTTTCCCCCACTTACCATTAACTTTACATTAACACTGCACATTCTCCACCATGGTTCTAACAAACCTTTTCTCCCTCCTCAAAGCTATTGTCTTATCCTCTCGGTCCCTCTCAGTTGAGATCTTTGCCTGATAATTTATAGAAAAAAGAGGCCATTATTTGTGAACTCTATTTTCTCCCCTCTTCCTCATCTCATGTCACTCAAACGCCTGTCACTTTCTGTTTCTTCATCCCTATCACACACAAAGAGGTGATCCTACTCTTTAGCGAGGCTAATTCCTCTACTTGTTTAAGCAAACCCATTCCATCCCATCTCCTTCAACAGATTGCTCCTCTGTCATCCCCATTCTATCACTTATTCTCCATTTCTCCCTTTCTATGGACGCCTTCCCTACTGCCTACAAACATGTCCATGTTTCCATCATCTGCAAAAAACACTCACTTGATCTTTCCATTCCTCTAACTGGCCCTTTGTGGCTAAACTTCTGGAAAAAGGTCAGCTACAATAAATGCCTCCATGTTCTCTCCTCTCACTCTCTTCTTCACTCCTTATAATTCAGTTTCCAACCTCACTTTTGTACTGAAATAATTCTCTCCAAGGATACCAAGGATCTCTTAGATGCATAATCCAATAGCTTTGTCTGATGCTCATTGCCCTTGACCTCTCCACAGTCTATGACAGTGATGATCATCCTGTTGTCCTTGATACTTCCTTCTCACTAGGTTTTCAGGACACCTCTCTTTCCTGCTTCTCTCACCTGTCAGATCACTCCTTTGCAATCTCTTTTGCTGAATCCTTGTCCAGATCACCCATTCTAACCACAGGTATCTCTCAGGCTTCTTTCCTGGGCCTTCTCTTCTCCTTCAATACTATGTCACTTCATCCTAAGACATTTAACTGTGATCTCTACGCTGCTGATTTTCACAACTTCCTCCCTTCCCCTAAGCTCTCTTCTGATATTGAATATGTCCCTTTCTGTCCTCTGACACTGCTGCTACTTTAGTGCAGGCTACATCACATCATCTTTGTACATCTGCAATAAGTTGCTGATGAGTATGCCTAATGCAGATCTCTCCCTTTTCCAATTATCAAAGTGATTTTCTTCAAGTGCAGGTCTAACATGCCATCCTCCCTCTGCCCCCAATCAATAAATTCCAGTGGCTCCCGATGGCCTCAAGGGTCAAATGCAAAATCCTCTATTTGGCATTCAAAGCCTTTCATAACCTAGTGCCTCCAACTTTTCCAGTCTTCTTACACCTTACAACATGTCACCTACTTTTCAAACCAGTGACATTGGCCTATTTGGTGTTCCATCAACAGTACATTGCATCTTGTGGCTCCAAGTATTTACTCTGGCTATCCCCCATGCCTAGAATGCTTTCCCTTCTCATCTCTACCTAATGATTTCCCTGACATTTTTTTTTACATCCCAACTAAAATCCTATCTCTTCAGGAAGACTTTCTGTTAATCCTAATCCAACCCTTTCAGTTATTTCTTTTTTATCCTGTCACCTGTTTACACTTTTTTTTACATTTCTTTGGCTTGTCATATTTGTCATCCCCCCATTAGACTATGAACTTCATAAGGGCAGGAACTGTCTTTGGCCTTCTTTTCATAGCACAGTGCATGGTACATAGAAGATACTTAATAAGAGTTAATGGACTACATGTGAAAACTTTATTGCACTATTTGAATCCAGCCCTGTATGACTGAGAAATCAGACATGTTTCTTGGAAACCAGATTTGCTTAATGCTTAACTCAGGACCTAGGTTATACTGACCATAAACCCAGTTAGATTAGAAGATTGATGCAAGGAATATGAGGAATTTTCTCCCATTATACATCTCAAGGAACCTGTGCGGCTTATCTGAAAATAGGACTCTGTGCTGGCCAATCAACTACTGTTTCCTTGTCCCTCTGTTGGAGTCCTATGCAAATGTAACTTACAGATTCCCTAGATATTGGACCAGCTGTTCTTTGGCTTTCCCAGCTCTGCTGGGCAACTTACTAAATTTCTTTATAAATGATTTCCATTTTGAGTTTTGTTCTGAACCAACAATATAATATTATCAGAATGGAAGGAATCAGGGGTGGGGAACCTGCAGCCTGGAGGCCACATGTGGCCCTTTACATCCTCAAGTGCGGCCCTCTAAGTCCATCAAAGGGTCATACTTGAGGACTTAGAGGTCCATATAGAGTGGACTTAGAGGGCCATGTGTGGTCTTCAGGTGCAGGTTCCCCGTCCCTGGGATAAATCAGCTAATTAACAGATTGACCAGTGTCCCTACCCTCTTCTCTGCTTCCTTTATCTCCACTTCTAGAAGTTTTCACTTTTCTTTCAGGAAGACACTTTGGTATTATTGAAGACCTAGATTTCTACCCTACTTTCTCTACAAATAGCTATTTGATGTTGAACAAGTCATCTTAACTCTCTAGATCTCAATGTTTGATCGGTGAAATAAAGAGACTAGACTAGAAAATCTCTAAGCTGTCTTCTAGCTCTAATGTTCTTGTTATTTTCCTGTTTCATTTATAATGAAGATCCTCCAAACCTCTCCAAAAAATACTTTCTAAGAACACCTGTTTTGCATTAAATTATGCATGTTTCCCTATTCCAGTTATTAGTAAAATGATAAACTTGTGATTTTGATTTATTCTGGTATCATCATGTAACTTCTATTACTCTGTGTATATTTGCTTACTTGATGGATAATAAATAGAAGTATTAAAAACAGCAAAATTCAAAGTGAAAGTTTAGGACCAAATGATTCATTTTCTGTATTTTTAAGATCAGAGGAAGCACACACACATGTGTGTTTCTTTTCTGCTTAAATTTAATGAATTTTAAATGCATCTATGAATGAATACATTTTATAAAAATTTTGGTTACAGTAATGTGTTTATCTATAGTGCAACTCTCCTGTGGAATAAATCTTATTGATATGCAAATGCAAGAGAGCTGGTTTTATTTAGAAAATTCATGTGATACTCTCATAAAAGCCTCAAAGGAGTCGCAAATGCAGCTAAAAAGCACTTGGAGAGATAAGCACTGCGGAGGAACTTGTGATTCTGACTTCCAAAAGCAAACCACCTTGTTAAGTTTTATTTGTTATGATGTCAATGGCCTATACTACTAAAGGCGGTGGCCAGTTATTTATTACATGAAGTGCTTCAGTGAATAAGGAATGGAGTTTATTACTAATGTTGACAGGTCCTATGGATCAAAGATTCAGAGCTGAAAGTGGCCTTAGAGGTTAGCTAGTCCAATCTCCTGATTTTACAGATGAGACCTGGGGCTCAAAGAGGTTAACGGACTTGTCTACAGTCACACAGGTAGTGAGGATCAGAGAAAGTATTTGGAACCTGGTCCCATGAGTCCAAATTTGTCCCTTCTTTCCACACTGCCTTGTGGTAAGACTCCAGCTCTTTCTCTAGATCCCAGTAGGTAATATCATCAAATTTATGCTGCACAGCAACATAGTTGTTGGCTTCTATTATATAACAATTGAAATGCTTGTCGATAGGAATGTTGCAGGGGTGGGGATTGATGTAAAGGAAAAAAAATCACTTTATCTTTTCTTAAAATTTGTCACTAATAGAAGAAAAAGTAATAAAAGTACATATAAAATAAGAGGATATTAAATATATGTATGAATATATGTATATATGTATGTGTGTATGTGTGTATATATATATATATATATATATATAATGTAGTATTTCAGTAGCCAGAAATATACGTACATATCAACATATATTATACACAAATATGGAAATATGTCAAGGATTTCTAACTTTATAATTTCATATATTCTTTCCAAAAATGCAGATAGTAACTTCACCATAAGTAGATGGAGTGAGGCTTTCTATACCCTTTGAAAATCAGTATCCTGCAGCTGAGGTAGTTCTATATTTTTCTTAATGTAGCTAGAATGTTGCATTGACATGTCCATCATTCTAACATCGACAAACCCACTAGAGACTTGAATTTGTTGGCATAACCTTTACTTTCACAACATGCTCGAGCATTTTAATAGGAAAAATATGATGTATTTGTATATTACATCTATCCTAATTAGAACTTAAGCAGATGCGTAAGTAATGTTTCAAAAATACCTTTGTCAAAATTGGTTAATCACTAAAAGGTATATTTACTCTTCACAGCATAAAATCCAATAGACTTGGAACAGACGTTAAGAACTAACATATTATTTATATTTCTTGTCTTCAGGAAACTGAAAATTTACAAAGGTTCAAAATACAGGCATGGGATTAACAGAAATGCATATGCTTTAGCTGTCAGTAGAAAATGAAAAACTACCCCAGACCAAAAAAACCCTCTTTTTCTATTAATTTTAACTATATTTAATTTATATGTTTTAGGGTAAATAATATGAGGAGGTGACTTCACAGGCAATTTCATATATATATATATATATATTATATATATATATAAATATATAATATTTCTTTTTTTCCAATTAAATGTAAAGAGAGTTATCAACATTCATATTTTTAATTTGATTCATATGATATGGAATAGGTAAATTAATTATCATTTTTATTATATTGTCTTGATCTATGAATCAATAATTACTATTTCTCCAACTGTTTAGATCTGACAATATTTGTGCGAAAAGTGTTTTGTAATTGTGTTCATATAGTTCCTGGGTTTATCTTGGCAAGTAGACTCACAAGTATTATTTTATGTTGTCTACAGCTATTTTAAATGGAATTTTTCTTTGCAGCTCTTGCTGCTGGGCTGTGTTGGTAATATGAAGAAATGTTGATGATTTATACAAGTTTATTTTATCCCCTATAACTTTATTAAAGTTGTTAATTATTTCAAGTAATTTTAATTGATTTTTTAGGATTCTCTAAATATACCATCATATCATTTGCTCAGAGTGATGCCTTTGTTTCCTTATCGACTATTCTAATTCCTTCTCTTTTTCCTCTCTTATTCCTATAGAGAGCACTTCTAGTACAATATTTAGTAATAGTGATGATAATGGGCATCCTTGATTCACACCTGATCTTACTGGGAAGGCTTCTGGCTTATCCCCACTAGAGATAATGCCTGCTCAAGGCATTATAGATATCTATAGATATTACTTATTATTATTAGGAAAAGTTCCATTTATTCCTATTTTCTCTAGTGTTTTTAGTAGAAATGGGTTTTGTATTTTGTCAAAAGCATTTTCTACATCTATTGAGATAATCATGATTTTTGTTGATTTTGTTATTGATATAGTCAAGTATGCTAATAATTTTCTTAATACTGAATCAGCCCTGCATTCATAGCATAATCCTACCTGGTCACAGTGTATAATCTTTGCTTTATACACACACACATGTATATGTATTTGTATATATATATATATATATATATATATATATATATATATATATATATATATATATAAAAAATTATATAGTGTTTTATTTAAATTTTTCATCAATATTCATTAGGCAAATTGGTCTATAATTTTCTGTTTTCTTTTTTTCTAGTTTAGACATAACTATTATATTTATATTGTAAAAGGATTTTGGTAGGACTCAGTTATATGCATTTTAATAATATTATGGAATATAAAATCATAAAATATACATGTGGGAAAATATCATAAGATCTCAAAAGAAAACAAAAGGAAAACTAGGGAAATTTTATCTTTATTTTGGAATTTGACTTCGGGATAACTCATAATGTTACTTCTTCCTGTCATAAATGCTGTTTCATATGTCTATTGAATTGTTTTCTGGGAATATGAAGTAAAAAAGGAATGACCATGGAGCTCTATTTAATTTGTCTGTGGGGAGGAAAGTTTATCTTATATCTGGTGCTTCTTTTATGTCTCAAAAAGAATTAGGAAATTAAACCAGATTTGGATTTAGGGAAATCATATATCTCTAAACTCCTTTTTTCCATGCCTGACATAACCTTTCACTTTTGCTTTAATTGACACTTGTAAAAGATGAGTATATAAATCGATTCACTCGTTATTTTTCAGATAACCATTTACCCTAATTTAATCTCCTTAAACTTTCTTCAAGTTGTAAGAATATATGCATGAGAAAGGATACTGTTAAAAGCATATCAGTTGCTCTATAGAAAAAAATAGTACAAATCTTATTGTGAACTTTCTTGTCTTTACAAACATAAATACATTTAGATTCAATGACAGAACTTCAGTGAATTTTTCATATCTGACACCAAAGTAACATCTTCAATCACATGCTTCTGGGTCTATTTTTCTAAATATTCCCTGAGAGCTTTATACAGAGATTCTCTACTTTGAAAATCATCTTTTGTACCTTAAAATGATAATACACTAAAGGAGGAAGAAAAAAACACAAAATATTAAAATAAGCCCATAGGACCTGTTAAACTCCTTTAACAAATTGAATCAGATTTTCATTGCTTGATGTTTTTAAGTTTGATGGAAATAATTCCTAAGCAACTAGTAGAATGGTCTTGATTTTTTGTTTGCATCAGTATTGCATAGTATTTATAATTTTACCCAGAATTATAATTTCCCAGTTTAAGCTTATTTCTAAATTTCTCATGTTTATGAAGAGGGGCATATAATGACAAAGGATATTAACTAAATGCACGCTCAAGAAAATTTAAAAAAGGGGAGTCAGCAAAAGAAAAATGAGTAAAGATTCAAGAAGGGATAACTGATGCCCTTCCTTCATCTAAGTCCTTCCCATCATAAAAGACCTTGATCCAACATTGCTTTTCTAAAGCTGTTGCAGTCTCGATAGCATTGTTCTTTTCTCTCATGCTCTAAGGCTTTTATTATCTATTGTATATTATATTATTAATATTTTCTTAACCTTTGTTCATGTAAGCCATATTTACAATTAACCACATACCATAATCGATTAACTATCTACTATTTCTAGGTCTGGAATTTCAACAATGTAGTTATTCAGTATTTTATTTTTAAGTTTTTTTCCAGTTAATAAGCATTCATTTTCTCTCCCTTCTCTCCTCCATTCACCCCTGGTATATAAAAAAGAAAAAAAATAAACCAAACAAAAACCTTATAGTAATTATGCATAGCACAGTAAAACAAATACCTATATTGGCCATGTCCAAAAATGTGTACCTTGTTATACGTATTTAGTCCTTCATGTCTCTGACGGAAGCAAGGCGATATTCTTCATCACAAGTCCCCTGGAATCTTGATTAATCATTGCATTGATGAGAGTTCCTCACTCTTTCAAAATCGCTTTGAAAATGTTGTTGTGTCATAAATCATTCTCCTGGTTTTTGCTAATTTCACTTTGTGCCAATTCATACAAGATTTTTCTCTGAAAGCCCCTTTACCATTTCACTTCAGGACAATAGTATTCTATTAAATTAATATAATATAATTTGTTCAATTATTCTACAACTGATAATTCTCCTTTATTTTCTAGTTCTTTGCCATATCAAAAAAATAAAAGATAATATATTTTTTTTTGTACATTTGAGACATATTTCTATTTATTTGAACTTTTTGGGTTATAGGCCTAAAAGTACTCTTGCTGTGTTTATTTTGTTGTTTAGATAATGTTACTAGTAGAGAATATTGGGTATACATGCTCAATCCAAAAAACATTATAAGGTACTATACATATATCAGGAGAAGTAGCAGCCCATTAAGTAGCTGTTGCCAGCCACATAAGACTCAAAGTCATACTAAAGGGAGTACAAGTATGTTCTGTTATCATTTGTAATGCTACTCAAACAGATTACTTGACAACAAATCCCTATATGCAGTAATTTGCCAAACACATTTTGTCTAAATTCCTCCAGATCCAAAGTGGCTTGTTTTATTAATTCTGCTCAGTCCTATATCTTCAGGACCATACTTAACAGCAAGAAAAATCCCCTAAGCCCATCTTTACTCAAGAAATATGTTCAAGCAACCAAAATTAAAACATAAAATTTTATCTAGCAGCATTTCCAGTTCAGAGAGTGCAAATATCCACACTGTAGTCTGGAGCACCACTACTTTTCTAAGTATATTTAGATGAATATATTAACCTCCCCTGAGCATCTTTTTCCTTTT
The DNA here is from genome assembly GCA_023548195.1 of Bettongia penicillata ogilbyi. Lineage (NCBI taxonomy): Eukaryota > Metazoa > Chordata > Mammalia > Diprotodontia > Potoroidae > Bettongia > Bettongia penicillata. The sequence continues at coordinate 343,572 of JAJHZJ010000852.1, read as the reverse complement.
ACAACACATGATGGGATTGTACTAATTGATCTCTAAGGTCCTTTTCCGCTATGATTTTCATACTACTACTGTGTAAAACACACACACAGATGCAAAGTACTGAACCCAATATAATCCAGTAACCAGAGTTTCTCAGGTATCAAAAATAGATTGGCTAAATTTTGGGCAATTTCTCTCCTATTTAGCTTATCCTAATTTATACAATCAAGGAAACTATGTCACATGACCTAATGGGCTATCACCAATTTTTCTTGCAAGTCCATCCTTAGTCCTTCAGAGGCATGCACTAGGCAAGGACTAGGTGGGGGTTTCCTCCTAGTCCCTCTAACTCTTCCTCAGCACCTAACTCCTGTAGTTCCCTTTAGTTTCCAGAAGATTATCAATGTCATTTCCTGAAACAGTTTCTCTGGCCATTCAGCGTTGATAGACTGAAAACTTCTTGAGAGAAGGGATTATTTTTCATTTGTTTGTTTGTTTTGTTTTGCCTTTCATTGTATCCCAAGAACAGATTCTAAAACTTCACTTCTCCGCTTTGTATATTAAAAACCCTCACTGAATAGAACAGGAAAACAATGTATATTAATAAATGACCATAATAATCTAGTGTTGATTAAACATAAAGATCCAAGCTTTTGGATAAGAAATCGGTATTTGGGGAAAAAATTGCTGGGAAAACAGAAAAGCAGTTTGGCAGAAATAATATATAGACCAGCATCTCATACCACATACCAATATAAGGTAAAAGTAAGTATTTGATTTAGATGTAAAGTTTGATATCAGGATTGTAGAGCCAAGGTGGTGGAGTAGAAGGAGAAACCTGCTAGAGCTCTCCCCAAAATCCCTCTAAGAACCTGTAAAAAAGGACTCTAAACAAATTCTAGAGCAGCAGAAGCCACAAAATGAACGACTAAAACAAATTTCCAGTCCAAGACAATCTGCAATGTGGAAAGGAGGGACTTATTGCACCCAGGCTGGTAGCAGAGTGCAGTTCAGTGTGGGCCATGATAGTGCAGACAGAGGTGGACCAGGCCTTAGGTGACTGAATCGCTGGTGTCAGCTGTAGTGTGCAGACTTCTCAACCCACAAACACCAGACAGTTTCTGAGGTCAGTGGGAAGGGTCTCTCACTCGACTGAGATGGGAGTATAGGAAAGAAGATATAGAAGGAAGGGCAGATTTGAGGAAAGAGTAATCAAAATACATGCTGTCCTGTGGTGAAGGGTTGGGGGGAAGATGGGGAGAAAATTTGAAATTGAAAATTATGTGATAATGTTGAAAACTGAATATAAATAAATTTTTAAAAGGGTTGATGTAATAAGTAAAATTAGGGGAATGTGAAAATTTTTACTATCAGATCTATAAATAAGGGAAAGATCACAGGAAATAGAATGGATAATTTTGATTGTATATGATTAAAAGGAATTTGCACAAATTCAGTGCATCCAATATTAAAAGAAAAGCATGAAACAGGAGTGTTGGGGAATTTACAGCAAATTTCTCGTTAAAGGCCTGGTGTCTCAAATATATAGGGAACTGAGTCAAATTTATAAGAATATAATACTTTCCTTAATTACTAAATGGTCAAAGGATATGAGCAGGCAGTTTTTCAATGAAGAAATCAAAACTACCTATAGTTATATTAAAAGTGGTCTAAATTAATACTTTTAGATAAGTGTACATTAAAATTCTGAGATAGTACCTCATAATCATCAGACTAACATAACAGAAAAGGAAAACTATGAATGTTGGAGGGTTTAGGAGGAAATTAGGACACTGATACACTGTTCGTGGAGTTGTGAACTGATCTACCATTCTTAAAAACAATTTGGAACTACATCTGAGGGAATATGAAACTTTGTACACTCTTTGAGCAATACCATTACTATATCTATACTCTAAAAAGAGCAAAGAAAAAGAAAATGGTCCTACTTGTACAAAATATTTATACCATCTCTTTCTTTAGTGACAAGGAATTGGAAATTGATGGGATGCCTATCAATTGGGGAATGGCTGAACAAGTTGTGGTAAATGATTGTGATGGAATGCTATTGTGGTTTAAGAAATGGTGAGCAGGATGGTTTCAGAAGGTAGGAATACTTATATGAACTGATATAGAGTGAGGTGAGCAGAAGTAGGAAAACATTGTACACATTAACTCCAATTTTGTATGATGAGTAATTGTGAGTAACTTGGCTGATTAACACAATGATCCTATAAAATTCTGAAGTACTTGTGATGACAAATCCCACCTACCTCTGGAAAGAGAACTAATAGAGTCTGAGTAGAGATTGAAGTATAATTTTATTTTTTTGCTTTGTTTTCATAATATGATTAATATAGAAATATGTTTTACATGATTTCAATTGTTATCACATTTTTGCTTTCTCAGTGGGTGGAGGAAGTGGGGAAGGAGGGAAAGAATTCAGATCTTAGTTTAAAAAATGAGTATTAGGAATCAGTAAATAATAAATTAAAAAACCCTCATAGGTGGAAACAAAACACAAAAACAAAATAAATATTTATTTATCTCCTGTCTTATGCAGCACAAGTTGATATTTGGGAAAGGTAAAAAAAGAAAAACTATTAAGATGCATGATAAAATAAGATTACAATTGAATTGAAAATAAAGTAATAAAAGTAAAAGTTTAAATAACTGCATACAATACACATTATAATTCAAGACAATAAAAGATGTCACAGGATTCATTAAAAATGACTGATGTATGTCTTCCATAGAGTGTCAGTGAAGATGGCTGTAGCATCAGGATGATCTGAGAAAGCTTCAATGCATGACATATTTCAGTTTGATCTTGAGTCATGAGTAAGATTTGGATAGTCAAAGAGGAAGGGGGATTATCAATTATCAAAAATCATTTCATTTTCATTGACTTTTCTATTCATAAATATATTCAACACCTCTCATAATCTATTTACAGACAGAACCTCATCTTTGTGTCCCAAGGGTCTAGCACATAAGCCATTTGGACAAGATTTATAATAAACACAATGATTACAGCAAACCAGAGAATGACTTACATGAGCTGAATAAAAGTAAAATAAAAAAAGAAAGCTAAGAAAAAAGTAGCCACAATGACTAAGACAAAAAATAAAGATCAAATGAAACTGAATTGTGCAAAAGAATGAAGAACAAGTTTGACTGTGGGTGAAGCCAAAATGGTGGAGTAGAAAGATGCACATACTCTAGCTCTTCCCCCACAGTCTATAAAATACCTGTGAAGGAAGACTCTCAATGGATTCTGGAGCAGCAGAGGCTGCAGAGTGATGGAGTGGAGATTCCCAGCCCAGAGCAACATGGAAGGCTGGCAGGAGGGGTCTATCACCCAGATACAGAGTGGAGCACAGCCTAGCCTTGTCCACACAGCTCTGGGAGGAGCAGACCTCATGGGCAGAATCCCCAGCAGCAACAGAGGTTCGCAGATCCCTCAATACACAGGCACCAAGGGCAGCTTCAAAGGTCAGTGAGAGGGCTTTTTCACCTCCATGACAAGGGAGAGTGTCCTGCCCTAGCCCTGATCCCAGGCAACAGCAGTGGTGGCAGCAGCAGGCTGTGGCTGTGGTAGCTGGCTGTGGTCTCTGCAGGCAGCAGCCAACATCCATTGTTCTATTGTTGCAGCTCTCAGCATAAAACCCCTGGGGGAACTGAGCATCTGATCTTAATATCAACCCTGAGTGATGGCCCAGCCCCCCCAAAGCCCCTGGGGGAACTGATCAGTTTATCTGAATCTCAGTCAGGATCCTGGCCAGGGAGTAAACTCCTCTCTCTTGATTGAGCCACCTTGGAGGAACTGAGAACTTACAGGTCCCTAGAGTATACCCTACTCTTGACAAAGGACACAAAAAGTCAAGTAACTGGTTGAGAAATGCCCAAAAAAGGGAAAAAAATAAGACTATAGAGGGTTACCTTCTCGGTGAACAAGTCTTCTCTCTCATAATTTCAGATAAGGAAGAACAATGTTTACCATCTGGGGAAGACATAGAAGTCAAGACCTGTGAATCCAAAACCTCCAAAATAAATATGCAATGGTACCAGGACATGGAAGAGCTCAAAAAAGACTTTGAAAATCAAATAAGAGAGGTGGAAGAAAAATTGGGAATAGAAATGAGAGTAATGCAAGAAAATCATGAAAAGCAAGTAAAGAGCTTGCTAAAGGAGACTGAAAAAATTGCTGAAGAAAATAACCACTTTAAAATAGGTTAACTCAATTGGCAAAAGAGGTCCAAAAAGGCAATGAGCAGAAGAATGCTTTAAAAAGCACAAAGTAGCCAGATGGAAAAGGAGGTTCAAAAGTTCAATGAAGAAAATAGTTCTTTCAAAATTAGAATGGGATAGATAGAAGCTAATGACTTTATGAGAAACCAAGAAATTACCAAACAAAAGAAAAGGATGAAAAAATAGAAGATAATGTGAAATACTTCATTGGAAAAGCAACTGACCTGGAAAATAGACCCAGGAGAAACAATTTAAAAATTATGGTACTATCTGAAAGCCATGATCAAAAAAGAGCCTAGAAATCATCCTTCATGAAATTATCAACGAAAACTGCCCTGAGATTCTAGAACCAGAGGGCAAAATAAATATTGAAAGAATCCACAGATCACCTCCTGAAAGAGATCCAAAAAGAGAAATTCCTAGGAATATTGTAGCCAAATTCCAGAGTTCCCATGTCAAGGAGAAAATATTGCAAGCAGCTAGAAAGAAACAATTCTACTATTATGGAAATACAATCAGAGTAACAAAAGATCTAGCAGCTTCTACATTAAGGGATCAAAGGACTTGAAATATGATATTCCAGAAGTCAAAGGAACTAAGATTAAAAGCAAGCCTGCAGGGGAAAAAATGGTCATTCAATGAAATAGAGGACTTTCAAGCATTCTTGATGAAAGACCATAACTGAATAGAAACTTTCATTTTCAAACATAAGAATCAAGAGAAACATGAAAAAGCAAACAGGAAAGAGAAATCATAAAGGACTTTCTAAAGTTGAACTGTTTACATTCCTACATAGAAAGATAATATTTGTAACTCTTGAAACTTTTCTTAGCATCTGGGTAGTTGAAGGGATTACACACACACACACACACAGACAAAGAGACAGAGAGCACAGGGTGAGTTGAATAGGAAAGGATCATATCTAAAAAATAAAATTAAGGGGCGAGAGAGGAATATATTGGAAGGAGAAAGGGAGAAATGGAATGGGGCAAATTACCTCTCATAGAAGAGGCAAGAAGAAGCTTTTCCAATGGAAAGGAAAAGGAGGGAGGTGAAAGGGAAAAATGTGAATCTTACTCTCATTATATTTGACTCAAGGAAGGAATAACATGCACACTCAATTTGGTATGAAAATCTATCTTACACTTCAGGAAAATAGGGGAGAAGGGGATGAGCAGGGTGGGGGGATGATGGAAGGGAGGGAAAATGGGAGGAGGGAGCAATTAGAAGTAAACACCCTTGGGAGGGGACAAGTTCAAAAGAGAGAATAGAAAAAATGAGGGGCAGGACAGGATAAAGAGAAATGTAGTTAATCCTACAAAACATGACTATTATGGAAGTCATTTGCAAAACTACACATGTATAGCCTATATTGAATTGCTTACCTTCCTAGTAGGGATGGATGGCAAGAAAGGAAGGAAGAACTTCCTTCTTGGAAGGAACTCCAAGTCTTAGGAACAAATGTTGAGAATTGTTTTTGTGTACAACTGGGAAATAAGAAATACAGGTAATGGGGTATAGAAATTTGTCTTGCCCTACAGGACAAGAGAGAAGACGGGGATAAGGGGAGGGAGAGATGTTAATAGGGGGGACACATATGTGGAAGGGGCAATCAGAATGCAAGGTGTTTTGGAGTGGGGGAGGGGAGAGATGGGGAGAAAATTTGGAATTCAAAATATTGTGGAAATGAATGTTGAAAACTTAAAATAAATTTAAAAAACTAATAAAAGAACAAGCTTGACTTCAAAGAAGAAACAGGACCCACTTTCCCCTGTTCTGCATATATGAAGGCTTTTGTGTGTGGAACATAGTAAAGTCTATTTTTAAATGTGTTTGTTGGTTGTACTGGCTTTTCTTCTGTTCTAAAATGTTTCTCTGAGAATAGCTAGAAATACAGGAAGAAATATAGGACATATAAAAGCAAGAGATATGAATAAAATCCGTTTTAAGAGGTTTTTTTTCTCTCTTCAGTGTAAATCCTAACAGAGAAAACTATCCACCAGGAGATGCATAACAAATTGCAGAATCTTTTTGACTCCTTGCTAGGCACATTTGAGTACACTAGTTGGTATGTGAGTCTCCAGGATGAATAGTCATGATAATTATTTTAGTTAGTACTTATGTAGCATTTTAAAGTTTATAAAGCACTTACATATATTATTTCATTTGATCCTTACACACAAAAACAAAATAAATGTTTATTGAGTGCCTGTCTTCTGTAACACATCATGCTAGCTTGTAGCCCTGGATGATAGGTTCTAATAGCACTAATCCTCATTTTTCAAATTAGGAAACAGAAATGAAAAGATATTAAATGATTTGCCTAGGATCACAGGGCTAATGTCTAAGTCAGGATTTGAACTCTGGTCTTCCCTACTTCAAGTCCTGTACTCTATTTATTGTACTGCCCATCTGTTTCCTATGAAAACATGACATTTATATAGAACTCTAAGGTTTCCACAATGCTTTACATGTGTTATCTCATTTGCTCCTCATATCAACCATGTAAAAGAGATGCTACCTCCCACTCTATGGATGAAAAAACTGAGGCAAAGAAAGAATAAATAACCTGCCCAGGATCACAACACTAGTGAGGGTCTGAGGCTGGATTAAAACTCAGGTCTTCCTCATCATTCTGTCCACTCAACTGCCTCCCTGCATAATATTTCTTATGTTTTTCCTATCCCCTTCTGGAGGGGAGGGGGTGAGAAGTCAATGAACAAAGGTTCCAAACATTTGCAGATGACTCAGTGGTAAAACCAGACAAAACAAGACCTGTCTCATGTATCATTTGTGAGGGAGAAAAAGGGAGGGTGACTTTTTCAAAGTCACAGTTTATGTAGGATGATATGTGTTCCATATCATGGTCTTTCACATGCTGAGAGATAAGTTGGCATTTGAACATTTCCTACTATAGTACTCTATAAGTCAACCATTTTCCAAATTCCAAAGAACCATTATAGGTGGCCATAGCTTCTAAAAAGAAATTTCAAAATGGATACCTTAATAGCTTTATCTGGTCAATAATACACATTTCTTTTAAACCTCTAAAGAAAATGGACACATAAAATATCTAAACTAAAAATAAATTGAAGTTGAGGAATATGGTTCTATAAAAGGAAATAAAGCCAGAGCAAAGTCAGTACCTTCAACACTTAAATTCAAGGGAAACAGAAGCAGAGACAGAAAACAAACTGTTCTGACAAGAAAAATGGACAGTATTGTAGTTATAGAAGAAACTCTATAAATACCAAACGCTACTATCTGTCTACAAAACTCCAAGAAATTGAGGCTCAGAAAAAGTGAGAAAAACTCATTGTAGTTTGTTCCAAACACTCACTGTGGTTTGTTTCTGGCATTTGTGCACTGAACATGGAAGCGGCAGGGTGTAGGACTGAGAAGCAAGACCTGACTTCAAATCCTTCTTACATGTTGAATGACAGTGGACAAGTCATTTAACTTCTAGCCCACAGTTTCCTCACATGTAAAAGGATACAGCCAAATCTGATCTCAACCTGGTCCCTTCTAGCACTGCATTTCAGATCCTATGACCTCCAAGATTGGAATCTAGTTATAAATCCTATGAATCCCTGACAGGAAAAAGGAAGGGGATTAGAGTGCCTACTATGTGACATGCATCATGTTGAAAGCTTTTTTACAAATATTATTGATTCTCACAACACCATGAAGTAGTTGCTATGAATATCTTTGCTTTGTTATAGTTCAGTTGTTTCAGTTGTAGCCAACTCTTCATCACCCCATTTGGGGTTTTCTTGGCAAAGATGCCAATGATTTTCCATTTCCTTCTCAAGCTCAGGAAACTGAGGCAAACAGGAGTAAGTGACTTGCCCAAGGTCACATAGCTAATATCTGGGGTCAGATCTGAACTCAGGTCTTCTTGATCCCAGGTCCAGGGCTCTACTTACTGTACTAGATTGCTAGGGGGTGATATTTTCTCATTAGTGTTCACATTGATTACTTTCAAAAGAGTGGGCATTTCTTGAAGTTAGGATTCTTTCCATTTTTACCTGTGTATTTCCATAGTCTGCCTTAGCATAATACGAGTGAGAGTAGACACTGAAATGTTTGTTGAATGAATGATGGAATGAACAAACCATTGAACAACTTGGTGGATTTGTGATCTCATCTCAAAGGGAATATTTCATCAATCATTTGGTAACCCGACGTTTGTTGATTGTTTTCAATGTATTTCACTAAGTCTTCAAAAACCTACCAACAACTTGAAGGGACCAACTTTCACCCTTGGTTCTCTCTCCAGAATCACCTCAATTTCTTTTCTTATCATAAATATCCATGTCTTCACTGTCTTTTATGCTATTTCTTGTTACAAGTTATTCACAGTGTAATACAGCCAGGAGTTCTAGAGCCAGCTCAAATAGCGCTTGTGAATAAACTTGGGACACTTGGGATATATGCTTACGTCAAATTTTTGATGTGAGCATTTACAACTTAGACACCAGCAATTGCTGCAAATCAGGGCTAAATTAATTTTTTATTGTCTGGAGTAAGAAAGTGTTCATAGTGAAGATTACAATTAAAAGTGTATGTACACACATTGCTATCCTTTGTTTTTGAGCAAGCTTTTGTTTAACATGTACCAGGAAGACCCTGTTTGTGCTCTCTCTCTTTCTGTGTACGTGTGTGTGTATATATATACACACGTGTGTATGTGTGTATTCATATATACACGCATATGTATCTCTACATGTGTAGAAATACATGCATATGTGTTAGTGGAGATCATTCGGAGTGCAGTGGAAGGCTTAGGAAACAAAATCATCACCAGAATAAGGGTGATGGGAGACTAATGATAATAAAAATAATAATTTCTGTTATTATTGGCATGGAGACTAATGATAATAAAATCATTATTATTATTAATAGCATTTGTATAGTACAAAGTGTTTCACATTAGTTACCTCATGTTAGCTATACTGTATCAACCTTCTGCAGTCCACTATGTTTTTCTATTTTACTCTTACATCACCTATAATTCTGATTCTTTTAAGAATGTGATGATCCATGATTGTATCCATATGGCATCACCAGATGGGTAATCTATACAAATCCATTCTGAGTGATGAAATTCACATTAAATATGCTGACATTAATTTTGGAAAAACATTTTCGCATGATTATCCCCAGCTCTTTCTTGTATTAACTTATATTACAAAGTTAAGACAACAGAAGCACCTCCCTGAAAGCATTCACAAAGATGTACAGTTACTTATTACAGGAGCATCAGTTTTATCCTGCAAAAGCTTTAAGAAAAAACTTCCAATTCCAAAGCTGAGGCTTCTATAGAATATTGATAAGAAATTAGAAAGCAAAACCTTTTATTTGACTGTCAGTCAGCTCAGTGGAGGTCTCACTCTGGTTTGTTGTGTAGCTTTTAGTTATTTTAAGATTCATTCTGGTAAATCTATGAAATAATTTGGACAAAAAGAAAAGTTTAAATTACCAAGTGTAATGTTAATTAGAGTCAAAGATCTTCCCTACTCATTGATGGACCTGCCCATTAAGGGAAGCTTGATTAGGGGAGGCTCACATCCTTTGTTAATTTCTAATGCACTGGTTCTCAAGGGTTGTGATGCCCTCTGCCTTTGAAAACTGTATAAGTACTCTGAGGTGAGGTTTTACTTTGGGGCTTATTCATTGGAAGGGATTATTTGGCCAGATGAGACTCTGGGCAACTGCTAATGAGTCCTCTGGTTTTGAAAACCTGGATGTATGGTCAAACAGTTGGATCTGTCTTTTGATCTGTGATGTATGCATTGTTTACAGTCAGACAGCTGGAAGCCCTGTCTCTTGATTATTATTTCTCTCTATTTTCTCTGAAGTTTAGGAGGCTGACTTTTTCCCCTAAACTAAGTGAATGATACATGTGCCTGATTAAAGTGATTGTCAACCCCTCAGAAGTTGCCTTTCCTTTTAGAAAAGCAGATCTAAGAACCTATACAACAGGCCCTCCTGTGTATGCCAGAGTCCTTGCTGATATACCAAGTCATTGTACTTTGAGTTAATTTTCTTAATAGCACCAAAGGGTTTTTACTAAGCTCAGTTCTTCTTGAGAAAGGCACTATGTATTTGTCATATGACTAGCCATGTAAAGGTTCATCCTGTGATAGTAGACATGAGTTATCCTCTAGGCAAAGTGGGTGTGTGTGTGTCTGTCCTTCATTGCTGAAGAAGACCATGCCATCAGAGAAATGATGACATGACTTGCACTTGACTTTGTTTTGAGTGAGGGAGGGCTGTGCAGGTCACCAGTCTCACCTTTCCTCCAGAGCCATCTGAATCCAGTGACCAGATATTCATCAGGATGACTGGACATGACCCAGGATGAGGCAATTGGGGTTAAGTGACTTGCCCAAGGTCACATAGCTAGTGAGTGCCAGGAGTCTCAGGTTAGATTTAAACTTAGGTCCTCCTGACTCCTGCACTTCTATTCACTGCACCACCTAGCTGCCCTCCTAGGCAGTGACATCCTATATGGAAATTGATCCTGCAATCATTTGACTACATTGGAAGGTAAAGTACACCATTTTTTATTATAGTCTGCTGCCTACTGTTCTATTACACAGTCATTATATGTTCTGGCCATCCTGGTTTCTTTAAAGTCCTGTCATCAGTATATATAGTCACACTATTAGAATCATGTTATGGGCAGATGTTCCACTAGATCAAAGTGAAGAAATGAGTGATTAGTCAAGGCCTGTCAGAGCAAAATTTCATAGCAGTGATAACTCACGTTTTTCGAAGATACCTTAATGTGCACAAATGGTTTAAGGCAGGATTTAATTGTAATTCCTTTGCATTTAAAAAATAAACTTTTATCAGTGTTTTTGTTTTATTTGTTGTTTTATTGTGAAACTTTATTCAGGGAGACATTATGCAGTGATTGCCTGTGGTTAGAATATCTCAATTCCATTGCACCACCTGCAACAAATGCTGATCAAGTATCACCACAGGCAAACAATCTCAGAAGCTGCAGGAGTGGTAGCCCTCCAATACCCCTGGTTCTGCTTCCTCACAAGTCCTTACAGCCATCATTTGGGGAGGTATCTTCTATGGAGAAGAGGCCAACCATTCCCATTGAGTGCCCACCAACTGCCAGTCTAGCTAAAGTACCAAGGCACCCTAGGAGAGAGATAGGAGGCAGCATGTTAGGCACTACCACTTCCTTGGCCACCATTTCCCCTCAGACCCTGATGGAGCAGTCCAGGATGCTGCACCCAAAGGGGATGGCAGTGCTTCTATCCCCATGCCTGCAGCCTTCATGCTTGGAAGAAAGCCTTGTGGAGAGGCAACTGGCAATTGTTGCACTTGTGATCATTACATCTACTGAAGTTATTTTCATTGAGATTTCATTGATGATTCAAAGTCATTGAGATTGTCAAATGGTTCAATTTCAGAAGTTATAATTATTTTATTGGTGAGAATGACCCAAAAGAAGAGGCATTACCATATGCTTTGCTATACCCTAAGAACCATAGGGGCGTTCTACCTGACTTTTTAGTTGAAAACTTCCATATGTATTACCTCCGCAGTTAGAATATAAGCTCCATGAGAGCAGGAACTATTTCTATTCCTATCTCTAGCACTTAGCAGAATGCTTTGTATAAATATGTGCTTCATCCAGCCATTTCTTCTGATCATCTTTGACATAGTAATTGTAGCATTATTGGAATACAATGGTTATACAGCAAGGAACAAAACGCATGAAGAAACTATTGTTCTTTATTCAGAATTATGTCTAAAATAAGTATTTATGCTCCTCTAAAATGGAAACAAATGAAGTTTTCTTCATCCACACGGTTACCATAGATGCTTCATCTCCCATGATGTTGTTTTCAGTATATAAGAACGTAGCATTCAGGGTTGTAGGGGGATCCAGGTTTTTCTATAATTTGTTTAATTTTTGCAATCAGTTATTTTCTAATGTCAGAGTATGCTGTTTATCTGATGAACTATAGAGTGGTGCCTTTCGGCCATACCATAAAATGCAATCCTTTATCTTGTTACTCCTGCTTTAAGGAGAATGAATCATTCATGGACATCTGCATGCCTGGAGTAAAGAGCATTCAGGTTCAGGAAGCTTGTTACTACATAAGAATATCACTCTACTGGCAACAGAGGGGTACAAAGAGGTTGTAGCACCTACATGGAACAGTGAATAGATCCTTGGGCCTGAAATCAGGGAGAGGTGAGTTCTAAGGCAGCCCCAGATACTTATTAGCTGTGTGACCTTGGGCAAGTCATTTAACATCTGTCTGCCTCATTTTCCTCAACTAGAAAATAGAGAGAAGAACATCTTCTACTTCCAAGGGCTGTGGGCATGACAAAATGAAATAATATTTGTAAAGCACTTAGCACAGTGCCTGGCAAATAATATGTTCAATAAATACTTGTTTCCTTCTCTTCCTCTACCCTAAAGAGGCTTGAAGTCCAATACAGCACTCATGGTATTGACACAGGAAATAATAGCTAACAATGAAATAATTTAGCTGTACTAGATTTTTCAAAGAGCTTATTTCAAAACCTATAAAGTGAAGCAGTTAGACCTTACGTTCTAAATCTATGATCATAAAATTCAAATAAGAATGAAAAGTGAACCAAGTTATGGAAGGATTTAAAAGGAGGACAAAAAAATGTTTAGACTTTTTCCTAGGAATAATAGGTAATTGTGGGAGATTTCGAACCAAGGAAATGAGAGGCTAAAAGCAAAGTTTTAGAAAAATGAATCTAAATACAGACTACAGAAGAAATAACAATAATCCAGAAGGGGGCTGTAAATAAGGGAGTTATATCACCAGATATTTAACTTTAATATATACTTAAAAACCTTCAAATAACAAAAAGTCATAGTTTCATATACAATCTCTTCGGTTAAACTTGATCAGATGGTGCATAGAGAGTGGTGGATTTAGGAAGACCTGAGTTCTAATCTTGCCTCTCAGATATATATTAACTGTGTGTTCTTGGCCAAGCCATTTATCCTCTGTTATCCTGTTTCCTTATTTGTCAAATGTGGATAACAAAAGCACCTATGTTAAAGGACTACTTTTAGGATAATGTGAGATCACACACACACATCACATACACACACACATATGATGTCTCTGCATCTCTTAAAGAATTACATAAATGTGAGCTATTGTTATTTTTGGCATATTAAAATGTTTGTTGATTATTAATTTTGTAATTAAAAAAAGAAATGAGTATGGTTTCGATGTAGATAGTGCATATACATAATTATTTATAATACAGTTCATAATGTAATAATATATGTTGTATGAAGAGGATAAAACCAAAAGGTCATTTTTAACTGGAATGTCATCATGAAGGCATATATATAGGATATGGAATTTGAGTTGGATTTTAATAAGGTTTTCATTATTTTTAGTCTAAAGAAATCCAAGAGAATTTTTGAAAGAGTTCAACTGAAGTTGCATCTTTTTTTGTACCTATTTTCAATGTAAGCTTCAAATGGTGAAGATAAATTTATCTAATAGGATCCCACTGTCACATAAATATTGATATTTGTGGCAGCTTATTTTAATGAATGTTAAGTAGTCTGAAAGATTAAAAAAAGAGAAAAGTTTGCTTATGACAGCAAAATAAACTCTTAGTGAGTCAGTCCAATTGAGTTTAAAAAGGAAAAAAAAGTCTTTAACACTTTTCTTTAGCAAAGAAAATATCAACATTTTATGCATACTTAACCTTTGCCATGAAAATAGGTACTAATTCATTACAATATTCAAGAATCATATCTCCTTGAAAACAGAAACTATGTCAGGGTTCATCTTGAATAGCAATAATGATGATGTAATCCATCCACTATTTATTAAGCACCTACTGTGTGCTAGACACTGAACTCAGTACTGGGGAAAGAATTAAAAGAAAGACAATCTATGACCTCAAGAAGCTTATAATCTAAAGGGAGACTGTTGTGTTTGTCCTTCATTTTTGAAGAGGACCATGACATCAGGGAAATAATGCCATGACTTGCAGTTGACTTTGATTTGAGGTAGGGCTGTGCAAAGTTACCAGCCTCACTTTCTCCTCCTGAGCCATCTGGATTCAGTGACCAGATATTCATTAGGACCACTGGAGATGGCACTGGATGCCATGGGAGACCATGACCTTTTTAGGCTAAGGCCTTTTCAGGTTCTCACTTTGAGTGAGGTAACACCCATTCAGTGAGTTAAGGGATTTCCCCTTTAATTAGAAAAAAATATATAATCTAAAGGGGGCAATGCATAAAAGAAGGCAGAAAGTGGAAACACTAGAAATCCCTTGTTCTGTGGAAGTGAAAGGTGGGCAGTGCAAGAAATGCAACGTAGAATGAGTTGAAAGTCCAGTTTCTAGCCTTCATAAAGGGAGGCATTGGGAGGTGTTTGGTACTCTACCACCCCCATCCCAACCCGCAGCCAGTAAGGAGAGGAGGCTGAGAGAAGTGGTATCAATCAAGGCTTGTGTTAGCAGCATGATGGTGAGTTTAGAAATGATGACCTTACCCTGTGCGAAGCATATTGTTCCATAAAACTGAAGCCAGGCAGAGCAGAAGTTGCAAAGTAGAATGATGATAAAGATGTTAATGAAAGCTTACATTTTTACAGTGTTTACTATGTTCCAAGCACTTTAAAATTATTAATTCTTTTGATTTTCAGAACTCTGGGAGGTAAATGGTATTATTACGCCTATTTTACTGATGAGGAAACTGAGGCAAACAGAGATTAAGTGACTTGTTCATGGACATAGTTAGGAAGTGTCTGAGGCCAGATTTGAATTCGGGTCTTTCCAAGGTGCTCTATTGACTGTGTCACCTAGTTGCTTCTTTCATATATACCTTGGTACTTAATACTCTGCCTTACGCATTAGCAGCAGAAAAGTCTAGAGTGGACCAGGTTTAGAGCCACGGGGGACCTGGATTTGATTTAATCCTGTCTATTAAAATATTACCTAATAACTAAGTAAAACACCTAGTTGAATGAAGTAACTGAACCAAGCCTTTCTCCTTCTGATAGTTAGCTGTAGACCATTTCTGAAAAACAGGTAAAAGTCGTAGGCTCTTGAAGAAAATCTAAAGGACATGGAGTTGCCAGTATTAGCTGTGACCTTAAGCAAGTCATTAAATTTGTCTGACCTTCTTTGTAGAAAGAAAAATTATATATGTGTATATATATACATATATATGTATACTATACATATATAATTATTTCACAGAAGGGTTATGAGGATCAAGTGAGGACATTGAA
Source organism: Bettongia penicillata ogilbyi (assembly GCA_023548195.1). Lineage (NCBI taxonomy): Eukaryota > Metazoa > Chordata > Mammalia > Diprotodontia > Potoroidae > Bettongia > Bettongia penicillata. Next base: position 328,060 of record JAJHZJ010000852.1, on the reverse strand, counting down.
GCTGTTTGCAATCTTTGAAGCAACAGAACAATGCCAATTATTTTTATTATTTACTTTTTATTGAATAAATTATAAACTGTTGAATTGAGTTACTCTTTGAAATGGGTTCATTCATTATTCAAGCCATCACAAAAGGGTCATTGTCCTAAAGTTAGTGCTGTTTCAGCATCTGTTTTAATAATAATGAATAAGGAATGTCTTCAGCACATTTTAGCTAGCATGTTAAATGCTATCATGTACCTTAAAAAAAAAAACAACATAAAGCAGAAACTAAGATGTTGCCTTACAGTAAGGTAAAGAACATTTAACTGAATCTAACAACCAATTCAAACCTTTCAGAAATCTGACAGTTAAAAGTTAGGCTTATTTTGATTACACATTAGGGCAATTTCTCAGAAGCAGATGAGTAGGATATTGAAGGGAGTCTAAAAGTCATAGAGTCCCCACCCCTTCCCTTACACACACACACACACACACACACACACACACACACACCATATAATATAAAAGGGAACTGAGATCTAGAATGTTTTGACAATGAGCAAAATACACAGAGTAAATTGCAGAACCAGAATTTAAAACTAGATTTTCAGATTCCAGATCAAACATTTTTCCCACTACAACAGAAATACTGGATGAGCAGTGTACAAAAGAAGCAGGAATTTCAAGAATCAGACCATTCATATCTGTATGTCTCAATGAAAAATCATTTATTTGTAAGATAAAAATGAGGGATAAAGCATGCATGTAAAGCTGACACTAAATAAAGAGAACAAGAATCGTGATTTTATATATATATATATGATATATATATATATCGATGATGATATATATATATATATATTTATTATATATATATCCAAACATATATATGTCCTTTGCTAAGAACAAATTTTTTTTTGCTTAAATTGAACTTGTCAATATTTGAATCTGTTCCAGGAAGGAAACAAAAGTCATAAATCAGAAATAGAGATGGTTGCAAAGAAAATAGTTGATTTATTGATGATGCAATACTAGGTCTCCAGTTGTATCTTGCATTATATATGTTATAACCAACATTTGCAAATGAGCCTATTTTCCAGGAGAGCTGCCAGGCAAGGTGACTCAAAGGCAGAGCTATCAAAGGACAAATGCTTTTACTGGCCCCCTCTGCATTTGGGCAAGTTTAACAGGCAGGGAAGCAGTGCGTAACTAGTACTAAATGGGATATTTTTAAACTGTGTGTGTGTGTGTGTGTGTGTGTGTGTGTGTGTAGAAAGAAAGAGAGAGAGACAGAGAGAGAGACAGAGATTGAGTTTTTAAATGTTTGATAAAGAGTATTTTAGGACTGTCAATAAAAGAAATGAAAAATGGGTAATGAGACTACTTCAGAACATATTTCTGATTTTTTTTGTTTTAAAGTCTTATTTCTATCTTCTATCTTCTATTTATTTCTCAATATATCCCCCACGGATATAATAATCATGATTAATAAAATTGAGAAAAAAGAAATAAAGCCCTCAAAATATTTCCCTCTTCGAAAATGAACATCTCCCTTCATTCTTAAGTTCATCACCACTTGAACATGAAGTGAGTGGCATGTTTCATGTTTGTTCTTTTGGATGGTTAGCTTATAATTACACTGACTGATGCTAAAGTCCTCAAGGTTATTTTTTCTCTGTAATGATGCTATCATTTTATAGGTTGTTTTTCTACAAATGTTCACTTTTTTCAACATCATTTCATAGAGACTTTCCAGTGTCCTCTAAATTTTTCCATTTTGTCATTTACTGTGGTATAATAATATTCCATTATATTTATATACTCCAAATTTTTTAGCCATTACCCAATAAGAGGTTTCCCTCTTACTCTCCAATACATTGAAAAGAGGTACTATACATATTTTGGTACTTATTAGTCCTTTATTGCTTCCTTCGACTTCTTTGTGGCACACTCCTGGTAGCTGTATAGTTTGTCTATGCACAAATTAGTGAATTTGCAGACAGAATTCCAAATCACTTTCAGAAGGGACATACCACTTTTACCACATCCCCTCAAATGTGTCTCATTTTCTTCTTCTGTAATCTTTGTGATTCTGATATATATGAAGTAGAATGTCAAGACTGAGTTAATTTGCCTTTCTTTAGGATTTTAGGAATTTGGAGCATTTTTATATGAATGTTAATGGATTAGATTTAGAGGTTTGAAAATTTCCAGTTCATATCATTTGATCATTTACCTATTGGGAAATGGAAACAGATTTTGAAGCTTTCAGAAATCAATTTCCATCTTTTTTTTTTTTTACCCTTTTGTCATTAGGATAAGATTTTTTTTACACAGTCAAATTTTATTCTTGTTTTTGAGCTATAGTTAATGCGTCTATAATCTGTCTTAAGACATATGACATGAGTCTCTCTCATGAGAAGAATCTTGAAAGCAAATTATAATACTAAAGAATTAGAGAAGCAGAAAGAGGAAGGAGTCAATTTGTGAACAAATTATTCAGTGTCTTGTAACGTTAACCGCTCATGCCAGCAGCCCTAAAAGCATTGACAAATATATATTAACATTTAATCATTTGTAAAATATTTTTCAGGTACCTACTCTGTGCAAGATACTGTGGGAAGGCTAAGGATAGAACTATGAAAATGATACATTTTCTTCATTTAAGAAATATATGTTCTGCAGGGGTCAGAAAGAAGATATATGCATTTAAGTGTAATACGAAGTGGAGGTATTGTTGGTGACAAAGAGAAGACAGTATTCTAGGGCATTTGATGAAAGAGTGAGCACTTGGAGCTGGGGAAATAAGAAAAATGAAGAAGGTGGTGTCTGAGCCAAGCTTTGAAAGTAATTATGAATTCTGAAAGGCATAGATAAAAAGATAATGCACTCAAAACATGGAAAAAAATCTGAGAAATACACAGAGGGAGGATTTAGTATCAGTTTAGGAAATCAGCTGGTCTGTACAATTTGACTTGAATATAAAGTGCTTAAAGGGGAATAACATGAAATAAAGTAAAAAAAGAAGGAGGTCAGAATCATATAATGAAGGCTCATAAATTCTGAACTAAGCAGTTTATATTTTATGTGAGAGGCTTTAGAGGGCCATTGAGATTTTTTTGGCCTAGAAATGATATAATTATGCATGAGACTCATAAAAATGATTTTGACCACTTATGTGAAGCCGAATTGTAGCTGAATGAGACTGGAGGCAGGGAGACCAGTAAGGAGACTATTAACAGGAATGTGAGTGAGAAGGGAGCCACTAGAGCGGTATGGTGGAAATTTGAGTAGATGTTGGAGAGGTAGAACTGCCTGAATAAATGAGAGTTGTGCAAGGTGACTACAAAGATTTTAAACTGTAAAAATGTTAATATAGTAATGCTATCCAGAGAAACAGAAAAGGTAGGATTAGCAAATTCTAAAATAAACTTTAAAAATTATAATTAGCTCTATGAAGAACTGATAAATAGAACTTTGTATAAAATAATTTATTTGTCTAATGGTAGCCATCTCTAGGGTGGGGGAGGGGAGGGCAGGAGATAAAAAAAGAAATTTAAATGATAATTTTATTATATATTTAAAAAGAATAGCAAGTTGTACATAATAGATTTACAGTTTCATGGGCAATTGTATTTTTTTATTATATCATCTCATGGAAATGCTTGTTTTATTCTATAAATTAAAAATAAAATAAATGTGAAAAAAGAAATTATAAGCAACTCTGGAAACTTTGAGGATTTAAATGTGAAAACCCAGTTTACTTAGTAGGTTTCTAATATCCTAAAAAAAAGTTAATATAGCTTCCTAACAGATCATTAATCCTTGATTGCCAATTGTTAGGTCTGGATTCAGTAGGGGAAAAACAAAACATGGTCTACATAACATACTTTTCCTTAGCAAATCATTTGTTATTACAGCCAAATGCACTGCTAGCCATAGCTTTCACATTCTATGAGACTTATATCCACCAAATTTCTTAGCCAACTTCACACTATGTCTCCTGTACAGCACCCATAATCAATATCCGCCTTTTACCAGAGCCTTGAACTCTGCCCCTGGACATCTAGCTTTGGCCTTTTAGCTCCTCTTATCCCAAGACCTCAAGCATGGGTTCCTGGCAATCTCTATCCAATCCTGCTAGATAACCTCCTCCACCCCCTTTCTCTAATTCCCCATTAAGGGTTGACTTCCCCAATTAGAATGAAGTTCCCCGAAAGTAGGGGCCCTCTTGTTTGTGTTTATATCCCTAACCTTTAGCTTAGTTTATGATATATAGTAAGTGCTTAATTAATTTTTTATTTATTAAATGGTGCACAAAATTCAATGTCTCCATTTATCACAATATCTTGAGTTGAACTTATCATAAGCAAATGTTAACTGCACATACAATGACAACTTGGTCATTTCTTCCAAGTGATATGTTTTGTTATGAGATGCTTTATGTAATTAATTTGGCTACTAATTTTTAAACATATCAGAAACTTTGTTTTTCTAATTTAATGTTTTCAATTAACAAAAATCCACCTTCTCTTACCATCCTTTCTTCCCTACTCTCTCCCTTTGCTTTCTTTTCTATTCATTTTCAAATTTTCTTTTAATGTATAGAATAAAACCAGTATTTCCATGGCATAGTAGAATGAAAAAAGTGATTGCACATGAAACTGCAAATCTACTATGCACAACCTGCTACTGCTTTCAGATATAATCTAAACAACTATAAAGTTGACTTTAGGCATGATATTTTATGTTTCATAACAGATGCTATATTTTCACATATTCTAATATAAGACGTAGATATAAATTAAATCAAGGTAGTATAAAAATATTTTATCTTCATATGTTAAAATTCAAAGAATGATAGCAAATTTTATGGCTGGGCAAATTGTCACAAAATTTCTCTAATTAAGATCACGGAGAAAATTAGACAATGGTATTGTTAGCAAACTCTTATTGATTACCTAACGGTGCACATAGCACTCTACTTAACAAAACTGGATCCCTCTAGAATTCATAAATTTGTAGGATCGGCCCTAATTACCTGTTCAACAAAAGAGATTTACTAATAAAGAAGAAGAAAAACTATAGGAAAGATACTTAGAGATACTTTCTGGTTGGTATAACTCTTACCTAATCAGGAGCATTTATCTGTTCTAGTTGTCTGATTTCAGAATACTGGCCATTTTCATGCAGTTTAAAAGTATTTGACATAACCAACTCTCATCATGCCTGAGCTACAGGGCAACCTATATGAGAGAAAATTCGTGTCTATTTATATAGGTAGGGAAGATACAATAAGTAAGTTGGGATGCTGATTATGGATAGACAGAGGCAATCTAGCTATCTCACCTTTCATGTACCCGACTCTTAGGAGAGAAACCTTATTTATCATCTATTCCAATCAATATCTGACCAAGAATATCTCTCCACCATTCAAATAGTGCTCGCATGGTATTTGCTTGAAGATATTTAATGAGGAGAAACCAGTTACCTCTCATGGCAGCCCACTCTTCTTTTCGATAACTTTAATTGTTAAGAAATTTTTCTTCTTTTTCTCCCTTCCTATTTCAAGTCTAAATCTTCCTTTCAGAAGACTGTCACCCATTGTTCTCAGTTCTACTTTCTAGAGTTAAGAAAAACATATTCTACTTCTCTGCCAAAGGAGAGTTTTTCACATGCTTGGAGGCAATCATGTTCCCCCCACATATTTACTTCCCCAAGCTAAACTTGCCCATGTCCTTCAACCAGACCTATGAAACTACTTCTGAGATTTACTAGCTGTGTTATCCTGTAATCCTGATCACGTAACCTCTCTGGTTCTGGTCACCTAACCATGTTGAGGAGATGAGCTTGGGGTGTATCTGATTGGTTTTCATGGCAATCAAAAAGACCTGTCAATATCAGGCACCGGTTCTTTACATATGGGTGAATTTAGTGATTCCTTCATTGAGAGTCCAGTGAAACGAATAAATTTTCCTAGATAGAGTGAACCACAGGAAAGGAGAGCTGGAAGCCACATTGGTCATTTCAGACAGTGTAGCAGCAACAAGAAGCAATCTTCAGAAGTTTCTTTCAGGAACCCAGCCCAATGGAAAGACTCAACCACCAATCATGACTCACCCAAACATGAACTGGTGGGACTAAGGCTATGTCATAACTGAGTAAAGTTTGGAGTCTCCCTCAGAGACTGTTGTAATATAAGGAAGAGTATATGCTAGAGAAGTTAGAGAAAGATGTGTTTATGTTTGTTCTTATATACTTGAAAAAAAAACTTCTCTGTAATTGACATTCAATCTTAAGTGATTAAATGGAACTAGTATGTTTGTTACGGTTAAATGGAACTAGTATGTTTGTTACTGGCCCATGACAATGAGGGGAGGCAACAAAGCTGGGGGAGGAGGGAAGTTCAGGGTGATGGCAATGGAGAAAAATTACCACTTCCAACTCCTCAGATTGCCCCTCTCCAACTGTGAGGTGTGATGCACCTAGTCCAATACTGGAAGTGAGAATCAGATAATTCATACTTCAAAGGAAATTTTTGCTGTCAAAAATAGCTAAAATAGTTTTCATAGATTGTTCTTGGGGAAAATACCTGGCTTTTTATTCAATGTCTCATAGATTTTAATATTTTACATTTGCTATCAAGTTTTAATAATTTCCCAAAGATTTAACTTGCAATTAATTTTAATGTAAATCTCAAAAAAAATCTCTTAAAACATTTCTGTATGACAAATAACCACCAACATATAGAAAAATTAAACTCTAGTTTGAAATGTTTAGTCTTTAAAAATATCTTTCCCAACAGACTACAAGTATTTTCTAAAATGATATGAGAATCAAGTGTCCTTTTATCTTTCAGTAAATTGACATTGGAAGCTTATGTTTGTATATGCATGCACACATACAGACATACATATATTTGCTTGCATATATACATATGTATACACATAACTTAAGGGGATAACAAAATGTTTCTGATTTGTGCTTAATAAGTACAGAAGAGCTTAAACATGAAATGCATATTACTCAGAATAGTATTAATAATAATAGTAATAAGAATTACATCTATCTTGCATGGTAAGCTTTTTGAAACACTCCACATACATTATTTTACTTGGTCATAAATATATATACTACCTTGCACATAAAACTTGACACATTTTTGTAAGAAATAGCTTTTATTCATTTAATATACTTTTATTTAATATCCTAATGCAATTTTGTCATGAAATGTTACCTATATTTATAAATAATATAGCATATATGTAAATGAGTATATATACATATTTATTTATGTGTGCATATGCTTGTACGCCCCAACACATTTATTTGTATATATTTACATATGTAAAATTTCTCTCTAGAGACTGTTATGTAGAGAGAGGCAAATCAAAATAATGCAAAAAAAACCTAAATTAAATTATTGAAGGTTCAGAAAATTTGACTTTATTGTGCCCAGAACTAATATATTAAACAGCTAAACCATTTTTCATTAAAAAAGACAACACTCACACCAACCAAAAAAAAAACCAAAACACCAGACTATCTCAACCTCACAAATAATTTTGTCCATACGTGTGCTCTTGGAAAATGCTTATGCATACATGTAATGTTATTTTACAACTGTTTTTCTTTTTCCTCATTTTCTAATTGGCCTATTCATATTAAGTACTATAAAACTTTAAATTCTCATAACACATTTAAGAGAGATTTGTCACTGATTGACTATTTTTCTTATTGCCTTGAATGAGCAAGAAAGTGGTGACGGCTCAGGCACTCACTTCATGAAGATTTTCTGTTTGCTTCATTCAACTGAGCAAACGCCATTAAAGCACGATTTAAGTAATGGAAAAGCAAAGATAACTAAGGCAAAGAGCCTCCTCTCACAGAGATTACAAGATATACAGTGATAGAAAAATTCTGTGACACTCAGGGAGAGAGAGATTACCTTCACCTGGGTGGGGGCCAAAGACAAGAATAGTTATACAGAGAAATTGTCACCTGACTTGGGCCTTGAATGAAAATCACACATGAGAGGGGCTAGAGCCAGTGCCTCAGAGTAGTACAGTAAGGCTGGAATATCAAAAATATGAAGAGGAATGATATGAGAGAAACCTGGAAAGCAAAGTTGGAGCCAGATTGTGGAGAGTGTTGACCGAGATCTACAGTCCACCGTCTGTTGTTAGATAATGGAGAGTCTCAGAATTGGGGGTTGGGGGGCAGGGAGGAGACAAAGGAGCAACACGGAGGAGCACACCAGGAGAACAGTGCATTAAAAAAAATAGTATGGGCAGTATTAGGAATGATGTATTGAAGACAGCATAACTTAGGAACTCATTATAGCAATCTAAGCAAGAAGAGATGAAGACCTGACCAAGGGTCATTGAAATAGAGATGGAGAGATTGTCACTTAATCATCCTCATCAATATTGAGGCTCTGTTATCATTGATTGAAATACGTTACAATGAAACACTGAATATGCTGAATACCCCAAAGAAGGGAATGAAAGATTTTTGATCTGCTCTGCAACTTTGCCTTTACTAATGAACTCAAGAAATTAAATTTCTTTGAAATCCATAAGGTAATTGCTATCCATTCTGAAGAAAGGATTCCTTATACATTCAAGAGAAAAGAAAACTTGATTGAAAAAGCCCTCTTCATAGAGATAATCTAATTTATACTTGTGATAATAAATGTGTATTCTACAACCCATCTCCGTCTTTGCCACAATAAAGAAAGAGGCTGTCTGATTCAGATCTCTCTTAATCAGGCACTTTTTGTTAGCTGTTCTTATGTTCAGTGAATCCAGTACCAATCTTTAGGGAATTATTTCATTTCCATTCATTAAAAGAAGCTATTGCTTGTGCAGGGTGTCCCAAAAGACATTGTACAGTTTTAAGCTATTGAAGCTTAAACTATTAAAACTTAAACCTGGAGTAAGACATTTGGGACACCTTGTATTTCCCTAGGCAAAATCTTATCTGACAATTTGGAGGCTTTTGTTCCAGAAGCATCTAATGAGGAATAACAGTTTAAGAAAATTGGCTAGTAGCAGGATCTCAATAGTTTAGTGATTGCTTAGGTTTAATAAATGTACTCATTTGTATTTTTCCAACTCCTTTCCTTCAATCGCTTTCTAAGTGTGAAATAGGAGTAAATATGCATGCCCCATAATGAGAAATGCATACCTGTAGAAGTGGTATATGGGTTATGTGTATTTAAGTATTGGGCTATTGAGCAACCATTTTGTAAAGGGGCCTTCTTATCTTTTCTTAGCATAAAAACATAAAATATACACCAGGATCTCCAGGAGACAAACTACTCCATTTCTTGGTTTAATCTTGTATCACAGAGGATATCTGGACAGCATTTATTCCTTTGGCCTCAAACAAAGATAATCAAGATTAGTAGTAATGTACTAAAATATTAATTCAAGAGGCAACACAATATGTTGGTGCATTGCTACCCAGGATGGTATTCCAAAAGTCTTAGTGCAATTGTAAGCTTTAATATTTTAAAATGAAGTTTCTTATATTTTGGTGTATACCTGTGATTACTTTGGTGTAGGGAAATTTCAGTATGTAAATTTTTCCTTCTATTTATTCAGATCAGCAACTCAAAATTATATGCTTGGTTATTGCCTGGAGCAAGTTCCATGGATTAAATATCAAAGTTTTATACTGTCATAGACTGAGAGATTGAATGGACCTCAAAGGACACATAGTCCAATTTTCTCTTAAAAATTTGGAAATCGATGCCCAGGTAGGGTAATTTGCCCAAGGTTTAAAACTATTATGTTTCAGAGGCAACATTGAATCCAGGAAGTACCTGATCCTAAGGCCTATCCTCTATCCACTAAACCAAGTAATTCAAATAATACATTAAATTACTTTGAAAATTTTTGTCTTGGATTTTCCAAGTGGAGCCAGGATGACAAAGTAGAGAGAATACTCAACTGAGCTCTCACAACATTCTTATCTAAATAACTTTAAAGTAATTCCTCAAATTGAATTCTGGAGTGTCATAGCCAATAAAAAGTCTGAATGAGACATTCTTCCAGCCCAACACATTTAAAGTCAGAAAAGGGAGATCTGGAACAGGAGATAGGAGGTTCACCCAGAGCCCATGTGAATGAAACACTAATGGGGGGAACTGGGCTGTAGCGACAGAAGCAGAAGCAGCTTTAGATCCTCTTAAGATCGAGATTGTAGGAGGGCTGGGCAACTAGTCAGAAAAAAAATAGAGGATACCCCATGGACTAACACTAAATTGAGGACCAGATGCTATTTGGCAATTCTATTACCTATACTCACTTCTGGTTCATAGTTCAAAGGCAAAGAGGAGCAATTTTTGGCAATAGGGAGTAGAAACTGTTAGGGAGACAATATCATTTTCAGTCCCAAGGGAGGAGGGGCCCAGAGAGCAGTATTGATTGTAATATCGAGGGATCAGGAGTCCCTTCTGGGTAAGGAATAAAGTGCACACCAGGAAAGCAGTGATAAAATCTCTACACAAATCATACCACCTTGGCAGTACTAAAACTTCCTACATCCAAAGAACTAGTTCTGAAAACAGTAATGCAAAAAAAAAAAAAAAGCCTGAGGCTTGAGACAGAGCACATCCCTTTCCCCCATGCCAGGAACACAGCCCAATATTAATATAAAGTTCTAAAACAATAAAATAAGATGGAAAATGAGAAAACAAACAAGGAAACAAAAAAATAACCTAACCAGAAAAAGCTTACTATGGTAACAGGGAAGATCAGAACACAAACTTACAAGACAAAGAAATCAAAAATGTTACAAACAAAGCCTCAAAAAAAAAACAAAACCCAATATGAATTGGACACAAGTCAAACAAGAATTCTTGGAAGATTTAAAAATGTACAAATGGGGAAAAAAAGAAAAAACTGACTGAAGAAAATATTTTCTTGAAAATTAGAACTGGGCAAGTGGAAACTAATGATTCCATGAGATTACAAGAAACGATGAAACAAAGTCAAAAGAAGAAAAAATGGAAGAAAATATGAAACATCACACTGGAAAAATAGTTGACCTGGAAAATAGATCAAGAGATAATATAAGGAGTGGAGTCCTTGGACTATATTTCAGAAAGGCAAAAGAGTTGAGATTACAAACAAGAATAACCTAACCAGAAAAAAAAAAAAACTTATCATAGTGCATCAGTGGGGGAAAAAGTGGATGTTTAATAAAATAGAAGACATTAAAAGATTCCTGCTGGAGACCAGGGCCCAGATAACCAATTATGTTCCTTTGAAATGCCAGAAAGGTTATGCTTAAAATTCTGCAATATGTGAGCCAAGAAATACCAGAAGTGTAGGCTAGTTTTCTAAGAAGCAGAGGAGCTAGAGACCAAATTGCCAAGATTCTCTGGATTGTGGAGAAAGTAAGGTAATTCCAGAAAAAAAATCTATTTCTGCTTCATTAACTACACTAAATGTTTTCACTGTGAGGATCACAATAAAATGTGGCAAGTCCTCAAATAGATGATTATTTTCTTTCTTAAAAAACCTGCATGCAGTTTATGACCAAGGTGAAAGACAGGATCAGAGGAAATAAAAGAGATTAATTTTGATTATATGAAATTAAAAAGCTATTGTACAACAAAACTGATACTTATAAATATGTCCTGTTAGGTTTTCATAGAATTTTTAAAAATTTAATGACAATGAGACAATCAGCTTAAATCAGGGATCTCTACGAAGGGAATCATATCATCTACTGTTAGGTGATTTGCATTTGCTCTTGTTCATTTTGAAGAAAGTATTTGAAATGACATAAATGCCACCATCTTAATTCTAGGCATCAATATAGTAATTCAGAATTATGATTGGATATTCTTAGGAATACTTAATTCTAGCTGATAAACCCTATAGAATAATAAATCAGTTAGAGAGCCAGTAATGAAATTGTCCCTTCCACAATTTAAAATAACAAAGGAAAATGATATTTTATTAAGTTCTTCTTCTTCTTCTTCTTCTTCTTCTTCTTCTTCTTCTTCTTCTTCTTCTCCCTCTCCTGAATTTTCTTTTTTTAATTTTTTTATTTCTCCAGAACATACAATTTAAAAATATTCCAATACTTTCTGTGTTAAAGCCTTATGTGCCAAGTTTGAAATCTACAAACATGCTTTTAAAATCCTTAATAGAGTTTTAGAATAGGACACATTAGATACAGAGAGCACTGGACCTAAAATCAAGAGCTAAACTCAAATCTGGCCTTAGACTTACTAGTTGTGTAACCCTGTCTGCCTTAGTTTCCTTATTTGTAAAATAATGATAATAATAATAATATCTATTTCCCAGGGTTGTTGTAGAGTTATGAGATGACATTTATAAAGGCTTGAAGCATGATATAAACATTTTTATTACTATTATCATTACATATACCATTAGTGGTAAGAGTATAACTGAATAGTAGATTAGAGCATCTAATTTATTTACGTATGAAGAGTGATGGTGTGCATTAGCCATACTGCAAGGCTTATTCTAATACTTCATCACAGAACAGAGGTGATCTTGATTTCTCAAAGACTTTGTCAGCAGAGGATAAGTCTACAAGTCATGAGCAAGCTGGAAAAGTTTTGAATATAGTCCCAGAGATTGATTATATGTTTTGGTCCTTTTGGTGACCAGACTAACTAATTTATGAGGAATGTCATTAGAGTGGTGGTCACTAAATGATACAGGAAAAAGTCACAAAACCATCTCCCAAATCTTGGAAAAATTGCCATCTCTTCTAATAGAGAAAATATTCATTTATTTTGAATATTGGATTCTTGAAGTATGGAATAAAAATGTATATCAAGAGATTACATTTATCTCTCTGGATCACATGCAACCTCATTAGAAGCATCCATCAGGAGTCACTTGTCCATCAATCCTCCACCCTTATAGAGATCTTCAAAGAGGGACCTGGATAAGTTTGCATACGCTATCCCCATTGCTCCAGATGAAGATAAAAAAAGGACAGAAAAAGAATCATTTCCAGATGTAAAAAGATTCTGTGGGAAGGGCTTTTAGGAGGCATGTTGTCCACATGCTGAGGGACTGGGGAAAGAGAAACTCATAGACTTATCCTAATTCAACCCGGAGTAGAGATCTGAATCTAAAGAGATTTGTCATCTAAAGGGATACTTTATATGGAATGTTGTCCTGTGAGAATCAGGTGTAAAACTGCATAAGGATTATATAGTCTGCATGTGCTCTATGTATTAGAGGCATTGAAGAGCTATGACACTCTCAACTGAGACTGCTTGAGATATGGTACTGGGAAAGGAGGTAATTAGCACCATCTGCTAGAGTCAAAAAATTGGGAGAGAAAGAAGAGGAGAGAAGACAGTAAATCAGAGCTGAGGATAATAGATGGACCGATAGTGTCCACAATGGCTTTCAAGAGCAAAATATCGCAACAGTGGCAAAATGGACAAATTACACCTGCAGGAATGGAGTTCCATGTGGAGAACAATAACCAGAAACTGATTTTACCTACTGTTGATCCACCCCTCCAGAAATTGCTTTGTATTTATTAAAATACCTTTATTTGTCTATGACACCAGTCCTCGGTAGAATGTCAACTCTTTGAAAGCGGGGATTATCTTGCTATTACATTTGTATCCATAATTACTAACATTTTATGTGGGAATATATATACATATATATATATATATATATGTATATATGGGAAGGTGGGCCATGGAAAAAGATTATGGACTAACACAGGTCTTTTCTACATGCTCTACTTTGAGTAAAATAAAAATGGTCCTATGTTTTAAAGTCTTAAGAACTACAGTGCTTATAAGGGGAGCTTATACATACCCTTGGAAGAGTGCCAGATCTTGAAGTTCCCAGGTACTGCTTAGCAGTAGGAACAAGACAAAGGTGACATGCCTTCAGAGTATTTATGTTACCAAGGATACTCTGAAACAACAGTTACAAAAATATAGACAGAAGCAATAATCCTAATGACACCTTATGTAGTGACATAAGCTTTACAAAAACATTGTTAACAACCCTGTGGTATATGTAATGTAAGCATTGTCCTATTTATTATATAGCCTATATGGTCACATGGCTTAATATATAGTAAAACTAGGAAGTAACCAGTGTGATAAAAAAAGATACTGAATGACCTCAGGCTTCAGCACAAAAAAAATAAATATTTTATTTGTACATATCAGCAAATAGGGAGCAATTCATCCCACTAATGTCTGGAAAGCTATTTTCAGTCACTTGAAACATAGCTAATCATTTCATTTTCAAGTCAGCAGCTATAGCCTTGACTCTAGACCTAACATTTTAAAAGTATTTTACTTATCTAAGAAATCATGTATTCTCCTTAGTTGTCATGGATGCAAATTTTGAAAGATGCTGTTTTCTACTTATTATGCGGCAATGAGTATGTAAACTGAACTCTGCATAAACTTGTTTGGGTTTCTTCTATCACTGTCAAGCATCATACCAGGCTACATTATGTCTTATTATTTATCAAACTTGTAATAAAAAAATGGAAAGTGACATTGTGAATGTTTTAATGGGTGGGTTTATTTTATACCCATTAAAGAAAGAAATCAACCTCCAGAACATAAAGCTAGTTATGTCTTCCCTGGAGAAGGAGAAATAAAGTATACAAAATGGATTTAGCTTAACTTTATTTATCACAAAATAAAGACTTCAACAAATTCTTCCCAAAGATTTTCCCTTTAAAATAAAAATAAATTGTTTCAGTGTTTCTTAATTTTGAAAAATGTAGTAGGGAATTTATCTTTTCAGTAGTACAATATTCACTAGAAATAAATCTGAAATGTTTTAAATAATCCTGCACTGTGGACATATAAAATTATTATCCACAAGCTACCCACCTCTCCCTCAACTCCATAGATAATGCTATTCCCAGAAAGCTCTTACAGAATAAGAAAATACCCTGGAATTGTGAATTGTTTATAAAAGAATGTTTAGAGTCCTCAAAATAGTTTCACAAAGACTAATCCTTTTTGTTTGTTTTAATCCATGGTTTCATCTGCATGGGTTTGTTTACTCCCAGTGTGGAAACTCCCTTCACTATTGTATGTTAGATATTATCCATAGTTTCAGTGCGATTATGTAACTTTCCCTTGGTCGCACAGGCTCTTAGTGGGGCTAGCTGAGTACAGCACCTGCCATACAGTAGGTACTTAATAAATATTTGCTGATTAATTGATTGATGGGAACCATCTCCTGTGTCTCCAATGCTCTTTTCTACATCCTAATTCTTCTCTGTGTCACCTTTGCAATACAAGTAGGTTTACAACTTCAGATTTAGAATATATGATGACAAACATTTCTTTTAACCATAGACTGGAACCATAGCTAGGAATTTTTCCCTGGGGCGAAATCAGAAGAGCACTGTACCAGTCCTCACCACCACCATCTGCAGATGAGAGCACATTCTCTGGAGGTGGGGGGTGGGGAGCATGGCAGCAGAGGAAGAGGGAATTAAGGTGATTTTCAGGGTTTAGGATTCTCTGTGTAATACAGCTAGGCTCTTCCAGGGAAGGGAAGCTAGAACTCATTTTTCACCTAGGAGGATAGGAAATAAAGGACAGCCCTAGAACTCCAGAAACTTCTTCTCCATGCTTCTCTGTCTTGAGTGGGTGTTGTTTGAAGAAACAATGCTAATCCTTCAAGTATTTGGGGGATAAGGCACTAATCTGTCCAGAGTAAGGATGTAGCCTCCACTAACTATGTAATATTCTGGCAGACAAAGGTCTTCAAGGCACCATATGTCCACCCTGTTGAACAATTTGTCTCCAGACAGTACTCTGCTCTCCTTCCTTGTCATCTACTAGTATATGATACTGACTTCTCACTCCTGATCTTATGCTGTCCCCTAACTCCAACATTAATTTGGCTTTTCCATTTTACAAGGGGTGAAAATGTGCCTCTGCCCTACATAGTAGCACCTACATACTAGCAAGTGGGGGACAGTTCCAGCTGTTCTTATTTTTCTTTTGGAGGGGGAAGGCAAAGCAAGGCAATTGGGATTGTGACTTGCCCAAGGTCACACAATTAGTAAGTGTCAAATGTCTGAGGTCAGATTTGAGCTCAGGTTTTCCTGACTCCAGGGACAGTGCTCTATCCACTGTGCCACCTAGTAGCCCCTTGTCCCATTTTATTTATGGCTCTGTCAGGAAGATTATTGTCTTTTTTTGGTGGATGAAGTTTAGGTGAAATCGTTTTAAAGTTCATCAAAATCTTCAAAACTGTTGCACTGAACTGAACCCTCAAACTTATCTGTCAGAAGAAACCACATAGAGGAATCCCAAATCCTTTCCCAGTTTCTTATGGCAAGAAAGACTGAAGTGATTGGATAGTCCCTCTGATTGTAGTTGACTCTTGTGTGTTTCCTTAAAATGCTTCTGAACTTTTAATACCATGGTACCTGGCTTCACCTGATGAATTAGCATCAACATAACAACCCTGAGTCTACACAGTGATAGCTAAACAATTGGAAACGTTAGTGGAGACTTCCAAGGAAACAATAAATCTTGTCCTACACATTTCACAGAGTTGTTGTGGGGATAAAAGGAAATTATGTTTGTGAAACCCAAGTGCAGGCTCTTATTTTATTTTTCTCTGAAGTGGAAACCATGAATTTAAGCCTATAGTTGCTAAATACTGACTTGAAAAATCCAACTGGAACTTCAAGAAAACAATCTAAGAGGGAATTTTCCCCCTGGAGTTCATCTTAACATATTTTCAGAATATATACCTTCCAGAAAGTACATTTCAAATTCTAGCATTCTGAGCTCTATTAGCAAGGTTTTCTACCTTTCAGGTGATAATATTATTATTGGGAGAATTAGCCAATTTAAATTCCAAAAAGAAAGAGACATACTACAAAAAGCAGATGCATTCTCCTTGAAAAAAAAAATTTCTACTCTATCAAACTTAAATGGGAGCTAGTTTACAAAACAGTTGAAAACTGTGTGCTGCATTTGGATCACAGTTCTCAGAATTGTTTAAACAGTTCCCTCTAGTAACAGGATATGATTGATGTGTCACATAGATACTCCTTGCTTTAAACCATTCACTTATTTTGCATCTATGTATATATATATATTTACAATTTTTTTTCAAAATAGCATTTATAATCTATATCCCTCATCAGGAAAAATTGAGACATATTTGAAAAATGTGCCCTGGTCTAGAGCAGAAGGGAGGAGACAGAAATGACTCTATCCTGCTCCCCAGCCATGCGTTTTTCCCTTTCCAACACACGTCCATTTTCTCAAAATCAGACAGGGAAACCCTCACTCTGTTGGAATACCTTCTATGATGCAATCCACAGTTACTTTCAGTTCTGGAAGTCAACTCAGAGGCTTTATAAAAGGTCAAACTGAAGCCTAGAGCCCCCCTCCCCCAACTACATCTCTGGTGCTCTTTCTAACATGCGATATTGCATTTCTCCAATATTGACTCCTGTTTCTAAGAGGTGTGCTTTGTCCTCCCATCCACTCTCTCTTTAAAAAAATTTTCAACTTATAGAATAAAGCATACATTTTCATAACACAGTATAATAAAAAAGATGATAGCACATGAAACTGCAGATCTATTATGTACAACTTACTATTCCCCTTAAATGTACAATAAAATTATCATGTAAATTTCTTTTTTCTTCCTTTCCTCCCTGCCCTACCCTAGAGATGGCTACCATTACATGCAAATTTATATGTATGTGTATACACATACATGTAAAATCATTCTGTACATTCTTCTATTTATCAGTTCTTTCCCATCCACTGGTAACACCAAACATTAAGATCCAGTAAGTATATGAAGCTGTCTCCTTGAGATCAGTACTGCTGTTGCATAATTTTTTCTCATTCATCTATCGTGGTTGTCCTACATGCCCTAGTTCAGACAGGTTTGTTTAATGGCAGAAGGCAGAGTCAAAGAAAGGAGGAGACACAGATGACAAAAGTTACCAGCACTTTTTTCAAACCCTTCCTACCTAATGTCTGGATGAATATTGATCTATACTTCTCCATTGCCATCTTTGAGAGCATTGTTTCAAGACAATAAAGCAAATTATCCATTAGAGAAGGCAATTAGGTGGCACAGTAGATAGAGTGAGTGCTGGGTCTGAAGTCAGGAAGACCTTTCTTTGTGAGTTCAAACCTGGGCTCAGACACTTACTAGCTGTGTGACCCTGGACAAGTCACTTAACTCTGTTTGCCTCCAGTTTCCTCATCTGTAAAAGGAGGTTGAGAAGGAAATCACAAACACTCCAGTATCTTTGCTAAGAAAACCCCAAGTGTGCTCACAAAGAATCAGATGTGAATGAATCGCCTAAATAACAACAGAATTCACCACAGTAGCATAAATGGCTTGGGGGTAGTTCGAGTTGAATATGAGGGGTGGGATAGGGGAAGAGCATGTGCATGAATGAGCATTAATTTGTGAAGCCTTGGAGATCATGGATAATCCTCTTGGCAAGATTTATGTTCAGCACAATTAACATGCTAAGCACAGGAGAACAGTCTCACTCCATAAAACAAGTGACTCAGGGGAAGAGAGAACTGGAGATGGTGGAAACAGATTTGCCCTTTACATGGCTGTCATTTGCAGTCCTTTCATTCTGAAGATGCTTGGATTATAGAGCTGGAGAAGAGATGAAAGCAGAACATCCCTGATATAGAATCAACCTCACCCCCTTCTTTATTTGAAAGGCTTAATCAGCACCATTTAGAACAAGATGTGAAACATTCTGAAGCACTGCTCGCTTGTCAGCCACAGGATCAATAAAAAATAGAAGCCCGTGTTCCCCATACTCTGGGTGAATGTGGAGGAGTGACCTTTCACTTTAGAAATGTTCAATTCACATCAGTCTTTGCAGAGGGAAAACAAGTTTGCTCCTTCCTGGCCCCTTGACTCTTTACCCTGACCTACCTCAAATGCTCAGCTCAGCCGAGTTGGTGACAGAAGTCACTCCAGGAAAGTTAGACATAACCACATAGCCTGGAGTTGTTTCTGTTTCAATAAAAGGATTCAGAAAAATGTTATTTTTCCATTGACATCCAGCAAGTGCTTCCTGACAAGTTCCGTGACTCCCTGAATATCATATGACTTCAGGAAGAGAATGACTCCCTACCGCCATCCACCATTGTAACTTTCCACTTTGGTAATTGCTGAACTCAATCATTTAAAAGAAGGAAATGAAAAGCATGATCCTGAGATGCTTACACAAGAATTTAATACATAGAAGCTATAAAATGTTCCTCCTGCTATATTTAGCACAATTAAAACTGTTACTGCACCCAGAAGGGGACTAGATAACAAAGTTTTGATATCACTGTGACCTCTTGAGTTAGAAAACAGAGTTCAGCTTTCTAGTCAGTTCTTTTTATGATTAGGAAATCAGTCCATCTTACTTTCCCTTACTGTAGCAATTCCATTGCTTGTTAAGGTTTCCATCATTCAAATTCACTATTTTTTCTTCTCTCTCCTGCCCTATTTAAGGACTTATTCCTACTCCTTAAACATCTCTCTCTCTCCCTCCCTCTGTACACACACATACACACACACACACACACACACACACACACACACACTCTTTTTCCCTTGGCAATTTCATCCACTCCTTTTGGGATCATCACCTGGATGATTTTTGTTATCTCCAGGCCTGATTTCTTCATTAGACTCACATTTCCAACTTTTTGCTAATCACATCTACCTGAATGTCTCAATGACACCTCAAAATCAATTATGTTCCAAACTAAATATATCATCAAGAATGATAGATTTATTACCAGAAATGAATTCAGGGGTAATCTATTCCAACAGTCTCATTTTACTGAAGAAAAGATTTTACAGTTTACAAAGTTCTTTCCTTACAACAATCACATGAGAAAAATAACATAAATATTATCATCTTCATTTTGCCAAAAAAATAAACTGAGACTCATTAATATTGTTTAACTTGACCAAGGTCACATGGCTAATAAGTAGGAGAGAAACCGTTTTAACCCATGTAGTTTGGCACCGAATCAAATGCTCGTTTTCAATTCTTACTGTTTTTCAGATGTTTAATAGAGGAAGACTTCTTAGCTTGCCATTTAAGGTTTTCATCAAAATGACTATATTCAAGCTGATTTCACACTGTACTCTTTCACATGCACCATATTCTAGGACAGGGGTGGGGAACCTGTGATCTTGAGGGTTCCGTCTTTTAACTGAGTCCAAGTTTTACATAACAAATCCTTTTATTAAGGGGGTTTGTTCTGTGAAGGTTGGATTCAGTCAAAGGGCTGTACTTGAAGACATAGGGGCCCACATGTGGCCTTGAGGCCACAGGTCCCCTACCCCTGTTCTCCGGAAAGTGGATTACTCCTTCCAACACCACCCCAAAACCACATTTCTGCCTTTCAAATTCTACCTATTCTTTTTTAACTGCTTTCTTTCCCTCATCCCCGGTCAGAAGTTTAACCCTCAAACCCCTGTCCTAGATATAACCTATCTCTGTTGCTATGGTAGAAGATACAGATAACAGGGTAATGTATTTTAAAAGATACATCTAAAGATGTTTAACGTCTCATGGGACTTGGCTAAGTGCTGCAATGGGTAGACCATTGGACCTGGAGTCAAGAAGATATCAATTCAAATCTACCCTCAGATTCTTTCCAGCTGTGTAACCTTGGGCAATGCATTTAATTTTTATCTGCCTATCATCATCTGTAAAATGAGGCTAATGACAGCTCCTGCCTCCCACCATTATATAAGGATAAAATGGAATATTTATAAAGTACTTTGCTAGTCTTAAATCACCTATATCAATTTTAGCTATCATTATTAATATTTTATTAACATTAGTAATTATTAGTCACAGAAGCAAGCAAGACATACTAGAGATAAGTCCCCTGCACTTAGTGAACGCTTAATAAATGTAACATGTGACTGATTGATCGGTTAATTGTATTTTCACCATCTAACTCAACTTCTCAGAGGTCATAAAAGACCTTTTCTACTTATTTCCATATTTCATCTATTCTTTTGCTTGCCCTGAGAACTACGAGCCCAAAGACATATCACTTTAGATGTTCCGGTCATCCCATAATAGTTATGGTTCATACTGTACATGGGATCATTATATCCAGTGAATTCTAGATACAAAGATAAGGAAGGAACAAGCCTGTGTGGTACCACCAACTTTGGGTAGAAATCTGGGAGTACTTTAGCCAGAATCTTTTCTTCATCAGTCTTCATTACTATGTCACCACTGTTCTTCATCTAATCAGTAAATGAGTGGTTTGGATAAGGTTCTGTGAATTAACATCTTTTTCCCTTGCAATGATATGCTTGCAATATATACATATAGAATGAAACTAAAAAGGAAATTGTAAACAACATGGAGGAGACTTTTATGACCTATCCTTCTGGGTCATAAATAACCTTTTACTCTCTGGATCGCTCATAACACTTCATTTGAATCTCAGTTATGGACTCGCTATATTCCAATTTGGATTGTGCTGATTTTTATAGGTCTCATCTCCTATGCTAGATGGTAAGCTCTGTATGTAGGATCAATATTTTATCCTCCTTGTATATCGCACAGGGCATTGAAGTTAGATCTGAATATATGTTTTTGGAATTTATTAAATAAGTCTCCTAGACCTATATTTTCACATGAAATTAAGTTCAATAAGCCTTTACAAAAACCTATCAGTCCACAAGCATTTGCTCATTTCCAACTCCATGCCAAGCACTATACTAGGTGCTGTGATTATAAAAACAAAGTCAAACAACTCCTGACCTCCAGGGGCTCATGTTATCAATTTCAATCCCTGGATATCATGAATATACCACAGCTGACAATATCAGGTTGTTTTGTCAGTTTTAAATCACATTACCTTAATTCAATAGGAATTAAAATGAAAACAGGATCATGATGGCAAATTCTTTACAAACTTCATCATAAATGCCCAAGATAGCACGAGAGCCAGATCTCATTAGTATGCAAGCTGTTGGCCACCACTAGATTCCTATTCCCAGTACTCTCTTAAGTCACTGATGAGATTTTGTGCTCATCCTTCACTTTCTGCTTGATTCCCTTTTGCTATCACCAATACCTACATGACCAAACAGTATAGAGTGGAGAGTCAGGATTTATTAATTATCTATGGGTCTTATTGACTTAATTCCTTATTATCTCTTCCATTGATTGAATTGGTAAAAATATAGTTGTAAATTTTTACCTTTGTATATACACATAAAGACCTATAATTACATTCATACTTACCTAAATTTCCCTTTTTACTTTTTCATTGGTTAGTGTTACATAAATTTAGGCACATCATCAGTTTTCCTTCAGCATTACAACTCTTTCATTGGTTTTATAATTACTGAGCTTAATGGGCTTTTGTAAAGTGGATGACACAGGCAAAGGGAAAACTGAATTTTGAATCTTTTTACTGTGAGGTCACTCGTTTGATTGTGGTCCAAATGGTTAGTGAATAAAATTGCTGCAGTGACAGCTTTCCTAAATGAAATGAAAGATAGGGCTCAGATCAGTTTCCTGATTTCCTATAGCATGGCCACCAGTTTCCACCATTGCCATTTGTCACTTCAAAAAACAGAAAAGAAATGAGATGGTATAATGTTAATATGCCTGGAAAAGGAATCAGAGATCTTGTATTTTATCCCTTTCTCTGATGATTCCAATGTAACTATATAACTTGTTCTCTCTAGTCCTTAACTTTCTTACCAGTTACAAGGGGGAGGAGGATGGTACAGCTAACAAACCATAATGCAGATGTCCTCGGATGAGCTCAGAGAGGACAGAAACCTCCCATGGAGCACAAAATCAAAAGCTCACTTGATCTTGATTTTCAGTATGAATATAGACTGTTAAAATGAGACCTTACAATCCTGACCTTTGAGACTTTAAGCAGGAGGTGTCAGAAAAGTTCTAAAAGGGATAAATGACTGGTGGTACTCAATCATTCATTGGGACTATGCTTTTTGATCATTCAATATTGACTCATTATTATTAGGAAGCAGAATTCACCAAGTGTTGGATGGTTCACCCATTTATGGGTAGCATGAGCTAGATTTAGACTGTGGTGAGAGAGACTTTGACTGCTGTGCTATGGGCTGACAAAGGTGCCAAGGCCATTCTCCCCAGAGTGCCCACTTGTCTCATGGGCAGGAGCTTGCATGATCTTATATGAAAAATGGGAAATTAAGAAAGAAGGGATATACTGGGAAGATGCTAGAGAAGAGTGAGGAAAATTATCTCACAATAAAGAGACTCAAAACAAAGAAATTTTTTGCAATGGAAATGGAAATGCTTAAACATCACAGTCATTTGAACTGGTTCAAAGACACTAGAATATCTGTACATTTGTGTATACTTGCATGCATACATATGTTTATGGTTACAAAAATTCATCTTACCTACCGGGTAAGTAGGGGAGGAATGGGCTTAGAGAAAGGGCGAGTAAGGGTTGTGATGAGATGGGAGGGAGATTAAGGAAGGCAACTGTTGGAAGAAAAACAGACTTGGAAGAAGGGGAAAGGGTTGAAAAAAGGATAAGTAGAAGAGAATAGGATGGAGGGAAATACACAGCAATCCTAACTGTGAATGAAATAAACTCTGCCAAAACAAATGAAAGGGGGCCAGGAGGTGTGGAGGTGAGGGCGGGGCACAAGAACAAAAAAGAATAGTAGAATGGGTTAGAGACCAGAATCCAAGAATATGCTTACAAGATACATACCTGAAACAGAAAGATGGAAAAGATTCAAATAAGGAGCTGGAGCAGAATCTATTATGCTTCAGTTGGAGAAAGAAAAAGACCAGGATAGCAGTTATCCCAGATGGCAAAGGCAAAAATTGACCTAATTAAAAGAGATCATCAGGGAAACCACATTTTGCTTCAATGTACCATAGATAATATCAATTAATATCAACTCTAACTATAATATACACCAAATGGCATAGCATCTAGGTTCTTGAAGGAACAGGGACATGAGTTAGATGAGAAAACAGAAAAATAAAAGTATACTGGAGGGGGCTCATTTTACCCCCTCTCACAACCAGATCATTATAATCATGAAACTGACAAGAAAGTAAAGAGATGAACAATATTTTAGTCAAGGTAGGTATGATAGAGCTCTGAAGCAATCTGAATAAGAGAGAATGTGCCACTTGAATGGAAGGAGAACAAGAATTCGAAACTGAAAAAAATAAAATAAAAACAAAAAAGTCAAGAGGAATAAATTAGATAATCTCTAGGGTCTATTCCGCACACAAAGTTTTAACCTGACTACTTTTGAGCATCCTTCACTGATGCCACACTCTAGTGTCTCACTCTCCTAAGGGAATGACAATGAGTTCTTGAATATTGTGCCAGTGAAACACAAAATCTAGCAGATCCTACAAAGTTTCAAAGGTATCAAGTATGGTGAACAGCATGAATGCTACCCATAGACCAGCGTCACTGAATTCAGAAGCTCATCTGCAAAAGACAAGGAATTGAGAATTGATTTTTTTTTTCAACTAAAGCAACTCATAAAGTTGACTACTTACTAAGGCAAAAACTAGTTGTAGCCTGTGGACAGAGAGGACTTATTTCAGTTACAATAAGAACTGAAAAATTATTAAGGACCATAGCTGAACAAGCTGATCATTATGCTAATATAGCCCCTTATTCATTTAACTTGCTATTTACTGTCTTACATTAATGACACTTCACAAAATGATAAATAAATCTTGTAAAGTAATTTCTATTAAACATGGGTAATCAAGGACTAGATAAAGGAAATGGGGTCTGCATCCCTATATTTGGAAAAATACTAAGATTTTTTTCTTCCTATGTGTGATAATATACAAATAGTGTACCTCATGGTAGAGTGAACTGGGCTTATGTAAGACTAACAAATGAAAATAAGAATACTCATTTGCATCAATGCATCACTTTTCACAACCACAACCACACATGTAAAAAGGTGACTAATAAGGAGCAAAGGGGTTGGAGCCAAAATAATATTTAGAAGTAATGCTAATTTTTTGACCAATTCAAAAGAGGATCACTTTAAAAACATTATTAAAAAATCTCATGCCATAGTCTAGAGTTCTTTTGAATTCACTCTAACTGGGGAGATGTGTCATTCAGAGTGAGAATTCGAATTGAACTACATTCCAAGAATATCCATATTAAAGTATTCAAATAAATCTATGATTGCATGAATTTGTTTGTTCCTTCCAATAATGCAACTCGTGACCCATTAATACCTGTCCTGCATGTGTAACTCTTATTTACATCATCCTATAAAATCACTATAGTGGATTGACCCAAAATGATGGAGACCTTCTCATAGTTGCCCTTACAGAGTTTAAGAGGCATGTTTAGAGGCTAACAAGAGATGAACTACTTCTGTATATGTTATTACATGAGATGCCTGTCTGCTATACTCTTTTATTCCTATATTTTAAAAAGGAAAAATAAATGTGGAAAACAAGTTAATGCACAGCAATAGTGTGATATGACAGTCAGAATGCTAATACAATATGAGGTTACATTAGAAATGTCATATTGTCCAGGACTACAGGGGAGATGTAGGGATGAAACTGTATCTGGAATATGTTGTTCCATTCTAGGCACCACATTTCCAGAAGGGGATTGATAAACTAGATGACATCCAGAAGAGGGAAACTAAGAGAAGAGCCTTGAGATTGTGTGCCTGGAACAAAAGGGTGGGGTTGGATTGTTTATTCTTGTAATGTAAAGTTCTTCCCCACCCATTAATAGACTTCAGGTGAAGCCCATTAAGGAACGTTTGACTGGGGGAGACTTGTTTTGTAGGAGGACCCACATCTTTTGTTAATTAATGAGGCATTGGGTCACCAAGGGTTATGATGCCTTTAGGAGTTTAATCTTTGGAAGAAGGTTTCTGTGCCAGATGAGATTCTGGGTAGCAGTTAAGAATCCTCACCCCTCCCCCTGACTTTGAAAACCCAGGTGTTGGTGCTTCTCTCTCTGGTAACTATATATGTGTGTGTGTGTGTGTGTGTGTGTGTGTGTGTGTGTGTGTGTGTGTATGTGTGTATGTATATGTAATGGTCAGACAGTGATCTGTAATGTTTATATTGTTTAGGGTCAGACAGAAGCCCTATCTATTGGTCTTTTTTTCTCTGTGTGTATTTTCTCTGTTGGTATACATGATTAAAGAAGGTTATTGACCCCTCAAAAGTGGCTTTCATTTTATAAAAGTATATCTAAGAACCTGTGCTAGCAGGTCATCCTGGATGTGTCAGGATGCTTGCTACTACAATCTTGGAGAAGGAAAGTCTCAGTAGTAACACAATAGACCTTCTTCCACTTGGCATCAAAGGGTAAAATTATTAACTATGGGTGGGCATTAGGAAAAGCAGATTTTAACTTGATGTAAGGAGGTAAACTTCCTCAAAACTAGAACTCTCCCCCCATATAATGTCCTCACTCACAGGTAGGGATTTTGCTATCATGAGGTATATTCTCACAAAGGGTGGGTCTTAGGTTTTTAGGTATATTGGAGAAGGAAAAGGATAGACTAGATGACATCTGAGGTCCCTTCTAACCTTCATATTCTGTGACTCTCTTGTGCATATTGTGCTAAGGCAGAAAATTTGGTCAATCAAACTGCTGCTAGAGGCTACTGTCATTACTCCTCCTTGAAGAATTTGTAGTTTTGCACTTGAGTATAGACAGCCAACTTCCCTAGGTATTTGGGAAGTTGAACTAAATGAACTTTTACCTTATTAAGTACTCTGAGCATACCCAGAGGACCCATTAAGATGACTCATGAGCATCAGGGACGTGGCATTATGCACAAGCCTCTTATACATGATTTGTAAAGAATTTCTAATTTTAGGAAAGTTTTGGCATTAGAATTTCTTGAGTTTAACTTTTCTTGAATTTGGAAATATATGTTTATGTTACTTTTTGACAAAAGTCTAGTGAGGAAAACCAAGCGACTTCCTGACTCAAGAACTTCAAAAGTGATATTGTCAAAGGATTCAATATCTAATGAAACAGCATCTGTTGCTCCTTATATCTTTTGGTGCTGCAACTTGATCAAATCGATGATTAATCAATTTACAATTTTATAAGAAGCATTTATTTGACTATAGTTATATTTCATAGGCAGCTAGGTGGTACAATGGATAGAGCACCAGAAAATCTGAGTTCAAAATTGTGCTCAGAGCCATAGGCAGTTTCTTAACCCTGTTTGTCTCATCTGTAAAATGAGCTAGAGAAGAATATGGAAAACCATCCTCGTATTTTGCCAAGAAAATATCAAATGGAGTCACGAAGAGTCAGACACAACTGAGTAACAACAAAACATTTCATATCACTACATTAGATTATAACCTTTCTAAATATAGAAACTAAATGACTGTCATCTTTGTATTCTGTGAGCTCATCACAGTACCTTGAATGTAATGAGATCCTTTGTTGTTGTTTTAACTGAATTAATTTTGACATATTTATTAGTTATTAATATATATGTTTAAGATTTCTTGACCACTTTTTATGGTAATAGAAAGATTTGTGATTTTCTTCAAACATTTAGTGAGCTCTGGTTGTTCAGAGATCTTTAGACTCAATCCCTTAACACCCCCGGCCCCTCACAAAGTGCGTTGCCAATAGCATTGAGTTATCATAATTGTTTTCATTCAAATGTTTTTCTCTTTTTTGAGTTCTTTAATGTCATTCCTCCTTTCTCATGCATCACATGCCCTACAGCAAGGTCTGTGATATTGTAAGGGATTCCACTAATACTGCAAATAAGAGTGTTTTTTACAGAAATTTTGGCAGATTTTTTCCATTTTTTTATCTTTTTGTTTCAGTCCTTATTTCTACCTTAAATACCTTCAGTTTAACCGGTTTTAATGAGGTGTCTCTCTAGGCTTTCTAGTAACTTGATGTTCCCTCCAGTGATTCTTAGTCGTTTATGAGATATTCATAATGCCATTTTTCTACGTAATATTTTTAAATGAATTTCTATTTCAAACTAGTATTGCACTTCAATATTATATCTACAAATTTGCTAAGGAGATAAGTTTTTGCTAATTGAGGCAGTTTCTCAGATAGTTTGGTCTTCTCATTGTGAAATTGATTTATATTGATGAAATTTCCTTAGAAAATCTAATAGTCTGTGTTGATGTCTCTTCATGAAACCACTTTTCATTATCAAAAGCTTGTTTAAATAAGTTGGATTAGAGTGAGATTAATACCATGAGATAGCTCTATCTCACTTTTTTAAAAATTTCTTCTGGAAGGATGGGCCAGTCCTCAATGAAAGTATGAGAAAAGAAAAGAAAGCTTTCACAAACAATATTCAATATCTGACAATATCTTTAAAGTCACACAGTTTGCTGAAAATTTTGAAGAACACAATATCTCCCCCTATGATTTATCTACTATAAAAAGCACTGGACTCAGCAGAAGAAAATGTTGTCTTAAAAGTTCTCTTCCAGCAACATGTCTTTATGTTAAATCGTAAAAAAGATTCTTTGAAGGAGATAACTTTGCAAACACTGTCAATATTAATACCATTTGAGTCATAAAAGACGGAAAGGCAGGCTTGCTATGGTGCTTATCACTATCAGAGTATATACAATTATATTAATAGATAGATAGATATTGATATAGATATACAGGTCCCTATAGCTCTTCCAGATCTTCCCGTTGGTCAATGACATTGTACTGATTAAATTGAGCTCCAAGGTATTCTGGGACCTCCTGAATCAGATCTTTAATCACACAAAAGAGTTTCTTCTAACTATTAACACAGGAAAAACCAAGTCGATGAAGACTGGCAATTATTCAGGCTATGAAATGCATTTGAATCGATAAGTCATAGCATGGATCCATAAGATAATGTATAGGCATTTTCATATTTTACCATGTATATCTTGAGTAGATACTACAGTTGGATCGTGAGCTACTTTCTTAAACAGAAAGATGGCCAGAGGTCGGCTTACCTTTGGAAAATTTTGCAGTGCTTTTAGGTAACCCAAGCTTTCCTCCTGAAATGACAACCTATCTTTTGAATATCAAGATTCATCTGATGATGATCTATGGCTATGAGTCATAGAATTCCAGATTGTCTGAATAATTGAAATTGTGTGTCACCTAAAGAATAATAAAAAGGCACATTATGGGCAAGAGTAGGTCTTAAGCCATTACCAGTGGAGAACTGTGAAGAAGAAGAAGAAGTAGCATAAATGATATCACCAGAGAGTATAACCAGGAAACAAGGTGGCTGATCATGAAATGAGAGCTTAGAATAGCCATTTTTCAGCTTGCATGTTTCATGACACCTATGAACTGCCAGGAGCACTAAAGGATGGCCCCTAATCCATTGTGTTGGCTCCTATGGATGATTAAGAGTATGTGTGCATGTGTATACCCTTGTGTCTGTGTCTATGTGTGTTGGATCATGAGTGACAGAAGATGAACATGAAGGAGTATCTTGAGTTCTGTATTGTTGGAGGGACTTCAATGAGGTCACAAAACCATTAAAATATTGATTAAAAATATTATTATTGTCATTTTCATCCTTTTTTTTGAGTTTATGAAGTTGAAAGGCTACAAAACAAATGAGAGTAAGGAAAGAGGCATTACTCAACCTTATTTTGTTTCTTCCATGAATGGGAACAAGTTTTTTTTCAATGATAAAAATTTCCTTAATGATAATGGCCTATGTGGTGGGCCCATTCTGCCACTTTTGAATATCATTATTTTGACTTCATGTCTGCCATCAGTCTTTATTGCCTGAAAAATGTCTGTCACTGATATTAACTGAAAGCTACTCAATAATAGTCACTAATCATCTTAAATTGCAAAAATACCTTATAACTGGCATAATGAAATACCCACTTAGGAGCTCCAATTTCTGTCATTAAATTTGAGGTTCAACTTAGCAAATTATTTTAGTTGACTATGGAAATAGTTCATGGAAAAAATTAATTTATTCTGTACCTGCTTCTTCATGGAAGAGGAAAAATGAGCTGCATTCTTCTTCAAGTCAGTTCTCTTTATTTCAGATATCTTTCGAATCTGTCATTTGACTAAGCTTATTTTCTTCCATTTATGTGGCTTGAAAAAGAAAACCTGGTGACTGGTCTAAAATTTCATATGAAAATTAAAAATTTCAAGTGTATCTTCTGATATAACACCTTGACTTATAAACTGGTATTTTACCCTTTATACCTATTTTAGAAAGTTAACTCTCTGAGTTAAAATTGTTTGCTTTCAGTAAGTTGAGAATGTGTTGTTTTTTTGCCAGCAGCAACGATCACTTAGTATTCCAAATGTTTATGGTAAATTTTCAGGTTACTTATCTTGACTGAATTTCTAAACCATAAACTTAAAGCAAAATGTTATGAATTGTACACTAATAAAAGAAAGGTGAAGGAACAATACTTTTTTTTTCTCAAAGATCATAGAAATCTGGGTGTAGAAAGAGCTACACATACTCAATATGGCATCTAATTTTTTTTGGGGGGGAATCAAATTTCCTTTATTGATGTACATTTAACTTGTTATACATGCCACACATCAAAACTTATGAAAAATAAGAATGAGGATAAGTGGCTTAACAACTATATTTGCTTTTTTGTTTGGAAAGAATTGGTGATTTTATCCACCCTGTAAAATTTTCAGTTGCAAGTAGCTTTAGAAGTGGAGAATGTTTTATTTTGACATAGTAAAAAATGTCTGCTGATGAAAATCTCTAAAGGACCATGTGAATAAACAATCAATATAAATTTCTTGGCTCCTTGCTGTGCATAAGGCATGCTATTAGGAAGACAAAGTGGTGCGGTTAAAGTAGTACCAGCTTTGGGGTCAGAAGACCTGACTAAGTTCTGCCACATACTAGCTGTGTGATGTTTACCAAACCTCGGTAGTCTACAGAGACTCCCTAAGTCTCTGTTTCTTCACAAATAAAATAAAGGCTTTGGACAAAACAAAAGGCTTTTTGGTCTTTAATGGCCCTTCATTGTATAAATTTGTGATCAAATGCCTAAAAAAAAAGTGTGAATATAGCAGTTCTTTAGTCAGGCATAATAGATATACAAGAAATTTTAAGATAAAGTCTGTCCCCTTAAGAGTTTATAGTCTGATTGAATAGACAAGCCATGGAAAAAATAACTAACTGTAAATGGAAATAAGCCTAGAACACTAACTCTAGAATCAAAGAAATAGGGTTCAGTCTCCCAACTCTAATACTTATTACCATGTATGAACCTTAAACAAATCTCTTTACTGCCATGGGCCTCTTTCCTCCTCAGTAAAATAGGGGATTCGGGGAGGGGTTTTGGAGCACATGGTCTCTGAGACCCCTTTTAATTTTAGATCTCTGAACCTATGACTATCGGATAGGTGGTTAATAAATGCTACAGGTTGTGGGGGGTGCTAAGTTAGGGAAGTCTTCAAGGGTTTAATAAACTTTCTGGTTGGAATGAGATATCTAATGGATCCCATCTACTCCTAAAATGTAGGATCATGTCACATGTCATACACATATCTCCTGCTCAATAAACTCCAGTGATTTTCTATATCCTCCAACATCAAATACAAAGCTTTCTGTTTGGCGTTGAAAGTTTTTCATGACCTAACCCCACCCTAATTTACCAGTCTTCTTATACCATGCTGCCCTAACCCATACTGTTCAATCTAGTGACACTGGCCTCTTGACTGTTCCACAAATAAGACACTCTATCTTTTAGCATTTTCTCTCTGCCCTCCATCCCTGGATACTCTTCCTTCTCTGCTTTGACCACTGACTTCCTTAGCTTGCTAAATTCCGGCTAAAATTCTACCTTCTACAGAAATCCCTCTCCAGTCTCTCTTAATTCTAGTGCCGTTCCTTTATTAATTATTTCCTATTTATACTGTATATAGTTAGCTTTGCACATATTTGTTTACATATCTTCTCCCCCTGTTAGATTTCAAGCTCCTTGAGAGACTGTCTTTGGCCTCTTTTTTTACTCTGTAGTACTCAGTACAGTGGGTGGACAATAGTGGGTGTTTAATTAGAGAATATTAGAGATTGATTATTAGAAAATAAAGAATTATTTGAGATGAGCTCACATTTTTCTGTTGGCTTTTATTTCTAGAATGTTCTGGCCCCTTGGGAATTGAAGGAGGAATCATATCCAACCAGCAAATCACAGCTTCATCTACCCACCGGGCACTTTTTGGGCTGCAAAAATGGTACCCTTATTATGCACGACTCAACAAGAAGGGGCTTGTAAATGCTTGGACTGCAGCGGAGAATGACAGGTGGCCATGGATTCAGGTAACAGATGGAATTGTGGAAGGAAAAAATTGCAAAACCAATTGCCAAAGTAATTTGGAATGATGAAGATAAGTGATAAACTATAGAATGACTTTTATTCATTGTCATAAGCAAAAGGGGAATATTTAGTTTGGAGGTGATGTTGACTTTATTTTAACACAGAGATATTTTTGAAAGCGTGAAATTTCCTCCTGGGGGAAGGGCATTTAAAGACATTAGAGCCTTTAGGGCTTAAAATCAGGTTTTTGAAGACACATTATCGAAAAGATTGCCTTTTTATTCAAACCATTCATTAGTGTTTATTAGTGCCATATTAACATTTAACATTGCTATTTGCGGACGGATAACTTCTGACCATTCAAAGGGATATGAATTACCCGTATTTCTTTCTCTGTGAAGCAGTATAGCATGTAGAAAGAAAGTATGTGATATGTTATCAAGGCTATAACCTAAATTCATGCAGGAATTCTCTTTCAATAGCTGGTATTTCAGTTACGATATCTCTTTTATGCTCATGTGCAAACAGCTATGATACATAGAAATGAGGGCGATTTGCCAAAAGTGACATGGCTAGTCAACATCCCAACTCTATATTTCTTTAGTAATATGGTATAAAGGACAAACCACTAGACTTGGCATTAAAATAATTAGAACTGATAATAATGATGCCAGCTACCTGGTGCCATGGATAGAGTGCTAGACTAGTCATCTTCCTGAGTTCCAGTCTAGCCTCAGACACTAACTGTGTGACCCTGAACAAGTCATTTAACCATGTTTGCCTCAGTGTCTCATCTGTAAAATGAGCTAGAGAAGAAATGGCAAACCACTCTAGTATCTTTGCCAAGAAAACCTCACAAGGGTCAGACATGACTGAAACAACTCAGCAACCACAAAATAATAGTTAATAATAATAGCTACCATTTACATAATGCTTCCTATTGCCAGGCCCTATGCTAAGCACCCTACAAGTATTGCCTAAATTGATACTCGCAACAATCCCAAGAGGTAGACTGTTATTATCCCCATTTTACAGATGGGGAAACTGAGGCAAAGAGAGCGTAAGTGACTTTCCTAGGGTCATATAGCTAATAAGAGTCTGAAACAAATTTGACCTCCAAACTTCCTAACTCCAGGTAAGATCTGGCTTTTAAGTGAAGTTTCCTACTTCCTAGCTGTGTGAAGTTATTTAACCTCACTGAGCAAGACTGCTTTCCTCTTTAAAATGGCAGTGATAGTATTTTTATTACATAGAATTTAGAGCTGCAAGGGTGCTTGAGGATCATTTAGTCTAATTCCTTTATTTTACAAATTAAGAAACATAGGCCCTGAGAGATGAAGTAACATTCCCGATGTTATATATCTAGCAACTCACAAGACCAGGAATGAAGCCGAGGTCTTTGATTCCAAATCCATTTCTCTTTGCACTGCCATGCTGTCTCCTTCCCTGTAGAGCTTTGTGAGAATCAAATGAAATAATAACATACAAGAAAGAAGTTTTCCATAGAACTGTGTTATACAAATGTGAGCTATCATCGATGTTATAGATTACATTGTCTCCTCCTGATATACTTTGACCCTCAAGTTAGTTTTTCTCCACAGACTTTTAAATGCCTTAAAGATATTATTGAATTGTCCCTACAAGATAGGTAGAGGAAATGCTTTTATTGTGTAAATATGAAAAAAATGTATTCAGGACAAGTACCATCAATTGTCCTCTGGTCAGGATGTGAACTAGGACCTCTTCCAGACTGCCCTTCTGTCTAATACGTAATAGAACACTGAAAAGTATACTTAAGCATTCTATAATCTGTGAATGTTTATCACATGTTATTATGTATGACAGGCAGTATGGCCAGTTGGCTAGGGGCTGGCTTCCATTTTCCTGCTCTGACACACTGGCTGTGTGAATCTTAGCAAGTACCTTAATTGTTCAGTATGCTCAAGGAACCTTTTAAGATGCAGAACAGAGGGCAAGCTGTATTTTTGATGGAGGGATTTTCCTTGTTGGGTAATGCCTATACCAGTGAAATCACAGAAGGGGGTCTCACCCCTTGTGTGTTAATTCATGTATTTGATTTGTGTACACATATGCTTGTTTCTGTTTCTTTACATAATATTTAAAATTTAATTTAATGAACTAAATTTAGTGAATTTTTCATGTCTTTAAAAAAATTAAATAGGCCTTGGTTATTTACATCTCGGAGAACATGTACTATGAAAGTGTAAGCTAATGGCAGGAATAGCCTAGATGCATTCCTAGGGTAACTGGGGAGGGGGGAGCAAATTAGTAACTCTGAAAACCAAAAGTAGCATGTTTCACTAATTAAAAGAGAAGTCCCATGATAGAGCCCCTTCATCACTATCTTTATGCTACAAATTTTATTAAAAACTATAGCTTTAAGATTTAGTCTAATTACTTACACAGCTTTTCATCTCACTGAGAATTTCTTCTCTCAGTAGTAAAAGACTAAATCACAGGATCACAAATTTAGGTCTGGAAAGGACCAACCCCTAATTTTATAGACAAGGAACTAAAGCTGAAAGAGTCATGATATGCCCAGATTTCCACAGCTAATAAATGTAGAAGGTAGTGTTTGAACATTATTCTCCAAATTTGACTCAAAGCCCAGTGTTCTAGCTGCTGTGGCAGCTAACACATAAATATAGATTGCTAAACACAGGTGGCAGGTTGGTTCCTGCACAGATTTGTATTTGGAACACCTTGTACCAATTAGAACCGTACACCTAATTGGAAGACCCAAATTTGTTCCAGCCATATACACAGCACCTGAAATATAGCCCGACTTTCCCTCTTTTTCCTCCCTCTCCATTCCCAATTCTTTTTCCAGCTCACATGTCTACTTTAGGGAATCTGTCTTCCACTCAGTGTATTTTAAACCTTTACATTTATGCATTTCCCATGAATAGTTCCAAGTTAATGAGAAGCAAAGCACTGGCTGAAACAGCAGCAATGCTTCAGGATCCCTAAATACTGCCTGAAGTACATAAAAAGTCTAAATGAAATCCTTCCTTTCATGATTTAGAATCATGAAATAATTCATCCCTCTTATAAGATGGTGGGAATTTGTTTTGTTAGTTGAAGAAGATGATAGTTTATTCTGCAAGAAAGAGAAAGTGATAACGGATGTTGAACTTATTAGAAGAGGTTCCATGTTTGTAGAAGGAAAACAATAGAAAATGCATAGTGCAGTTATCCCACATCACAGGGGCTGGGAGTATGGTGCCCTTGTGATCTGGGAAATTCAGGTGAAATTTTTTGTTCCTACCTACATATTGAAGAAGTCTGAAATGTTTTTCTTTTATGAGATGCTTAGAGTACTTATTGTAAATTAAGTATTTGGTGTCATCTGTTGGCCTGTGCATATCATCTACTGCTTCCATAAAAGTCCCCCAAAATTCTCATTTAATTTCTTATACCAACCCATGATATATTGAAACCATGATGGGGAAAGTCATGATGTCAAATGAATAACTGTATATAATTAATAAATGCGGGAGAGTGTTAGTTTTATATCTTTTGCATAGTCTTACATTCATTAAGTATTATCAACCTTTAATCTTCAATGCTTAACATTTCTTCATTGAAGGGTTGTGGGGAGGCACAGATCACTAATGAAAACTTTCATTTGAAAATTTTAAAATGAAAAATTAAAGAAAATACAACCCATTTTCAAAAAAATTTTTGTACGAGGAGGTCCTTCATATTCTAATCATGTCCCAACTTTTCTGTGTTTGGGCACTCATTATTAATTTCCTTTGTCATTTAATTCTTTTATTTATATGCAGTCCTTCAAATGAAAGGTTTGAGCACTTTGCTTATAACTCACTTATAATGAGCACAGTTTTCCCCTAATCTTTCAGGTGTATGACATACATTAACTAATTAGTATGCACCTTCAATTTCTGCCTTGTCTTGATGAAATGAAAATTGAAACTGCCATTTTAAATTAATGCTCTCAGCATGTAATTAGTGATGGTACTACAATATCTGTAATTGGTTTGAGATTTAAGGGGTCAGTGACTATTTTTTTAAAAACAATTTAAAGAGAAAAAAACAATCTTTCTCTTTAAAGTTTGTCTGACTTTTGATTTTTCTCCTATCATATAGTTTTTCAATTACTAGAAAACACATTGAAGACCGAGACTATTAGGTGGTATTTCTAACTAAAGTGCTGGACTTTCCACATATAAAAAGTGTGGCTTTAGTTACCTGATATAAAAATGTGAAATCCTCCCAAAATTGTATAGTAATTGTTGTGTTTCAAAGATGAATTGGGATGACATTTTTTGTTTGTAATGATTATTTCATTTTTTTTTTGGTGTACTGAAGAGAGATCTGGCCTTGAAACTAGGTAGTTCTTTGTTCAAGTCCAAGAAATGGAGCCATCGATGTATGATGGCTCGGTAAGCCTGGGCAAGTCCTTTTACCTCTCAGTGTTCTCAGCAACTCTTTATGACGAGAAATTGCAAAGATGATTGGATGAAATCACAGATCTTGTCCCTCTCTTCTACTACTCTTTACATTTGTTTGTGAGCTTAAAATTAGTTATTTTATAATACCTATTTTGTTTTTTCCTTAAATATAAATTTCTTATGGCACATCAAGTACTAATGGCAAAAATTTTTATGTTGACCACCTATTGTCAGGATCTCTCAATGAATCAGTTGACCGCCTCAATGCTACAAGCAATAGATCATTTAGTTTAAAGTACTTAAAGGAAGCTACAAAAGGAAAGGCCATAACAAATAACTGGAGGTATCCAGAGATATCAGAGGCAAAAATATCAAGAAGAAAGTATGAGAAGTATAGTAAGAGGCAGGATGGGGTATTGGATAAAGAACTAAGGTTCTGTATCATACAGACCTGAGTTCAAATATCATCTCTGACACTATTTGTGTAATCACAGGCAAATTACTTAATTTCACCATTGCATGGGCAAATAGATAAATGAATGGACAGACAGACAGACAAGCAATGCTTACTATGTGCCAAGTATCTTGTAAAACGCTGGGGATAAAATGCAAGCAAAATAACAAAAGCAGTCTCTGTTTTCAAGGAGATGACATTCAAAGGGGGGCAACAAATGAAAGGAATGTGGATGTGAAAATCTTGTGGGGGGGCAATGTAGCAGAAAAGCTCAGAGAGTGAGGAATACGGCCACCGATGAAGTGAGCTTGGCCCTGGAGCTTCGTGAAATGATTAAATCACCAATCAGAAGAGAGGGCCACAGGAAAAAAAGCACATTTAGTGTAAAAGGGCTGCTAGTGGGGAGGTAGAGAAGTCCAGAGATTCTGAGTGGATCCAGGAGTGAAATGGAAGACACAGAAGGGAAGTATTTTAAATGAAAGATCTCCCGAGGAGATCCCTTCATCAATGAAGTCATAGATCTAGAATAAGAACAAAAGCCCTTCACATTGAAGCCAGAACTGACTCCTGAAAAGTAGTATGACCCAACAACCCCTTAATACTGGGACAGGGAGGTTTCCTTTAGATCAGTACTTGGGAGGAGAAAAAAAAAACTGTACTAATTCGGACATAGAAATTTTACGGCGATGGCGTGAGGATTGTCTGGACATAATGGTCTTGCTCTCCTGAGTTTCTGTTGAAAGGCAGATCCTGGAAGCTCAGAGTAGAGAAGGAAGCAACCCAATTTGGCAGGTCTGATCGATTGCCCACCCTTAAAGTCGTGGGTAAGGATGTATCTAAGGCTGTGCTTGAGTTAATTCAAATTGACTCCCAAGAGCTAACTGCTAAAATTTCAATATCAGCATTTATACCTCAGAAACTGGAAAATGCTGCAATTCAGGCCCTGATTTATTGTGGGTTTTTTTGACTGTCTACATTTAAGAAAGTGATGGGGTATGCTCAACATAGATTAAATTTTTATGCGTGTTGAGCCGTTAAACAAGGTAGTTGTTAAACATTGACTAGTTTGCCTATGGATGTACCTTTCAGTTAGAGAGAGACTAGAAGTTTCTGATGTAAAATAGGAGAAATTAGGGATAGGAAGATGATTCCATGGAAAAGGCAGGACATCAAGGAGGATTCAGGTATGGACTGTATAACAACTGGGGAGCAGATAACTCGTTGGACAGAGCAAAACTAGGTTTGCAAAAAGAGATTTTGTTTTTCTTGTTTCTGAAAGTTTATTTTTGAGACAATATGTACACTTTAGAAAAAGAAAATTTGCTCGAAAAATGTATTATCTTATAGTTTTGATAATTATTTTCACCTCACAATTGCCATTTTGTTCAGACTATGGCTACCCCCTTCAAATTCTACTAGAATACATTACTTATTTTTTAAATGTATCTTTTTGCATAAAATGAGAAGAAAATAAGTATTTCTTAATTTTTTTCCTTCATAAACATCTTTCAGCTGCACTATTCCCCTCCTCTTGGGAGAATTTAGTTCAGTCTTTGTAAGAGATTTTTAGTTTTCTATTTCTGTCCATTGCTTTTTAAAATATATAACTGGTGCCTTTTTCTTGTATTTTTTTAACCTCTCTGCATTGCATTTCTTCCCCTGATGTTGGAAGGTGCCTCACTGGCATAATACTTGCAATTTATCTTAATCAGATGTAATCATGCTAGAGTTAGTCTGGAAGTGATGATTTATAAGTGTCTTCATAATGGCAGGTCTTAGCACCATAATTTAAACACTATTGGAAGAACTGCTGAGTTAACTGTAAAGCTGTAACCTCACAAAATCATAACATTTTAATTATCACGTAACTTTAGAATCTATATAGTGTGGCGGAGCAGACAGTGATAGATTTGGGTTTGGAGGAGCTAGAGTTGGATCCTGGCACTTTGACTTGATATGCCATATTTGACAAGTTATTTAATCTATCTGTAGCTCATTTTCCTCATCTATAAAATGGAAGGGTTGAGGTAGATTACCTGGAAGTTTCCCATAACTATGATCCTCTATTTCTGTAATTTCATGCATGAATGAATGATTTAAAAAATACACATTTTAAAGTGCCTACAACGTACTAACTGCTAGGCTAAGCTCTGGAGATATAAATAGGAAAGGAAGGAAGAAAGAAAGGAAGGAAGGAAGGAAGAAAGAAAGAAAGAAAGAAAGAAAGAAAGAAAGAAAGAAAGAAAGAAAGAAAGAAAGAAAAGAAGAAAGAAAGAAAGAAGAAAGAAAGAAAGAAAGAAAGAAAGGAAGGAAGGAAGGAAGGAAGAGAGAAAGAAAGAGAGAAAGGAAGAAAGAGGAAGGAAGGAAGGAAGGAAGGAAGGAAGGAAGGAAGGAAGGAAGGAAGGAAGGAAGGAAGGAAGGAAGGAGGAAAGGAGAAAAAAGAAAAATTCCTGCTTTCAAAAAGCTTAAATTATAATTGTAATAGACAACAAATGAGAGGAAAACTTTTAAGAAGAGAGCAATTTTGGCTTAAAAATTTATAAGGATGATTAGTGGACCTATAGGAGAGTAGACTGCTAAATCTTTTCCTCTATGTATGGCAGTGTTGATTTGATTATTGTTCTAGAATTGGAAATGGTGGGGACAGAGGTTGAGGGGAAGAGGAGATATTACACAGAGTTCATGGGTCAAACAACGAGACATCTGACAAGGACTTGTCTGGAAAGTAGAGTGAAGTACATTCTAGCCTGATATAGGTAGTCATAGGAGTCACTCACAAGTGAATGGCACCCAATAGGGCCCAAGGTCAGGGCTTCCAGAGATAAAAAGGGTTAAGTCCTCTGGGGTATGGTATCTGATCCAGTTGGCAAGAAGTCAGCAAAGAATTAAACTTGAAGATACTTTAGAATGATTTTTCAGAGTGTTGTGTAAAGCAATGAAAATACAAAAGTTGGTATAGTCCTAATGGGAAAAAGATCATTCCTTATAAGTGAATCGATTAGACATATTCACAAATAATTGTAGATACAAAATATACAATGAACATAAAGTGAGGTGTCATATCTAGGAGGCTCAGAGTAGACTTTACTACTCTGGTTCCCAGGAGGGAACTACTACTCTGCCAGGAGGCAGAGGTTCCCAAAGTGAGCAATACTGCCTCTGGGGGGCGCTGGTACAATGGGGTGGTGGTGGTAGTAGCCTTGGATATAATCAGATGGAGTGGAATAAAAATAAGGAGATGGTAGAAGCACAAGGAAAGAAGACAAGAAAATTTTGAAAAACTGTAGGTTTCACCCGTTGTGTAACAGAGCTAAAGTTGGTGAAGACATCATTCTATCCTATTATCTTCTATTGATTATTTTCTTGTTTTAACCCTCTCTTCTTCTCAAAAGTCTGTTTTGCTTCTTACCACTGCCTCTCTTACTGTACTCTCCATCTTATCACACCCTATTTCTCTTAAGTTTCTTAGGGTGCAGTGGCAGAAAAAGAGATTGTTTCTTCTTTAAATATCAATTCTACTTATAGAATGTGATGAACATCAGCATATCATATGTTGAACTATTTGACAGGGCCAAGGACTTCAATATAAAGAACATTCTTTTGAGGGTCTTCTGTAGTTTTGACTTCCCAGGATGAAGGCAAAGAGCATTAGGCTGGGAGTACTGCTATTCCCAAGGTTTTGGGGTTAAGTATCAATGAGCTTTCCCCATTTGGATCTAAAGGAGATGGTAATCAAGTTGGTTGTCATGGTTTGACTTACCTGGCTCATGCTGCCTTCCATATATCCCTCAAGGTACTCTTGCTGCTTTAGCTAGATGGCTTTGTTTTCCCTGCGAATGTTAATTGGTTTGAAACTGCTAAGAATGTTTGACCCCTTCTCCACAGAAACTGCATCCTTAGATGACTGTTGTGGGAGTATCAGTTTTGTGGGTGGTAATTATTAAACTAAAAGTATGGGTTTCCTTGGCACCTTTCTGGTTGAATTAGCAAGCTTACATATATGTTGAGAAAAACAAGAGAACTAAGTAACTTCCAGTAATGGAAAATAATGCCAAGGTCTTCAACTGACTGAAATAGTAGTTTTCAGTTAGAAAGGGGACATCGGGAATGTGTCTGAAAGCTGGTTCTTTGTAGATGGTGTTTGGAGGCAGAGTTCTTTGCTGCCAGTAGTGGGAAAAGAGAAAGGAAGAAAAAATGCATCAGATGAAAAAAAGATGACCGAAAGGCAGCAATTATTACTAAGATATGGGTTCCCAAGGCAGTAATGATATGGAAATAAAGAAATATTTGGTTATATCACTGGGGCTATGAGTGCTTAGCTGCATATTCGTCTGTACTCAATCAACCACTATGTGTTAGGCATCTACTATCCTTAGTACTAGGTACTTAGGATACCAATGTTATAAACGAAATAATCCCTGTTCTGGAGGAGCTGAAATTCCAATGAGAGAAGTGAAGTAATATAAGTTTAGTATAAACTTATATTATAATATTATAACTTTAATATAAGTCTTATATTATAATATTATAACTTTAATATATTATATTATATATTATATATAATATTATATATATAATATTATATATAATATAATATATAATATTATAACTTTAATACATTATAATATTATAACTTTAATATAAGTCTTAAGTCCTAGACACTTTGGGGATATAAATTAGGCCATATTTTTCTAATATTTACATTAGTTTAAGCAAACTGCTTTAACATTTTTCTTGATTAGAAAAAAAAATTTTTAAGTAGGATGCTTTAATATTCCCATCTTATTCTCAATTTCTATGTATAAGTAATAGAAAGGGTTATGGAAAATAAATTGGCTTACATATTTTGATGTCAATGTCTTTTCCCCTTATTTGCTTAATTCCTTGATTTTGTTTCAATGTTAGGGGCAGAGAACATTTTAGAGATAGGACATGTGACTACTGGCTTTGGGAAACTCAAATGTGTGACTCAACAGTGGTCCATAATTTTAATGACTTGCAAACGGCAGCTCATCTAGCTATTCCTATGCTGTGGCATAGAGAAATGAAGGGTCCTCAAATGAGAAATTAGGTCAATAGTTCATTTCACAAGAAAAAAAAAAAAACCTAGAGTTTCTTGAGAATCAAACGATTCTGGTTGAATGAGTCAGGATTCCTGAAGTGTATCTGTATTTGTTTATGCTTAGACCTCTTTCATACTTCTTCTATCTCTTCTATATCTTAAAATTTTCTGGGTGTATAATCTAGGTCCCATATATCCTAATCTATCTTTAACTCTTCCTTTAAATAAGAAGAAAATATTTCACCAAACGTTTAAAGTTGTTAACCCTTCTTTCTCTAAGCATATTTATAAAATCTAGATAGTAGCACATTGCTTCATATAATAGTCATTTTTTCTTGTAAGCAATCCCTGATTAATTTTCATGTAAATTGGTTTTTTTAGATAATATTTTATGATTGATAGATCTTTAAATAAGTACTAACTTCATTATGTATAAAAACAGACAGCATTAAATTACCTTGACTCAGTCATTTGCAACAGTAAAACATGCATGGTCTATACTTATTTGGCCATTCATCCTAATTACTCTAATGTCAGTGCGTATTTACTTGCTTAAAAGGATATGACTTAGCTCTTAACTCCAGACCTTGTCAGATACAGAATATGTGGATAATAAAAGGAAAATCTCTCTGGAATGAAACCCTCATTTGTTGGCATCTAGAAGGGTCAACATTTGTGTTCCTCAGTCCATATTGCAAAATGTGGTCCAATAGGTCAAACATCCATCATCTTGCAAATCCCTATTACCTTATTTGAGAAAATTCATAACAAGAGTATGAGTTGCAGTACTTAGTTTTCAACAACTGTTGTCAAATTTGCTTGGTGATAATTCTTTTACTTCATCATAATAGTACAGATATTTTAAAATGGCATGTGATCCCTATTTTAAAATACATTTTTAAAAACAACCCCTTTGGGTTCTGGAGCATAGTGATTACTTGGACTTGAAAGGGAGAAAATATCTGATTTCTTTCACCAAGTCTAGTCAAATTATTGTCCAAATAAGAGAAAGAAGGAAAAAAAGGAAGAGGAGACAATGAAATTATATAGCATTTTAAATTTTATAAAGCTTTTTCCATTATCTCATGTCATCCTCCCAATAACCTTGAGAAGTAGTGCTGTCATTGTGGCCATTTTAAACGTAAGTAAACTAAGGCTGTGGTAAATTAAAGTGGCTTACCCAGCAAGTATTTGGAGAAAGATTCAAATTCAGGTATTCCATGTTTCCTATAAGTATATTCCCTCCTCTGTAGAGAGTGAAAGGGAATATTTTCATTAAGTAACATACAAAATATGGTCGTTATGTCCAACATGATAATCTTGAGAGCACTCATTACTTTAGCCAACTATCTCTTTTTTTTTTACCAGAGGTATAATTAGGACTTTTCCCATCCTGGACAAATAATACAATCTACTCTCTGAGCGAACAGCATGAAACAGGCTTTCAGCTAAGGGTCAGTGGGGTTTCACCTCATTTTGGAGTGGGGGGAACCCTAGGACTGACTGAATAAATACCTATGCTGATGCAAGGTGGAGCCTAACGAGCCACCTGCTAGATTCCTATTTTAACTAATTCTTTTTGTTCAACTAGGCATTAAATTCAGTTGTTTTCATTCCTCTCACAGATTGCAAGTTTGGTTAGCACCCTCTAATTTTCAGCTACCTAGGGAAAAGCCCTGTGCACTGCTATTATTAAAGGGTCTTTTTTTACATAGGATAATATATTTAGGACTTACCCTTGAATATTACTTTAGAACTTTTAATCAAACTGCCTCATTCTTCAATAGGGAAAATAAGGCAAAGTTTGAGAGATTAAGTGATTTGTCCAAGATTATACATATAGTATGAAGGATGACTTGCTATGGAGGGGAAGTTGAAAGAAATGTTTGTGAGAATAAAGATGATATAAAAATAAAAGGTATCAATA
Source organism: Bettongia penicillata ogilbyi (assembly GCA_023548195.1). Classification (NCBI taxonomy): domain Eukaryota; kingdom Metazoa; phylum Chordata; class Mammalia; order Diprotodontia; family Potoroidae; genus Bettongia; species Bettongia penicillata. The sequence continues at coordinate 283,853 of JAJHZJ010000852.1, read as the reverse complement.
AAAATTATATCAATTTAAAAAGAAAATTGAGGCTCCAAGAGGCTTAAAAGAACATAGAATGTGACAGAAATACAACTAGAACTCAAACACAATTAGAATCTGCTTTTTTCTAATCCAACATACTGACCGATTTTTTTTACTCACTTTTTCCCCAGCATTCCCCAGTCATAACAAAGTGCTTGGTACATAGCGGTGCTTAATAAATATGTGATGGATAGTAGTTTTCTACATTTGTAGGAATGGAATAAATTTACATAAGTAAGCAAATAAAAAATATATATGTGTGTGCATGTTTATATGTATATACATGTATGTATACACACATATAAACATACATGTAGATATAGAAATATACAATGTTAAGAGTGAGAATGTATTAAAAAGGAGAGTCATAAAGGTCTCAAGAAGCAGTTGGCTCCTAAGCAATGCTTTAAAAAATAATGATTTTATCAAGTGGAGATGAGGAATTTCAACATTCTGAACATGAGAGATATTTAATCAGAGCCACACAGGTAAGAAATGGAATTGCATGCACAGAGAAAGAAAATAACATTACCAATTTGACTGGAACAGAGAGTGTGTAGAAGGAACTAACTTGTAAAGGAACTAGAAAAATTGAGAATTTTGTGTTATAGGGGAAAAATATATAATTTCTAAAGCTAGATTAACAAAAGAACCACAAAATTCCTCTTAAAATTACTATCTGTTCAAATTCAGAAAATTATTCAAATTAGGTTTTATTAAAAGAATTTTTAATAACTTTCCATTTTTGGTTGATAAAAGTTTTAAGTAACCGAACTTGTATGTCTAAACATTTTATTTTTATTTTAATAGTATTTTTTTTCACAAACACATGTCAAAACATTCTTTAGCATTCATTTTTACAAGATTTTTATTTCCAAAGTTTTCTCTCTCCCTTCTCTCCCCTCTTCTGATAATGGTAGGCAATTTGATATAGGTTGTACACGTACTATCACGTGAAACATATTTCCACATTAGTCACAATTGAAAAAGAAGAAAAAGATTTAAAAAAAGCCATGAAAAAGAATAGAGTACAAAAGTGCTACAATCAGCATGCAGTCATTCAGTTCCTTATCTGGATGTGGACAGCGTTTTCCTTCATAAGTCTTTTGTACTTTTTTTAGGCCATTGTGTGCTGAGAAGAGCTGAGTCATTTGTAGTTGATCATCACACAAGTTGCTGATACTGGGTATAATGCTTTTCTGGTTCTACTAAACTTTGTATCAGTTTGTATGAGTCTTTCCAAGTTTTTTTTTTTTTCTAAAACTTCCCTATTCATCACTTCTTACTGGACAATAGTATTCCAATTCATCCATATAACATAGATTGTTTAGTCATTGACCAATTGATGGGCATCCCCTCAATTTCCAATAGTTCTCCATCATGAAAAGGACTGTATAAAATAATTTTCAGGACTCTTTCCACCTTTGGTGTCCACCTGTTCCACCTAACTCTCACCTGTGGCTCCAAGAAGTTGTAGCATGTGCAGCGACCACACCCAGGTAAACCATTTTGGCAGATGAACCAAACCAGGTTGAGGGTAACCAAGAGCTGTCAGATCCATTGGTGAGTTTGGGAGGTGTCTACCCCAACCATGTGAAGACTTTCCCTGGTGGAATGGCCAGATGAGAACAATTTTTCCAATGGCCATGAAGGCAGGTGAAGCAAGCCACGTGGAGAACTTAGAGCTTGGTTAGACACTGAAGATACCAAGATCATCCACTATATCCTGAGCCATCACCTGCCACTGGACTATGATGAATCTGGAGGAGAAAGTGAGGCTGACCACTACATGCAACTCAGCCTCACTTAAATCCAATTTACACACAAATCAAAAGAAATCACCCATACCATTTTACTATTATACCTCAAAGTCCTGAGGCAACAGGCAAGTGATGAAGCAGCAGGTGCAGATACACAGGCTGCTATAGTCATAACCCTGCATACAGGCAGCCCAGGCCATAGGGTTGTTTTTCATTGTAAGCAGCAGTGGGACTCGGTAGCACCCTGGCCATCTGAGCATCCTTTTAATGATCCCACTGCTCAACTCATGGTGTAAAGAAGGGGGCTAGAAAAGGTGCCCTAAAATTTATCTACTTACCTAAATCTGGTCTGATTACCACCACAGGCATAGAATCCCACTCAGTGGGCAAAACACAAAAAAATATACAAAATGTACAAAAGCATCTGCAAAGACGTCCAATCACCATCAGCGCATGGAACGTGTGCACACTTACAGAAAACACAAAATTCAGTAGAACTGACACTGCTCTTGTTGCAAGAGAAGTCAACAGGTATCACATCCAAATAGTAGCCCTAAAACAAAGTTGACAAATAAAGGCCAACGTACTAGAGTTGGAACTCGATACACATTTTTCTGGAGAGTCTGCAGTGAAGGGAAGTGCTGTGAAGCTGGCATGAGTTTTGCAATGAAGACTAATCTAGTCAGCAAGCTGGTATGCTTGCCAAAAGGAGTGAATGACAGGCTCATGACAATGCAATTGGCACTTGTTGGAAAACATCATGCCACCATCAGTGCCTATGCTCCCACCATGACAAACCCTGATGAGATCAAAGAAAAATTTTATGAAGACCTAGAGATGCCTTATCATCAGTGTGCCAAAAGAGGACAAGCTTATAATTCTGGGTGACTTTAATACTAGAGTAGGCTCAGACTACCAGACTTGGCAGGGAGTCCTAGTGATGAATGGAGTTGGAAATAGCAACAGCAATGGTCATGTACTTCTGAAGACTTGTGCATCACATGACCTTCTCATTACCAACACAGTTTTTTGTTTATCTAAACACAATAAAACTTCATGGATGCACTCTCACAGCAAACATTGGCACCTAATAGACTAAGGAGAAGAGACAAACAAGATGTGAGAATGACAAAGAAAGGCAATGTGTGCTGTTGAATGCTGAACTGATCATAGCCTCATCCTTTCCAAGCTAAATATTCACATTCATCAAAAGGGCTACCCCCAAGACAAAAGTGCCAGAAGAATTAATGTCAACAAATTAGAGTCCTTCCCTGAGCTTCAGCAATTTGTTGTTAACTTGGAGGGAAAGTGTAGCCAACACACAGTTGGCAGCAGTGGGTAGCTTTCAGAGATTTGTTGCACAGCACTGCATTTCCTCATCTGAGTCAGAACACTCACAAACACCAAGACTGGTTTGATGAAAATGATGGGGAAATCCAAAAGCTGATAAATGAAAAATGAGAATTCCACAGGATTTACCAGCAGGGCAGTTGATCCATCTAAAAACTGGCAGCAATTAATTCAATAAAAGGTAAAGTACAAGCAAAGATTAGAGAGATGCAGGATTCCTGGCTCAGTAAGAAGGCAGAAGATTCAGTTTTCTGCTGATAGTAATAATCCAAAGCACTTTTATTCACTGAAAGCTATTTATGGACCAAAAGTTTATGGTGCATCACAACTATCCAGTGCTGATGGAGCCACATTGATTAGTGATAAGGACATGATCCTAGAGAGATGGGCTGAACACTTCCATAGTGCTCTCAACAGACCATCATCAATCAATACTGAGGCCATCGACTGTTTACCTCAGGTTGAAGTCAATCTCTCCTTAGCTGAACTTCCAACTGAAGAAAAGGGTCTTGCGTGCCATGAGGCTCCTTTCCTATGGCAAAGCACCTGGTGCTGATTCTACTCCAGCTGAGATTTACAAGGTAGGGGGACCATTGCTCATACAAAAGCTGACTGAAATTTTCCAGATTATATGGCAAGAGGAGGTTATCCCTCAGAAGTTCAAGGATGCCTCCATTGTCCATCTCTATAAAGGTAAAGGAAATCAATTGTCCTGCAACAATCATGGAAGTCTCTTTGTCACTGCTGGCAAGATTCTTGCTAGAATTCTCCTTGATAGGCTGATCCTTTACCTGGAAGATGGTCATCTTCCTGAGAGTCACTGTGGCTTCACAAAAGATCAAGGAATAGTCAATATGGTGTTTGCTGTCAGACAACTCCAGAGGAAATGCCAGAAGCAGAACAGAGGCCTGTACACAACATTTGTAGATGTGACAAAGGCCTTTGACACTGTTAGTCATGAGGGCTTGTGAGAAATTATGTCAAAATTTGGTTGCCCAGAGAAGTTCATCAGCATTGTACATCAGTTTCATGATGGCATGTTTGCCTGGGTTTTGGACAGTGGACAATGCTCTTGTCCTAGTCACCAGTGGAGTGAAACAGGGCTGTGTGCTTACTCCCATGCTTTTTAGCATGATGTTTTCAGCCATGTTGTCAAATGCTTTCAATGAGGATGAGCACAGCATCAAGGTCAACTACTGTACTGATGGCAAGTTCTTCATTTGGAAAAGGCTACAAGCCAAGACCAAAGTGGAGGAAGTGCTGGTACATGATTTTATGTTTGCAGATGACTGTGCACTCCGTGCAACTTCTGAAGCTGAGATGCAACAAAGTATAGATCAAATTTCTGCTTCGGCCTAATACTTAACACCAAGAAAACACAGCTGCTCCATCAGCAACACACCACACAATCCATAGGTGGAACCATCTGTTACAACACATGGAGAAGTTTTGAATGCTGTGAATATGTTCACTTAGTGAACTTTCCAGGGATGTACACATTGACACATGCTTTGCCAGAGTTAGCTCGGTATTTGGGAGGCTCTGAAGAAAGGTTTGGGAGAGAAGAGATATTAGACTGACTACCAAACTGAAGGTCTACAGAGCCGTTGTGCTGACCTCATTGTTATATGCCTGTGAAACATGGGCAGTCTACCAGCACTATGCTAGGAAACTGAATCACTTCCATTTGAACTGTCTTAGGAAGATTGATTCTGAAGTTCACCTGGCAGGATAAGGTACGAGACACTGAGGTTCTTGCTTGAACTAAACTGCCAAGCATTCAAACTGTGTTTCAGAGAGGCAACTCCGATGGGCTGGCCACACTGTTAGAATGCAAAATGTACACTTGTCAAAAAGACTATTTTATGGAAAACTCACATAGGGTAGGCGATCACATGGCAGTCAGAAGAAGCAATGCAAGGATTCCCTCAAGAACTTTGGATTTGATTGTGTGACATGGGAGACGCTGGCACAGGACAACTCAGCATGGTGTGCCCACATAAGAAAAGGTGCTGTGTTCTTTGAGCAAAGCAGAATTGGAACAGCACAGAGGAAATATAGGATGCACAAATTTGGAGTAACCACCCTCAATGTTCACATGGTCTATCTGTGCCCAATCTGTGGTAGAGCATTCCTAGCTTGTATTGGTCTGATCAGCCACAGTCGTATACATTGAAACTTCACTTTATCATGGTGATGTCATTTTGGTCCTCTTCGAGAATGAAGGACAAATATCACCATACCTCAGATTGTTTAGCCATTGTCCAATTGATGGGTAGGACCTCAGTTTCTAATATTTTGCCATCATGTAAAGGACTGGTATAAATAATTTTGTACATGTAGATCCTTTCCATTTTTTCCATGATCTCTTTGGGATGCAGACATAAGAGTGGTATTGCTGCATCAAAGGGTATGCATGATTTGGTCTCCCTTTGGGTGTAGTTCCAAATTGCTCTCTAGAGTTGGATCATTTCACAACTCCAACAATAGTGCATTAGTATTCCAGTTTTCCCATACCCTCTAAAACATTTACCATTTTTTTTTGTCATTATTCAATCTGATAGGTGTAAGGTGGTTCATCAGAGTTGTTTTAACTTGAATTTCTCCAATCAAAAGTGATTTAGAGCAGTTCTTCATATCTATAGATAACTTTGATTTCTGCATCTGAAAACTGCATGTTCATATCCTTTTATCATTTATCAATCGGGTAATGGCTTACATTTTTATACATTTCACTCAGTTCTCTATATATTTGAGAAATGAGGCCTCTATGACAGATACTTACTGTAAAGATTATTTCTCTCCTTTCTGCTTTCCTTCTAATTTTTGTTGCCTTGGTTTTGTTTATAGAAAAACTTTTTTATTTTAATATAATCAAAATGATGTATTTGATATTTCATAATGTCTATAATTCCTTTCACTTCTCCTTTAAGAATATGGATGCTATACCACTTGGTGCATACATGTTTAGTATTGATATTACTTCATTGTGTATGGTACTTTTTAGTCAGATGTAGTTTCCTTCCTTATCTTTTTTTTTAATTTTGGTCTACTTTTGCTTTTACTTTGTCTGAGATCAGGATTGCTACCCCTGCTTTTTTTCTCCCCTTCAATTGAAGCATATCTTGTTACAGCACCCTGCTTTTGTTCTGTGTGTCTCTCTTCTTCAAGTATGTTTCTTGTAAACAACATCTTGTAGTATTCTGGGTTTGATCTCATTCCACTATCTACTTCCCTTTTATGGGAGAGTTCATTCCATTCACATTTACAGTAATGATTACTGTGTATTTCCTTCCATCCTGTTTTTCCTCCTGTTCATCCTCTTTTTCTTTTCCTTCTTTCTTTCCTAATCAGTGCTTTGTTTCTGTCTGCTGCCATCCCCAACCTACCCTTCTGTCAGTTCCACAACACTTTATTTAATCTCTTCTTTTCCTATTGCTCTATTGGATAAGATAGATTTCTATATTCCATTGATTGTGTATATTTTTCCCTCTTCAAACCAGTGTTGGTGAGAGTAAATCTCAAGTGATGCCAATTGCCCACCTTCCCATCTTCCCCTCCAGTATAATAGACTTTTCATACCCCTTCAAGTGAAATAATTTTTTCCTATTCTACCTCTTCTTTCCTTCTGAACTCAGTGAAACTCCTCTTTCTCATCACTTATTTTTGTCATTCCTTCAAATTCACCTTACACCTGTACCCTCTGTCAACATATCTTCTTTCTAGCTGTAGTACTAGTGACATAATTTTTAAGAATTAAAAGTATCATCTTCCCACGTAGGGGGATGTAAGCAGTTTACCTTCACTGAATCTCTTAGGTGTTCTTTGCCCTTTTTACCTGTTTATGTTTCTCTTAGGTCTTGATGTTGGAGAAAAAAATTGAAGTTTGCTACTGCTCTTCTTATCAAAGTTTGGAATCCTTCTATTTCATAGAATGACCATTGATGTGTTTTGCTTAATTTTGCTGGTTATGTGATTCTTGGTTGTAGTCATAGCTCCATGTGTAAATATTATAAATAGTTATCTTTGATTATAATAATAATGATGTATTTTGGCACTGTGCTAGGGTTTACAAAGTACTTTCCTCACAAGGATCTAATTAAGTCATTTGACTATTATTACCCATGTTTTATGTCAAGATGCCAAGATACTCTGTTATTATTGGTATGGGAGTTCCCTCACCAAATAAACTGCAACCCTATCTATATCTTACAATTTTAGTTGCCTCATGGTCAGATAGATTAAGTGACTTTTCCAAGGTCATATGGCTTAAAAATTAACATAAAAGGTGAGATATGATCCCCTAGTCTTCCTGACTCCTAAGGCAGTGCTGTATCCTCTATATAATCCTACTCTTTAATCCCTCTTTTACAGTTGAAGAAAGGCTCTCTGGGTCTCTTAGACAGATAAAGTGACTTCATCAGGGTCACACAACTAATCAGTGTCAGAGTCATGATTCTAAATCTGGTCAGTTGGCATCTAAGGTCAGTATTTATTCACTTTCTATGCTTCTTTGTAATGTACATCTAAAGGCTACACCTTCAGAAAATTTTGCCTTCCCATCTTTTGGCTTCAAAGCAACTTTAATCACAGAGTTAAAATTAGAAAGGAACTCATAGTAGCTATAGTATATATAAGTGAGCAAATGGAGACCAAGGGGAGTTAAGTGACTTCCCTAGGCCCAACAGGGTTTTTTACCTAGGTTCTCTGATTTTGTTCCCGTTACTCTTTTCCATGGTACCCCACTAGTTCTCCATTATCCTTATAGAATAGAATGGATCAGCAAAGTGAAGATTACTCATATTTTTTTTCAAATGGCTGTAGTACTATATTACCCTTTACTACACCATTTACAATCTCTTATCTATTTTTTTTAAACCAAATTCATTAGCACTTGCTTTCTATTTCACATTGATCGTAGAGAAGGGTTTTATGTCAGGGCTCCCTATAATTAATTTTGAAATTTAATAGACTCATATGTTCTTTGAAGATATAATTATACCCTGCAGCATATTTTCTCCTTTACATGGTCAGTCGCATGACCACTCACCAATGATCAGGCCTTAATCTTAGACCTGTCCTCTCTACAAATTGTTTTACCAGTAGATGAGACAGAACAAAATCTGTGAAATGCAGATCATAAACTAACATCAATTACTGCCATTATTTCAGCAAATATGCCTAATAAGATAACAGAACCTCACGAGAAGAGAGGATTTTATTGATGATTTTTAGGGAGTCTCTAGAGGTCAAAAATATAAAGAAGGGAGGGCTTAGGGACAAGAGAGCCTGGACCAAATGCTTGCTTCTTGTTAATGTTTAGCATCTGAGAGCCTACTGCGGCTGCCATTCAGAATGGGATGAAGGAATCTCTTATGTTCCCACGAGATATTGGACAAATCTGTTCCATTCAAAGACTGTCTAGAAACAGTCTTGTGCTGATAAATTCTAAAGTATGACTTAGTGGTCCTGACCTATTTTTTTTAAATTAAATTCTCAAGGCAGAAACTAATCCAAAAATCATCTTGATATATGTTTTTGTCACAACCTAATTTAGCATAATCAAAAGTCAATCAATCACCTAGAAAATATTTTAGATACCTACTATACAGCATGTACTGTGATATAGAACTGGATATAGGATATAAAGAATGAAACAATCTCTACTAGTATCAAGAACCTATTACCTTTAAAAAAATGAGGTTGCTTTTTTTTTTATCAAAATTCTACTTTTTGCTCCCTTGCACCTCTCTTTTCCCGACTGGAAAAAAGAAGAAAGAAAAAAAGTCATAACAAATATATGTAATTAAGTATCAATCTATTTCCCAAATCTATCTTTTTTTAATGTATTAATTTACTTTTAGTTTTCGTGATTCACTTCCATAAACTTTTGAGTTTTAAATTTTCTCCACCTCCTTCCCTTCTCTCTCCCCAAAATGATGTGCAATCTGAAATAGGCTCTACATATACATTCTTATTAAACATATGTTCACATTAGTCATGTTTTAAAGAAAAAATAGGATGAATGGGAGGAACCCAAGAAAGAAAAAAACAAAACGAAAACGAGAGAGCACATAGTATGCGTCTATCTGTACTCAGACTCCATAGTTCTTTCTCTGGATGTGGATACCATTTTCCACCATGAGTCTCTTGGAGTTGTTTAGTCCTTGCATTGCTGAGAAGAGCCAAGTGTATCAAAGTTAATCATTGTACAATGTTGCTATTACTACATACAATGTTCTCCTTGTTCTGCTTACTTCCTTAAGTCTTTACAGGTTTTTCAGATATCTGCCTGCTCATTGCTTATAGTACAATAGTATTTCATTATATTCACATACTAAAACTTGTTCAGTCATTCCTCAATTGATGTGTATTCCCTCGATTTCCAGTTCTTGAGCATCACAAAAAGAGTTGTTTTAATATTTTTTTGTACATGTGGGTCCCTTTTCCATCATTTCCTTATCAGGAAGTGGGTTAATAATAGAACATAATTTGCAGTTCTTTCTATCAAAGCTAGGAAACTGGGCAGGAGTAAGATTATCTAACTAGGAGGGAAAAGTGTAAATAAAGGGTCGTAGGCAGTAAGGTGGAAAATTTTGTCTAGGTGAATGGAAGTTGAAGGCAGGAAAAGAAGACACTATGCTTAGTTTTAGCTTTAGTAACAGTTTCCAAGTACCAACACCTAGAAAATGAAGTATTTGAGGGGACAGGATATATCCAAGGAATTTGATGGAGAAAGGGGGGCAAGATATAAGAGGAAAGCACAGAATGATTAATTGTGAGAGACCTGAGAGAATGTGTGTGTTTGTGTATTAGAATACACAAAGTTCTAGACAAAGTTGTATAAGTGAAAAAAGTAACTAACTTCTCCAAGGAGGAGAAGTGGGATTGATTGTGGCAAAAGGACAGTCTGAAAGAGTCATTTTATCAGGAGTCATGAGAGAAGACATTGCCAGTAATGAAAAATGCGGTCATAGATGCAGTGTCTCTAAGAGAAAACAAAGTTATCAGAAGTTTATTTTTTTAATTTATTTTAAGTTTTCAACATTCATTTCCACAAAATTTTGAGTTCCACATTTTCTCCCCATCTCTCCCCTACTCCCACCCCAAAACACCCTGCATTCTGATTGCCCCTTCCACAAATGTGTCCTCCCTACTAACACCTCTCCCTTCCCTTATTCCCATCATCTCTCTTGTCCTGTAGGGCAAGATAAATTTTTATACCCCATTACATATATTTCTTATTTCCCAGTTGTACACAAAAACAATTCTCAACATTTGTTCCTAAAACTTTGAGTTCCAACTTCTCTTATTTCCTCCCTCCCCAACCATCTGCCCTGAAAAGGCAAGCAATTCAAAATAGGCTATATCTGTGTAGTTTTGCAAATGACTTCCATAATAGTCATGCTGTGTAAGATTAACTGTATTTCCTTCTATCTTATCCTGCCCCCCATTTCTTCTAATCTCTCTTTTGATCTTGTCCCCTCCCAAGGGTGTTTACTTCTAATTGTTCCCTCCTCCCATTTGCCCTCCCTTCCATCATCCCCCCACCCTGCTCATCCCCTTCTCCCCTATTTTCCTGAAGTGTAAGATAGATTTCCATACCAAATTGAGTGTGCATGTTATTCCTTCCTTGAGTCAAATGTAAGAAGAGTAAGATTCATTTTTTTCCCTTTCACCTCCATCCTTTTCCTTTCTATTGGAAAAGCTTTTTCTTGACTCTTCTATGAGAGATAATTTGCCCCATTCTATTTCTCCCTTTCTCCCCCCAATATATTCCTCTCTCACCCCTTAATTTTATTTTTTTATATATGATCCCTTCCTATTCAACTCATCATGTGCTCTCTGTCTCTCTTTCTTTCTTTCTTTCTTTCTTTCTCTCTCTCTCTCTCTCTCTCTCTATATATATGTGTGTGTGTGTGTGTGTGTGTGTGTGTGTGTGTATGTGTGTGTGCACGTGCATGTGCACATAATCCCTCCAAATACTCAGATACTGAGAAAAGTTTTAAGTTACAAATATTATCTTTCCATGTAAGAATATAAACAGTTCAACTTTAGTAAGTTCCTTGTGATTTCTCTTTCCTGTTTACTTTTTCATGCTTTTCTTGATTCTTGTGTTTGAAAGTCAAATTTTCTTTCATTTCTGGTCTTTTCATCAAGAATGCTTGAAAGTCTTCTATTTCATTGAATGACCACTTTTTTTCCTGAAATATTATACTCTGTTTTGCTGGGTAAGTTATTCTTTGTTTTAATCCTAGTTCCTTCGACTTCTGGAATATCATATTCCAAGCCCTTTGATCCCATTATGTAGAAGCTGCTAGAGCTTACATTATCCTGATTTTATTTCCACAATACTTGAATTGTTTCATTCTAACCGCTTGTAATATTTTCTCCTTGACCTGGGAACTCTGGAATTAGGCTACAATATTCCTAGGGGTTTCTCTTTTTCAATCTCTTTCAGGTGGTGATCGGTGGATTCCTTGAATACTTATTTTGCCCTCTGGTTCTAGAATATCAGGGCAGTTTTCCTTGATAATTTCATGAAAGATGATGTCTAGGCTCTGTTTTTGATCATGGCTTTCAGGTAGTCCCATAATTTTTAAATTGTCTCTCCTGGATCTATTTTCCAGGTCAGTTGTTTTTCCAATGAGATATTTCACATTATCTTCCATTTTTTTTCATTGTTTTGGTTTTGTTTTGTAATTTCTTGATTTCTCATAAAGTCATTAGCTTCCATCACTTCCATTCTAATTTTTAAAGAACTCTTTTTTTCAAAGAGCTTTTGAACCTCCTTTTCCATTTGGATAATTCTGCTTTTTAAAGCATTCTTTTCCTCTTTGGCTTTTTGGACCTCTTTTGCCAGGTGACTTAGCCTATTTTTAAAGGTTTTATTTTCTTTAGCATTTTTTTTTGGTTCTTCTTTAGCAAGCAGTTGAATCACTTTTCATGAGTTTCTTGCATTACTCTCATTTCTCTTCTCAATTTTTCCTCCACCTCTCTTACTTGATTTTCAAAGGCCTGTTCAAGCCCTTCTGTGGCCTGGGACCATTGCATATTTACTTTGGAGGTTTTGGATTCAGAAGCCTTGACTTATATGCTTTTATGTCTTCCCCTAATGGTGAACATTCTTCTTCCTCATCTGAAAGGATGAGAGAGAGTACTTGTTTACCAGGAAAGTAAACTTCTATAGCCTTATTTTTCCCCTTTTTTGGGCATTTTCCCAACCAGTTACTTGACTTTTGTATCCTTTGTCAAGAGTAGGGTAGTCTCTGGGGACCTGTGAGTTCTCAGTTCTTCCAAAGTGGTACAATCAAGGGAGAGGAGTTTGTTCCATGACCTGGCTTGCTGAAATGCAGATCAGCTGCTCAAGACCCCCAGGGGTTTTAGGCAAGGGCAGAGCCACCACTCAGGCCTGAGGTTCACATCAGCCGCTCAGTTCCCCAAGGAGCTTTAATTTAAGCACTCCAACAAAGGAACAGTGGATGCTGGCTGCTTCCTGCTATGGCCACCACCACTACAGCTGCTACCCACTGCCCATAACCCACTGTTGCTGCCACCGCCACTTGGGGCTGGGCCTAGGGGAGGATACTGCTCCCTTGTCACAAAGGTGAAAAATCCCTCTCACTGACCTTTGTTGCCTGTGGGTTGAGGTATCTGAAAACCTCTGAAGCTGGTGGGGATTCCACCCCTGAAGTCTTCTCTGGCCCTGCTCCTCCCTACTGCATGGCCCAGGATGGGCTGTGCTCTACTCCATGTCCAGTGTGACAGACCTTTCCCCTTGGCCTTCCAGGTCACCCTGGGATGGAAATCTCTTCCACTCCATCATTCTGTGGCTTCTTCTGCTCTAGGATTTGTTGATAATCTTTCTTTACAGATATTTTATGGACTGTGGTGGAAGAGCTAGAGTCTGTGCATCTTTATACTCTGCCATCTTGGCTCTGCCCCTTCAGGAGTTTAAGAAATTAAAAATATTATGAAAGGAAGAAGGTCTCCATTGCAGACAATAATCAAGAAGATATCTAAAAAGTCATGATGAATAGTGTACATTTGTGGGGATTTTTGTTGTTGCTTTTTAGCTCTGACTTTTTCTTTAGAATGCTATCTGGTTGTCAGTTTCACATCTTCATATATCTGTAGTGAGAATTGTTCATGCTTATTTCTGAATGAAACCTCTCTGTTTGTATTTGTTACCCTAAAAATTTCAGTTTAGATTTCTTTTTTAAAAAGTCTTTAAAAGTCATAAAAATGTCTTAAAGTTAAACCCAGTATGTGAGAGTTTTTAAAGACTAAAGCTTCTCTAATCTCAATAACAAGAACTGAGTATGCAAAAAGACATAAATAAAATTTAGGAACTTAAGACTTCTTTCAAGATATTTCATTTTGTACCAGAAGTTGATCTCCTTTTTCCTATTCACTTTAATATTATGCAATAGTAGAAAACCTTCTAGTTTTGCAAAATTATCCTTAGCATTTCCTACGATACAAAAAATTTGCTCCCTCTCCAATGTCTACAAAATGTATTATCTCTGCCTTCAATGCTTAATTTCTGAATTTGTCCTCTGCTTGTTAAACAAGAAAACTGCTCGCCAATGGATTTTTTGATGGTCAAAACTGAGGCCCCCTCAGTTGGTTATTGTTAGTACAACTGTACTTCACACAAAAATATCAATGCTCATATTTCCCTTTGGCCCACCTGCAGACATGCAGACAGGACTTTTGCATAATCAAAATTCTCAAGAAGGTCTTAAAATGATAAGTAATTATCCTTCCTGGGAAGGTGATTGAGTAGACTTTTAATGAGACTGCTAATGGTTTTAATGGTTGTTCCCTGCTCAGAGATATTTTCCCATGGTAGAAAAATTTATAACATATACATGTCACTTTGAAAGAGGTGTAACTGTTTTAAAATATCCCTTAAACTTTTTTGAGTGGTAGGCTTTCCCCACAAAAAATGAACAAATTCAATCATCAAATTATTTATTGAGATGGACAGAAAATAAGTGAGTACATTTGTCTTTTTAGTAAAGAGTAAAATTGAAAACATTCTCATGTTAAAAAGATCATTTTATAAATTTGAGCTTGATTTTCTTCTAAACATAACCGGGAAAATATAGAAATATATTTGTAGAGTTTCCAATGTTTCCAGAACACTATTCTAGAAATAATAGGGAGATACAAAGTCAACTAGAGGAATACCTCTTGCCTTTGGGGAGCTTAAGACTTGCTTGGACAAACAAAACTTTTTAATTACTTTATGTGGAAATATTGTGCCCAAAGCTTTCATTATGATTGTCACAAGTAATTAAGCAGATGACTTTCAAAACACCTAAGCAGTTAACTCAAAGCTATCTTTTTATATAACTACCTTCTTTATTTCATGAAAGAAAACAAGATTAAAGCCTATTGAACATAAAGACTGTCTCAAAATGCAAATAAGGAATTCAAAACTTAGATGTGCTTTTATTTTTCCCAAGATAGTTCTGTAGAAGCCATTGGGAATTTAATTTCTATAGCCAGAGAAAAGTTTTCAACACCCATCTGAAAAGAGTTTCTGGGAGATGTGGTCTCAAATAGATAGCATTATCCCCTTCTCTTCTTCCCAAGGAGAAATAATAGGGATAATGTGTGCCAAGGGGGGAGTGGATATTGAATATTCTCATTTGATTGAGAATTGAAAGAACTTCAAAGATGATTCAAGTGATAGTAGAGCTGTTGTTATTTGTCCTTTATTCTTGAAGAGAACCATGACATCAGTTAGGCAAATTCCGTGGTTTACAAGTGAATTAGATTCAAATGAGTGGTGTGCAAAGTCATCAGCCTCACTCTGTCCTCCAGAGTCATCTGTGACTGGTGGCAAGATATAGATCAGGATAACTGGAGATGGCCCTGATGCAATGGGAGGCCTTGTCCTTTTTGAATTAAGGTCTTTCTCACCTTGACTGAGGTAAGACCCATTTAGCTATTAGGGTTAGGTAAAAAATGAGGCAAAGAATGGCCTCTTTTAACTAGTCAAAAGAAAAATTTATCTGGGAGGAGAAAAACCTTAGGGTTTCTGGTCAAAACAGAAACAATTGTTACTTACAGTCACTGGAACTCATCAAATCCCAAACAAGGACCAAGTAAGACTTGGATTGGGATCTTTTGTTGGCCAATGAATCCAGAATGATTTGGGTTTAAGGCATGGTCCTTAAGAAAGAAATCTAACCCCAATATATTTTATGAAGATTTAAGGATCAAAATTTACATTGCTTTAGACAGAATACCCACAAGTAAGGATATGGCACCCTATGTAGACAGAGGGAGAGGAGGAAGGAAAAAAAGGAGAAGGAGGGAATAGAAGAGGGAAGGGAGGGAGGAAGGGAGGAAGGAAGGAAGGAACAAACAAACAAATGAATGAATGAATGAATAGCATTGCCCAATGTTTCCAAAAAATCTATTCTAGAAATAATGAGATACAAAGTGAACTACAGATATGCCTTTTTTCTTTGGAGAGCATAAGATATGTTTGAACAGAAAAAAGAAAAACCTTTTTAATTCACTTGTATGGAAATATTCTACCCAAAACTTTCATTATGGTCATCATAAATAATAAAGCAGACAACATTTAAAACTTCCAAACAATTAATAATGCCTTTTTATATAACTACCTTCTTTATTTCATGAAGGAGAACAAGAATATTAGAGCCTATTGGGTTTGAGTGTGATGATATAATGGCATTTTTATTGCTGATTTTCTTTTTAAAATTTATTTAATATTTCATTTTCCCAATTACATGTAAAAATTGACATTCTTTTTTTTGTAATTTTGAGTTCTCAAGAAGACAAGCAATTTGACACAGGTTTTACATATACAGTCATGTGAAGCATGTTTCCATATGTCATTCTGTGAAAGAAGACACATACACAAAAAAGAAAAATAAAATAAAGAAAAAGTATCTTTGATATGCATTCAGGCTCTACCAGTTCTTTCTCTGGATATAGACAACAGCTTTCATGATAAGTCCTATAGAATTATTCTAGATCATTGCATTATTGAAAATAGCTAAGTTATTTTACACATCATCATATAACATTGCTGCTGTTGTGTACAACCTTCTGGTTCTGATCATTTATCTTCATATCATTTCATGTAAGTCTTTCCAAACATTTAAAGAACAGTTCCAATACTATATAAACCATTTGAAAAAATGAGCAAAAAAAGGAATCCTACAAAATTATTTTTATGATACAAATATGGTGCTAATTGCTAAAACAGGAAGAGTCCAAACAGAAATAAAATTATAGACCAATTGATGTAAAAATTTTAAATAAGAAATTAGCAGACATATTACAGCAACTTATGAAGATATTATATTTTGACCAGGTAGAATTTATGCCAGGAATGAAGGGCTGGTTCAATATTAGGAAAACTATCAGCAAAAGTGACCACATCAATAAAGAAATGAACAGAAATCATATGCTTATTTCAAGAGAGGCAGAAAAAGTTTTTGACAAAATACAGCACTTATTCCTATTAAAAACACTAGAGAGAACAGGAATAAATGGAATCTTCTTTACAATGATAGGTAGCATCAGAAAACCATCAGCAAGTATTAAATATATTGGGGATAAGCTAGAATAATGTCCAATAGGATCAGGGATGAAATAAGGATGCCCGTTATCACCACTGTTATTCAACATTGCACTAGAAATGGTAGCTTTAACAATGAGAAAAGAAAAAGAAACTGAAGGAATAAGAATAGGCAATGAAGAAACAAAGCTATCACTCTTTGCAGATAATATGATAGTGTACTTAGAGAATTCTTGAGCATCAAGTAAAAAACTACTTGAAATAATTAACAATGTTAGCAAAATAGGAGGATATAAAATAATCCCACAGAAATGATCATCATTTCTACATATTACTAACAAAGCCCAGGAGCAAGAAATAGAAAGATAAATTCCATTTAAAATAAGCAAGGGAAATATAAAATATTTGGGAGACTACTGGCCACAGCAAACCCAGGAACTATATGAGCACAAGTACAAAGCACTCCACACAAATAAAGTTGGATCTAAATAACTGGAAAAAGATCAGTTGCTCATGGGTAGGCAGAGCTGATATAATAAAAATGACAATTCTACATAAATTAATTTACTTATTCAGTGCCATCCAATCCATTCAAAAATTATTTGGATAAATTTGAAAATCTCTGGCATAAAAACTCTCACCTCCTCTGCAGATGAAAAGCTGAAAGTTGCATAATACTTCAATATGGTCTCTCAGTAACTTATAGACTTAGAATTGTCTAGGATGGTAAGGCTTTGTTACTTGCCTTTAATCACAGCTAATATGTGTCATAGGTAGAATTGAACACAGATCTTTATGACCTCCAAGACTGTCCATCTAATCAATATATCATGTTGCAAAGATTGCATATGACACAATTCTTATAAACAGATTCTTTTTTTCCTTTTCAAAAAATGAAAGAATTGAAGTTTTTATAGGATTAAATATTTAGGTAGGAGTGATAGCAAAAGAAATTTTAAAAAATGGCACAAATAAGTTTTTTTAATGCAATTCACTATTTTCTGTCTCCACTATAGGTTTGATGATAGTAGAGGCTAGAAAAAAGGAGAATTATTTTCATTAAACACTAGTTTACATATCCAAGGGTTGCATAGCTATGACAGGTCAAATAAAAGTTGTCAGCAACAAAAAAAAATCAAAGCAATAATGGTATATAATCGATCTTGTTATGGATTTTTGGTGCTAAAATCAATTCAGCAAATTTTATTTTTTCCATAATCAGGAATGATATGTTGATAGTGAACCATAGCACCTCTCTATACTTGAACCAAAAATATGTCCCATTCCTTATCTGAGTGTGGAAGGGAGGACCGTGAGAGAGGTAGGATTTTTAAAATTAGTTTTAACTTTGTAGCTCTACATGTTAATGACTTCTTCAATGTACTCCATCATTTCCGTCCTAACCTTCCTCTGTATCTTTTTCAATGTTAGTCTTTCTTTTCTTTATGTTAACTCTATTTTGTTTTCTCATCTCTTGCTTCCCTCATAAGTGTTGTGAGAATCAAATACAATAACGCTTATGAAAGCATACATGTAGAGTGTTTGAAGAACATTTTAATAATTTGTGGAGAGTAGAAATTTGTTTATTAAAATCCCCATCTTCCTTAATCTTACCCCCTGTGCTTTTCAAATATTAGGCTTAATTTTCAATATCTATAACTATAGATCAATAATGAAGAGGGGTCTTTGTCCCAGAGTACCAAAGCTTAGCTGGTATACATTTGTACATATGCACTTCACCAGCAGTACCACACATTGAGTTCAGTATATGGTGATCCCTTTCACATCATGGGGTGAAGGTGAGGCAAGGGGGTTAAAAGTATGACCACAATGTGGAAAATTCTTGTAAATATTTTTTAGCCCTCTCTTCCTACCAGAGAAGGTCTGATTTTTTTTTTCTTTTTCTTTATGGGGTGTTTACAGTAAAAATTGTAAATTATAATTTTAAAAATTGTAATTAAAGTAAAAATTATAAAATTCAGGTTGATATGATGCAATATTACAATATATTTTATGGATTCCTGAATTTCTAGACTGCTTCCACAACACTCCCCATTTAATTTCTTATGCTGACCCCACGATAGAGAAAATCTCAATATAGAAGGGATAAGTCTAATAGCAATAATAATTAGTGAAAATAAGAAGCTACTGACCACTTTGTTGGTTAATTTCCCAGTTCCATTTAACTGGGTATATTTTAATTTCTTCTTATATTATTTTCATGCCATGAAATAAAGCTTAATTGTGGGCCAATTTGGTGATATGTGCCTTAGGTGCCAAAATTATTAGCTTTGGCTCTGACACTCTCTATCATGGCTTCTTCCCTAGTACCTGGTCCAAGCAATCAGATGACTGTAGACAGACTAGGGACTGTAGAATTTTTAGGCTACTGACATTGATGCTTTACCACTTAAGCGTCAAGAAAGGAACACTCCTATAAACTTTAAGGCATTCCTCGCCATTCATGCCTTACAACAAGAAGGCAGTTCTTACCCCTTTTAGAATCAGCAATAGGCAATTGCATTCAGACTGGTTGCTTCTTTTCCCACTTTTTTTCCTGATAATTTTAGACAGTGACATTGTCCTTTTGTTCACCCCGTGTTATAGGACATCAATCTTATGAATCTCAGTAGTTGTGAGCCAACGAAAGCTCCCAAGTCTATGAAACAGAGGTTAATGATGCTAATAAAATTGTAGTTTAATACTATTTGACAATGGATCTTTTTTTAAATCTGCAAATATGTTATAATTCATTGTTTCATATTATAAAAGTATGAGGTTAATTATATTGTTTGAAATTTAAGACATGTAAAATAAATTACCTTTGCTGAAATCTATCAGTTTAAATACTTGGGTTTCTATTAGGTATTTAGTATCATAGGATTTTGGGTTGGGATGATTGCTAAAAAGTAATATTCTAGTTGACATGAAAATATTCATATAAATTTAGGTTTTAGATTTAGTATAGAATCATAAACTTTTAGATGAGAGGCCCTTACAAGCCATCTAATCCAACTCCCTTAATTTAACGGATCAAGAAAATAAGTGTCAGAGAAATTAACTGACTTGTCCATTGTCATGTAGGTCATAAGTGACAGAATCAGAATTCTATTCGAGATTCCAGCCACTCTTTACCCTTCATTCATTGGGTCAAGAAATTTCCATTTTGGTCACCTGCCCATCCTTGGCAGTTCTCTTCAGCAGCTAGGATGTGAAAAAATTAAGAATACATTTTAAACAGACAAAAATTTAGGTTGGAATAGCTGATTCCCAGGGCTTAACCATGATTAAGACAGATTTATTTACTAAACCATTTAGCATACTGAGCAATTCTTCACTTGGTTATTTTTTCTAACTCTGTCATTCTAACTTTATCTTTATTGTTATTAAAAGTAGCAATAGTAGAGGTGATAGCAGTGGCAATAGTGGTATTACCAGCAGTAAAAGTATTTTTATGGTAGGAACTTAAGATTTTATTGGTGCAGGGAACTGCTAGTGAGGAGACTCCCTCTACCAATGCAGAAACTTCTCTGTAATTAACATTTTTTAGAGTAGCCTGAGGCACTGAGGATCTGAGTAATTTGTACCAAGTTACATAGAAAGTGTATGAGAGAAATAAGATTTAAATCCTTGGCTTTCTGGTTCTGAAGTCAGTCAAATCTCCATTGTGTTACTTCTCATGAAGATGATGACAGCAATGATGATCATGGCAATGTTGCTGCTGCTGAGATATTAGTGAAAAACTTAAATGTTTATTTTTTAACTAAAATGCCATATATTGCCAAGGTGATGCAGTGGAAATAGACTATTGTATCCTCTTTATGAAAAATTCTTTTTTTATGAAAAGTACAGAGCCGTTGTATACCTAAAGAGAAATTGTACAGGGCTAAGGATAACCACCTGAGTAGCCTGTTCATGGACTTTAGATCCAAACTCTGTCTTGAACACATTTGTGGTTAAATGATTTCAAAAGAGTTAAATACAACTGAGTAATGACAACAACCAAATTGCCCAGGGAATGACATTTGTAACATATACTTCAGGACATAAGCAATGACTTAATATTCACCAGCAAACTAAGGATTATTTAGTATGTCTAACTGTGTAAACCCTATGAAGCATAAAAGAAATTTCTTGACAAAATCCACATGAGATTATTCCTTTCTGTTACTGTTTGAAGCATATGCAAATCTGTTCCAATATTGCAATGTAATTTCAAAACCCCTAAAATTTATTTATTTAATTCTAGCTCTGTCATTGAAATGCAATTTGGAACCAAAGCACAGATGTAAATATGCTGATATTCAAACCGTGGTAAATTCAGAAATGTACAGAGAATATGGAACAATAGGCTATTCCTTCAAAATGGAGTTACTGCATTCTTTCCACCCAGGTGCCTACTCTGGTACTTAGCCCTCTTATTTAGCTATTTATTTGGCATTTACTTTAAATTTCATATTGCTCAGAAAGGAAGTGTTGAAAATCTTTCTACTTCTAGTGCTGCTTGGTCTATTTGCTGCCAACATGGGTCTCTTAAAAAATAGTAGACTCTTCCTGCCCTCCTTTGTTCCACTAGCCATCAGAATGAACAGTATCACAAGCTTCTTTCCCCCAGAAGTGTCTTTTAACTTTTTATTGTATAAGAATTTTCTGTCTTGACGTTTAATTAATCCCACGCAGGCTGTTAAAATTTCAGGACACTCTCTACTACTACTAATAAAAGTCTCATAAATGGAACAGGATAGAGTATTCTCATAGAAAACTTTGTAAACTTGTTCCACTGACAAGGTTGTCAAATATCATGAATGTAGGGAGGCCACTAAAAGCCAGAGAACAGTAAATTAGATAACACAGGAGTAACCCTGGGGTTCATTCTCCTTTTCACTAACTATTGTCCCCTCTTTCACCCTGGATAAAAAAAGAGAGGTCTTCTCTTTGGTTAGAATTGCATTTGATTAAGCATATAAGGCATAGTTTCAAGATTACCAAATTGTAGGTTGCTATTTGCAAAGGGTCTGCATGGCAATTTCATGACTACGGTTCAGTGAATACCTGCAAAGTAATGAAAGAATTACTGTGGATCCCCTAGAGTAGGTTCTGATTGACCAGGGACTGACTTGTCACAATCACTTTGAGAGCTATTCAACCCCACCATACCTTCCAGGAGACTGCAAGCTAGCCAGAGTACTCTCTCATATCCTGATATAATAGGCCCTGATTTAGATCTTTTTGACTCATATATAAGCCTACCTTATATACAAACTGTCTCCTGGGAAAAGAACCACTCAACTTGAAAAGGGGACATAGACATTTACCTCTCTTGCCTGACGCCACTTCTTGGAGTATCTAGCCCTCTCACTTATACTACTGTTTGCTTCAGCCTGTGGCACTTGGGTCCCTACTGCTTCTCTGATCATTCTAGAATTGGGAGGGGAGATCTGGTGACTAAAGAAAAGGAAAAATAAAAAAAAAGGCTAACATCTCCACCATTTTTTCTGATCCAGTCCTAATCACTTCCATTCAAATAACCATATCACTGGTTTCCTTAGCAATATCTTCTAATTCTTTTCCCATTTCCTTCTGATCCTGACTTGCTCTTTACCTGAAAGCTCTACCCCACTTCAATTCCAGTAATAAATGCTGAATGATGTCTAATTATTATGTTTATCTGAAATACAGATGAATTTGAAGTACCCTCACAAAGTCTAAGTAAAGAAGGATAGCGTGGGAAGTATCCTTTTACCCCACTAGTATTCTTTTTAAAGGATCAGTGATCTCATAGATTTGGAAGTACTTGCCAATGATGGGGACCACATTCCATTCATGCCTACCCATCCTGTATAGCTTTTGTTCATGTCCTTCTCAAAGTTTAGCTCAGTTGACTACATGTCCACTCTTTATACTGAAACTTTCCTACCATGGTGAGCTTCCTACACAGTGATTAACCTAGTATCCATTGGTACAAATATCAACAAATTTTTTGAAAGAGATGTGTGTTTTATTTAAAAACAGGAGAAGCAAGAGAGTTGGGAGGCAGTTATGAGATATCATTCCTTTATGGGGCAGGGACCCTAAAGTAGAGTAGAAATATTACTTTATTTGGGTCCACTAAGAAAACCTGGTTTGAATCCCAACTCTATGACTTACTAGCTATGCAACTTTGGGCAAATCACTTCACTTTTCTGGTCTTTACTGTCCTTGTATGGAAAAAGAAGGGTGGGGCTAAATCACTCAAGTCCCTTCTAATTCTTTGGAGTACAAGGTGACTAAAGATCCAGTGAATCAAAATGTATTTATGAAACAAATCTGTGTCCAGCATTGTGGTATATACTGGAGATACAAAGATAACCATGAAACGAACCCTACCCTCAAAGACATACATGAAAGCTATTGGGACAGTAAAATGACAGGATTTGAAAAATGATTGGATAAACAGCATAAAAATGAGGAATTCAAAATGACTTGGATGATGTGAATCTATGACTGGCAGGGTGGTAGTGACTTCCATGGAAATAGGGAAATTCAGAAAAGGTTATATTTGGAAAGATATTAAATTCTCTTTTAGATATGTTGAGATTTAAATGCCTATGAGACATATGGTTGGAGATGCCCAGTAGGCAATCAATAATATGGGGCTGAATATGAATAGCTTTATGTACAGAGATAAGTAAAATCATAGGAACTGATTGATCTCTGAAAGAGTGGCTACAGAGAAAAGAGAGCCCAGTGTAGAGCCTTAGGTGGACAAACTCTGTGAGGTGATTCATTAAAGGAGAATGAGGAATCAGCAGACAATTAGATGAAAAACAACAAGATGTTAAATGGGTTGGTAATTAGCAGATTATGTCTGTCTAGTGATCATATCCGTCTGGTGAGAGGCAGCTAAGTTTTCAAAAGCCTGGGTTCAAATCTAAGCTCCAATAGGTACTACTTCTATGACCTTGGCTAAATACTTAAACTCTATAAGTCTGATTCCTCATCCATAGAAGAGGGGTAATATGACTTACACAATCCGTCTTGTTTGGATATTGTGAAAGAAACAAAAGCCTTGGGTGGAGCCAAGATGGCGGAGTAGAAAGACTCACGTATGCTAGCTCCGAACCCACAGCCCATATATTTCCTGCAAGAAGAATTCCCCACAAATTCTGGATCACTGCAAGGCGCGCAGAAACATGGTGGAAAAGATTTCCGTTCCAGAGAGCCCTGGAGAGCCATCCCCAGGGTCCGTAGCACTCTGGAAAGTGGAGCACACAACTGAGCTGCCCTGGCAACAGCCCCAGAGGAGCAGATCCGAGCAGGCTTCAGGGACGGAATCTCCGGCAGCCGGGAAGGTCCCTCCACCCATAGACGCTACAGATCAGTGAGAGAGACGTCTGAGCTGGCCAAGAGGGGAGAGGGGTGTCTCCGTGGCTCAGGCCCCCTTGGGAGGCAGTGGCAGAGGGAGAGGAAGAGGCAGCAGTGGCCGGGACTCCTCGAGCAGGCAGAAGCTCCATTACTGAAGATCTCTGCATAAACCCCCTGAGGGAGCTGAGCCTGGTAGGTGGCCCTGCCCCAACCTGAGCACCAGAACTTAAGCTCACATTGAATAGCAGCCACGCCTGCCATGGAAAGCTCATTTGAATCTCAGACCCCAAGCACTAGCTGGGTGGATCTAGGCGGGGGTGGACAGGAATCTCAGAAGTCAAGTAACTGGCTGGGAAAATGCCCAGAAAAAGGAAGCAAAATAAGACCATAGAGAGCTACTTCCTTTGGGAAGAGATGTTCCTTCCTCCTTTCATTTCTGATGAGGAAGTACAATGCTTGCCATCAGGGAAAAACGTGAAGGTTGGGGCCTCTCTATCCCAGACATCCAAGGTGGATGTCCAGTGGGTTCAGGCCATGGAAGAGCTCAAAAAGGATTTTGAAAATAAAGTTAGACAGGTGGAGGAAAAATTGGGAAGAGAAATGAGAGAGATGCAAGAAAAGCATGAAAAACAGGTCAATACCTTGGTAAAGGAGACCCAAAAAAATGCTGAAGAAAATAACGCCTTGAAAAATAGGCTCACTCAATTGGCAAAAGAGGTTCAAAAAGCCAATGAGGAGAAGAATGCTTTCAAAAGCAGAATTAGCCAAATGGAAAAAGAGGTTCAAAAGCTCACTGAAGAGAATAGTTCTCTCAAAATTAGAATGGAACAGATGGAGTCTAATGACTTTCTGAGAAACCAAGAAATCACAAAGCAAAACCAAAAGAATGAAAAAATGGAAGATAATTTGAAATATCTCATTGGAAAAATAACTGACCTGGAAAATAGATCCAGGAGAGACAATTTAAAAATTATGGGACTACCTGAAAGTCATGATCAAAAAAAGAGCCTAGACATCATCTTCCATGAAATTATCGAGGAAAACTGCCCTGACATTCCACAACCAGAGGGCAAAATAAGTATAGAATGAATCCATCGATCACTGCCTGAAAGAGATCCAAAAAGAGAAACTCCTAGGAACATTGTGGCCAAATTCCAGAATTCCCAGGTCAAGGAGAAAATATTGCAAGCAGCTAAAAAGAAACAATTCCAGTATTGTGGAAATAAAATCAGGATAACTCAAGATCTAGCAGCTTCTACATTAAGGGATTGGAGGGCGTGAAATAGGATATTCCAGAAGTCAAAGGAACTAGGACTCAAACCAAGAATCACCTACCCAGCAAAACTGAGTATAATACTTCAGGGGAAAATATGTTCTTTCAATGAAACAGAGGACTTTCAAGCATTCTTGATGAAAAGACCAGAGCTGAAAAGAAAATTTGACTTTCAAGCACAAGAATGAGAAGAAGCATGAAAAAGTAAACAGCAAAGAGAAGTCATAAGGGACTTACTAAAGTTGAACTGTTTACATTCCTACATGGAAAAACAATATTTGTAACTCTTGAAACTTTTCAGTAACTGGGTAGTTGGTGGGCCCACACACACACACACATACACACACACACATGTACATGCATGCATGCACACATACATACACACATGCACGCACATATAGAGACAGAGCACAGAGTGAATTGAATAGGATGGGACCACATCTTAAAAGAAATTAAGGTAAATGTTGAGAGAAAAATGCAGTGGGAGGAAAGAGGGTGAAATGGAATGGGGTAAACTATATCTCATTCACGAGGCAAGCAGGAGACTTTATAGTGGAGGGAAAAAGAGGAGAGCTGAGAAAAAAACAAGAAGTTTACCCTCATCACATTCGACGAAAGGAAGGAATAAAATGCATACTCATTTTGGTATGAAAACCTATCTTACAATACAGGAAAGTGTGGGAGAAGGAGATAAGCAAGGGGGGGGGTGTTGATGGAAGGGAGGGCAATGGGAGGAGGGAGCAATTTGAAGTCAACATTCACGGAGGGAGAGGATCAAACGACAGAATATAAACAATGGGGGCAGCATAGGATGGAGGGAAATACAGTTAGTCTTACACAACACGACTATTATCAAAGTCATTTGCAAAACTACACAGATATGGCCTATATTGAATTGCCTGCCTTCCCAAAGGTAATGGGTGGGGAGGGGGGGGATGGGGAGAATTTGGAACTCAAAGTTTTAGGAACAACTGTTTAGTATTGTTCTTGCTGCTAGGAAGTAAGAAATACAGTCAATGGGGAATAGAAAGTCATCTGGCCTTACAGGGCAAAAGAGAAGACGGGGATAAGAGAAGGGAGGGATGATAGAGGAGAGGGCAGATTGGTGATAGGGAAAATTAGATTGCTCAGTGTATTGGGGTGGGGGGAGGGGATAAAAGGGGAGAAAATTTGGAACCCAAAATTTTGTGAAAATGAATGTAAAAAGTTAAATAAATTTTTATTAAAAAAATAAAAAAAAACAAAAGCTTTTAGGCTTTAGAAAATGTGAAGTTATAATTATTTTTCTAATACTCATCTTTATCCTTTCTTTTTACAAAATCTTTGATCTACAAAAGTCAAAATCACATTTTGACACTTCCTCTTACTTTCAAATCTATCCTTGTTCATCTGCTTTATTTTTCCATTCATCTATTATATTCTTTTATACATATCTAGGTGAGTTCTCCCATATATTATATTTTTGAAGGTAAACTTTAATTTTATTCCATAATTTTTCCTAATCTTTTTTTTGGTTTTCTTTGTATGTATTCTTTCAATTTCTTGTTGACATCACTGTTGTTGTATTGTTAATGTTCAGTTGTTGTTTTTTGATCATGTGTGACTCTTCATGACCCCATTCGAATTTTCTTGCAAAGACACTGGAGGGTTTGCAAGTTCCATTTTACAGTTCATTTTACAAGTGAGAAAACTGAGGCACATATGGTTAAATAACTTGCCCAGTAAGTGCCTGAGCCCAGATTTGAATGCAGGAGAATTAATCTTTCTAACTCCAGAACTAGAAATCTATCCACTATACCACCTGGTAGCCCTCATTTCATTTGTACCTTTCTTAAAAACTAGATAGTTAATAGCAGAGCCAAGATGGCAGAATAGGGAAGTAATTGGCTGAGCTCTCTCAATATTCTCCTACAAAAAAAGTAATATAATACCTCAAACCAAATTCTGTACTGACAGAAAAAACTAAAGGTCAGAGTAAGACAGTTTTCTAGCCTAAGAAAATAGAGGAGATCAAAAGAGAGACTGTGATACAGAGGAGGAGACTGACCCAGAGGTTATGTGGATGAAAAACTAGTCATGGAACTATGCGATGGTAACAGAAGCAGCAGTAGCTTCAAGGACTCTCAGGCCAAAGATAATAAGAAGACCAGGCAACTGTTCAAAACAAAAGATTGTAGAGAGCTCTTGTGCTAGCACTGTACTTGGAACTGGGGCTGTTGGGCAACTCCATTGCCGATACTCACTTTGAAGTCTTAATTTAAGGTCAGAGAGGAATACTTTGGGGCAATGGGTAGTGGAGGCCCTGAGGAGCAGTATGACTTTTGGCTCCAAACATCAGCAGCCCTGAGAAACATATTATCTCCAGTCCTAAAGTAAGAGGGGACCTGAAAACATTATAGATTTCAATCCCATGGAATCAGGGACCTTCCTAAATAAATACCAGAATGCAGAACAAGAGAGTAGATCACACCACCTTGGAAGCATCAAAAATTTCCAAAATAACAGAAAAAAACCTTTGAAAATAGCAGTGCAAAAAAGCCTGAAGCTTGACACAGAGGTCACCCTTCCTCCTCCCCATTCCCCAGAGCAGAGCCTAACATTAAGTTCCAAATCAGAAAATAGGGTGGGAAAATGAGAGAACAATAAAAGACAACTTGACACCCCTCCTCAAAAAAAAATCTACTATGGTGACAGGGAAGGTGACACATTCAGCATAGCACAATGAAACCAAAACTGCTACAAGTAAAGTCACAAAGACAAATGTGAATTGGATACAAGCCTAACAAGAATTCCTAACAGATCTAAAAATTTATTTATTTTTAAATCAAATGAGAGTTATTAAGGAAAAAAAGAGGTAAATATAAAGAAAGCAAAGGAAAAAATTACGAAAGGACAAGAAACAGCTTGGCATAAAAAAGGCAGAAAATACTTAAGAAAGTAATTTTTTATAAAACCCAGTTGACCAAATGGGGAAAAATGTAATAAACTCATTTTAGAAATTAATTCCTTACAATTAGATTTGGATAAGCATTAAAAAAATACAAAAGCTTACTAAAGAAAATACTTGATTAAAATTAGAATTGGGCAAGTAGAAGCTAATCACTCCATGTAATATTAAGAAATGATAAAAGAAAGTAAAAAGAAAAAAATAGAAAAATGTGAAATATCTCATTGGAAAAACAATTGATCTGGAAAATTGATAAAGGAGAGATAATTTATGAATTATTAGATTATTTGAAAGCCGTTGTCAAATAAAGACTCTATAACTCATATTTCAAAAACTTATCAAAAAAAAATTGTTCCAACCTACTAGACTCAGAGGGTAAAATAGAAATTGAAAAAAAAATCTACCAATCCTCACCTGAAAGAGATCTCAGAATAAAAACTCCCTGGGTTATTATAAATTATTTCCATTGCTTCAAGGTCAAAGAAAAAATAATTTAAGCACCCAGAAAGAAATTATTCTAATATATAGTGGAACCCCAGTCGAAATAAGACACGATTTACTATCTACCATGCAAAAAGAGCAGAGGGCTTAGAATATGATATATTGAAAGGTAAAAGTACTGGGATTACAACTAATAATAATCTACTCAGATTTACTGACAATCTAATATTTATGGTGCATATGGCAGCCATGAATATCAAACAAATCACAAGCAGGCTCTCTTAAACAAAATCCCAAACAACCCCTTTCGCTCACAATAGCCAGCAGCCTGCTTGCCTGCATCCTTCCTAGCTCTGACTATACTCTGATCAATTTCATCTCAGCTGTGCTCTAGCTCCACCTCTTCCTGTCTCTTGTACCCATTCCGCAAACTCCTTCTAACACAGTATCCATGTGACTCAGGCTTCCATGTGAATTAATCACATGATCCTATTAATGGATGTGAAAGATCTTCCCTTAAGCAAAATTACATTAACCCATTATGCAAAACCACATTGCTTAGAAAACTTAGTTTGATTTGGTTTAGTCCTTGTCCTTGAAGAGGACCAAAATGACATCACCAAGATGAAGTTAAGTTTCAATGTATTCATCTGTTGCTGATCAGGAAGCTAGGAATGTTCCACCACAGATCGGACACAGATAGTCTGTGTGAACATTGAGGAAGATACTCCCAGTTTGTGCATCCTATGTTTCCTGTGTGCTGTTTCAATCCTTTGCTCATAGAGCACAGCACCCTTTTTGATGTGGGCATGCCATGCTGAGCTGTTCTGTGTCAGTGTCTCATACACAATCAAATCCAAAGTTTTTGAGAGAGACCTTAAGAGTGTCCTTGTATAGCTTCTTCTGACCACCATGTGATCACCTGCCCCATGTGAATTCTCCATAAAATGGTCTTTTTGGCAAGGGTACATTTTGCATTCGAACAATGTGGCCAGCCCATCAGAGTTGTGCTCTATGAAGCATAGTTTTGAACGCTCGGCAGTTGAATGCTTGGCAGTTTAGTTCAAGCAAAGACCTCAGGGACTAGTATTTTATCGTGCCAGGTAATCTTCAGAATCTTCCTAAGGCAGTTCAAAAGGAAGCGATTCAGTTTCCTGGCATGGATTTAGTAGACTGTCCATGTTTCACAGGCATGCAACAATGAGGTCAGCACAATGGCTCTGTAGACCTTCAGTTTGGTAGTCAGTCTAATATCTCTTCTCTCCCATAATTTTTTTTCAGAGCCTCCCAAACACTGAGCTAGTTCTGGCAATGTATCAACCTCATTGTCAATGTGTGTGTGTGTGTGTGTGTGTGTGTGTGTGTGTGTGTATGTGAACTTATGCACAGCATTCAAAACTTCTCCATTAATTGTAACGATGGTCCACCTACGAATGGTGTGGTGATAGCTGATGGACCACATAGGTTTTCTTCTTGTTAATTATTAGGTCAAAATTAGCACAGACAGCAGAGAATTGATCCATACTTTGTTGCATCTCAGTTTCAGAGGCTGCATTGAGTGAACAGCCATGTGCAAACAGAAAATCATGCACCAACACTCCCTCCACTTTGTTCTTATCCTGTAGCCTTTTCAAATTGAAGAATTTACAAACAGTATGGGAGGTGACCTTGATGCCGTGTTCATCCTCATTGAAAACATTTGAAAACATGGCTGGAAACATCATGCTAGAAAGCATGGGAGCAAGCACACAGCCTATTTCACTACATTGGTGACTGGGAAGGCACAAGAGCATTGTCCAGAACCCGGGCAAACATGTCATCATGAAATTGACATACAATATTGATGAACTTCTCTGGGCAACCAAATTTGGGCATAATTTTCCATAAACCCTCAAAACTAACAGTGCCAAAGACCTTTGTCAGACCTAGAAATGTTGTATACAGACCTCTGTTCTGCTCCTGGAATTTCTCCTAGAGTTGTATGGCAGCAAACACCACATTGACTGTTACTCGGCCCTTTATGATGTCACGCTGGCTCTCAGGTAGATGACCATCTTCCAGTAAAGGATCAGGATCAGCATATTAAGGAGAACTTTAGCAAGAATCTTGCCAGCAATGACTGAGAGAGACTCCCTGTAGTTGTTGCAGGACAATCGATTTCCTTTGCCTTTCTAGAGATGGACAATGGAGGCATCCTTGAAATCCTTGGAGATAACCTCCTCTGGAAAATTTTAGTCAGCTTTTGTATGAGCAATGGTCCCCCTACCTTGTAAATCTCAACAGGAGTAGAATCAGCACCAGGTGCTTTGCCATAGGAAGGGAGCCTCATGGCACTCAAGACCTTCTTCTTCAGTTGGAAGTTCAGCTAAGGAGAAATTGACTTCAACTTGAGGTAAACAGTCAATGGCCTCAGCATTGATTGATGATGTCTGTTGAGAGCACTATGGAAATGTTCAGTCCATTTCTCGAGATCATGTCCTTATCACTAATCAATGTGACTCCATAAGCATTGAGTACTTGTGATGAACCATAGATTTTTGGTCCATAAATAGCTTTCAGTGAATAAAAGTGCTTTGGATTTTTACTATCAGCAGAAAACTGAATTTATTCTGCCTTCTTACTGAGCCAGGAATCCTACATCTCTCTAAGCTTTGCGTGTACTTTACTTTTTATTGAATTAAATGCTACCACCTTTTAGATGGATGAACTGTCCTGCTGGTAAATCCTGTGGAATTCTCATTTTTCATTTAGCAGCTTTTGGATATCCCCATCATTGTCATAAAACCAGCCTTAGTGTTTGCAAGTGTTCTAACCCAGATGAGGAAATGCAGGGCTGTACACCAAATCTCTGAAAGCTACCCACTTCTTTTCTGCTCCACAGTTGCTAACTATATTCTGGCTCAACTTTTACTCAAAGTTAGAAACAAGCTAGTCACTCTCAGAGGAGAGCACTAATTTGTTGACATTAGTTCTTCTGGTAGTCATTTTGCCTTGGGGTTGGTGCTTTTGATGACTGCAAATATTTAGCTTGTAAAGGGTAAGTCTGTTCAGTCAAACACTCTGCACCACACATTGCCTTTGTCACTCTCATCTCTTGTCTATCTCTTCTCCTTATAATCACATAGTCTATTAGATGCCAGTATTCGCTGAGAGGGTGTCTCCATGAAGTTTCATTGTGTTTAGGTAAACAGAAGACAATGTTGGTGATGAGACGGTCATGCGATGCACAAGTCTGCAGCAGTAAATGACCATTGCTGTTTCCAACTCCATTCCTCCCTAGGACTCCCTGCCAAGTCTGGTAGTCTGAGCCTACTCCAGCATTAAAGTCACCTAGAATTATAAGCTTGTCCTCTTTTGAAACATTGACGATAAGGGTCTCTAGGTCTTCGTAAAATTTTTCTTTGACCTCATCAGGGTTTCTCATATTGGGAGTATAGGTACTAATGACGGTGACATAGCATTCCTTCAAGTGGCAATTGAATTGTCATGAGCCTGTCATTTACTCCTTTTGTCAGACATATCAGCTTGCTGACTAAATTTGTTTTGATTGCAAAACCTATACCAGCTTCATGGCACTTCCGTTCACTGTGGTCACTCCAGAAAATTGTATATCCACCTCTGACTTCAGTAAGCTGGCCTTTATTTGCCAGTCTTATTTCACTCAGGGCTGCTATTTGGATGCAATGCAAGACCAGTTCAGGTCTACTAGATTTTGTGTTTTCTATAAGTGTGCACACATTTCACGTGCCGATGGTGAATGGAATCATCTTTGCAGATGTTTTCGCACATTTTTTTGTGTGTTTCAAACACAGAGTGGGGTTCCCTGCCTGCCAGATAATCAGGCCAGGATTGTGTAAGCAGATAAATTTTAGAGCACCTTTTCTAACCCTCTTCTGAATACCAGGAGGTGAGCAGTGCAATCCTTAAAAGGCTGCTCAGACACCAAGGGTTGCTCTTCCATCTCATTGCTGCTTCCATTGAGAAACGACCCAATGTACCTGTGTACAGCTCCCAGTGTATCCACACCTGCTGCTTCATCACTTGCCTGTCTCCACAAGACTTTGAGTTATTATGGTAAAATGGTATGGGTTGATGTCTTTTGATTTGTGTGTAAATTGGATCTAAGTGAGGCAGAGTTACATGAAGTCATCAGCCTCACTCTCTTTCCAGAGTTATCATAGGCCAGTGGCAGGACAGAATCAAGATGACTGGAGATGGCTCAGGATGCAGTGGATAACCTTGGAGTTTTTGGTGTCTACCCGAGCTCTAAGTGCTCCACATCACCTGCTTCAGCTGCCTTCATGGCCATTGGAAAAAAATGTTCTCATCTGCCCATTCCACTGGTGGAAGTCTTCACATGCTTGGGTTAGACAACCCCCTAATTCACCAATGGGACTGAGACCCTTTGGTTACCCTCAATCTGGTTTGGCCCATCTGCCAAAACAGTTTCCTGGGGTGTGGTCATTGCACAGGCTGCAGCTTCTTGGAGTCGCAAGTGAGAATTGGTGGAACAGGTGGACACCAATGGTGGAAAAGCAGTCCTGAAAAGCATGCAACAGCCATCACACCAAAGGTATTGGTCCTCCCTGAACACTCCCTAAACTCTATCATTTAGAAGAAAAAAAAATAGATATTTAATGAAATAGAGAACTTTTATACATTTCTGATTTTAAAATAAAGACCAATGCTTCACTCTCAGTTACAAGACTTCAGAGTACAAAGTTCAACAAGAAAAAGAAATCGTAAGCAACTCAATTTTTTTCTCTTTTGATTATTATTATTTTATTTGTTTTCAGTGTTCTCCAATCACTTCCATATAACTTAGATTCTTGTCCCCTCTCTACCCTGTCATTCCCTGAGACAGCATACAATTTCATATAGGTTCTACTCATACTTTCCTATTAAATACATTTTCACCTTAGTCATGTTTCATAGAAGAATTAAAATGAATGGGAGAAATCATAAAACAAAGCAAAATGTAATACAAAAGAAAATGACATGCTACATTCTGCGATTGAATTCCATAGTTCTTTCTCTGGATGTGGAAGGCATTTTGCCTTAAGAGACCATTGGGAATTTTTTAAGTCCTTTTGTTGCAACAAAGTTCTAACTCTACTGGAAAAAATCTTCACACACTGTGGTTGTTGCTGTGTATAAAGTTCTCCTGGTAAAGCTCCTTTCACTCAGCATCAGTTCATAAAAGTCTTTCCAGGCCTCTCTGAAGTCTTCCTGTTCATCATTTCTTACAGCAAAATAGTAATCCATCACATTCAAAAACCACAGTTTATTCAGTCATTCCCCAATTGATGGGCATTTCCTTGATTTTCAGATTTTGGCCACCACAAAGAGTACTGCTATTAATGTTTTTGTTCATGTAGGGCCCTTTCCCATTTTTATGATCTCTTGAGGATATAGTCCTAGAACGACATTGCTGGGTCAAAAGGTATGCACATTTTTGTAGCCCTTTGGGCATAGTTCCAAATTGCTCTCTAGAATGGTTGGATCAGCTCACAGCTTCACCAACAATGAATTAGTATTCCAATTCTCCGACATCTTCTCCAACATCTATCATCTTCCTGTTTTGTCATGTTAGCCAATCTGAAAGGTGTGATGTGGTATCTCAGAGTTGTTTTGATTTGCATCTCTCTAATCAATAGAGATTTAGAGCATTTTTCATATAACTATAGATAGGTTTAATTTCTTCCTCTGGAAACTGCCTATTCATATCCTTTGATCATTTATCAATTGGGTAATGACTTAGTATTCTTGTACGTTTGCCTCAGTTCTCTATATATCTTAGAAAAGAGGCCTCTGTTTATGGTGTCAATTTGTTTGTAATATCAATCTTTATACCTAGATTATGTACCCATTTGGACTTTATTCTTGTGTACAGTGTCAGGCATTGGTCTATGTCTAGTTTCCACCACACTGTTATCCAGTTTTCCCAGCAATTTTTGTCAAACAGTGAGTTCTTATCCCAGAAGCTGGGGTCCTTGGGTTTATCACACAGTAGATTGCTATATTCATTCACTACTGTGTCTTAATTATCTAACCTATTCCACTGGTCTGCCATTCTGATTCTTAGCCAGTAGCAAGTGGTTTTGGTAATTGTTGCTTTATAATACAATTAGAGATCTGGTAGAGCTAGGCCACCTTCTCTAGCAATTCTTTTCATTAGTTCCCTTGATATTCTGGATCTTTTTTTTTTTCAGAAGAATTTTTATATTATTTTTTCTAGCTCTAGAAAATAATTATCTGACAGTTTGGTATAGCACTGAAGAAGTAAATTAATTCAGGTAAAATTGTCATTTTTATTATATTTAGCTTGACCTAGACATGAGCAACTGATATTTTTTCACTTACTTAGATCTGCCTTTGTTTGTGTGAAAAGTGTTTTGTAATTGTGTTCATATAGTCCCTGGATTTGTTTTGGCAAGCAGTCTCTCAGATATTTTATAGTGTCTACCCTAACTTTAAATGGGATTTCTCTTTCTATCTCTTGCTGTTGGGCTTTGTTAGTAATATATAGAAATGCAGAAGATTTGTGTGGATTTATTTTGTAACCTGCAACTTTGCCAAAGTTATTTATTATTACAAGTAGTTTTTTTTTTACTTGAATCTCTGGGATTCTCTAAGTATATCATCATTTTATCTGCAAAGAGTGATAACTTACTTTCATCTTTGCCTATTCTAATTACTTCAATTTCTTTTTCTTTGCTTATAGCTAACATTTCTAGTACTATATTCAATGATAGTGGTGATAGTGGACATCCTTGTTTCACCCCTGATCTTATTGGAAATGCTTCTAGCTTGTCCTCTTTGCATATAATGTTTGCAGAAGGTTTCAGATAGATATTGCTTATTATTTTATGGAAAGTTCCATTTATTCCTATGGTCTCTAGTGTTTTCAATAGGAATGGGTGCTATATTTTGTCAAAAGCTTTTTCTGCATCTGTTGAGATAATAATGTCATTTCTGTTAGTTTTGTTGTTGATATTATCAATAATGCTAGTACTTTTCCTAATACTGAACCAGCCCTGTATTCCTGGTATAAATCCTACCTGATCATAACATATTATTTTCATGATAAGTTGCTGTATTCTTGCTGCTAAAATCTTATTTAAAATTTTTGCATCTATATTCATTAGAGAAATTGGTCTATAATTTTATTTCTCTGTTTTGGTTCTGTTTTGGTTTAGGTATCAAAACCATATTTGTATTACAAGCAACTCAATAATGTTAAATTGTTTACCAGTCCATATGAAAAGATGTTACACATATGTTCTATAAGTCAAAGAGATGAAGAGAATCTTAGAAAAATTACCTATGATAGATTTATGGATAAAACTGAATGGGAATTGAAAGCAGACCTTTTTCTCAAATGTAACTTGTCCCTTTCACAAAAAATGACCATGTAGTAGAGCATGAAAACCTCATAATCAAATGTGGAAAAAGAGAAATGTAAAATGCACTTTACATTTTCAGACTATATTGCAATATCAATTACATTTAATAAAGGTCCATGGAAGCACAGATTAAAGATAATTGAAAAGTAAAAATCTAATCCTAAAAAATGAGTGGGTCAAAGAACATCATAGAAATAATCAATAATTTCATTAAAGAGAATAATATTAATAAGACAACATTCAGTAATTTGTGGCATGCAGCCAAAGCAATTCTGAGGGGAAATTTTATATATCTTGTTAGAGTGCGTCAATAAAGGAGAGAAAGAGTTGACTATTGAATTGTGCATGCACAATTTGAAAAGAAAACTACAAAATGAATAAATTAAAAATCCTGAATTAAACACCAAAATATAAATAATGAAAACCAAAGGAGAGATTAATAAAACTGAAAAAACCCTAAACTTATAAATAAACTAAATAATAATTGAATAAATAAATAAGACCATTCAACTAATAATTCAACTAAGGTAAAATTGGGGCTAATTTTATGAGAAATAAAATAAAACAAATAAGCCACTGGTTCTAATTTTTTAATTTGGTTTAAAAAAAAAGAAGAAAACAAAACTATTAGTACCAAAACTAAAAAGGGTGAATGTACCACCTATGAAAATGAAAATAAAGCAATTATTAGGAATTATTTTTCCCAACCATATGCTGTCATATTTACCTACTAGAGTAGGGATTTGAAAGAACTTGCATTTTATATTCACATTTTCAGATTTCTTTCCTTTTTAAAATATTACCTAAATGACATATCATCATAAGCCTCCAAATATTTAACAGCCCTTCAGTGATTCCTTAATCCAGTCTAAATCCATTTCAGCAAATATTTATTAAGCATTGATTATGTGTCAGACACTGTGCTAGATTATTTGAATAGAAAGACAAAATCAAAAACAGCAATTGCACTCGAAGGAATTGCATTCTGCTGGGTACTAGCAACATGTAAGTAGACTGGTAAATATACAATGATTTAAGAAAAGAGTCAGAGAGATATGTAGGAAGAAAATGGAAGAGATCAGAGGAAAACAGAGTTGAAGGGAGAAGGAACTAAAGGCTATGGGGTTCAGGAAAGCTTTCTGTAGGAAGCAGCAACTAAATTAAGACTTAAAGGAATCTAAGGATTCTGAAAGTAAGATATGAATGAATGAATGAATGAATGAATGAATGAATGGTTTGAAAAAAAGCAGTTTTTTTTCCAGTTTGTTCTGTAGCCCAAGAAGTATGCTAAACACTGGTGACACAAATACAAAAGCACAGCCTCTACCTTCCAGGAATCTTGTAGTCTAAGGGAGTAGAAAAACATATAGGTGCTGTGGAGAAATACTTTCATTTGGAAAATTACTTGGATGGCGAGTGAAGTCATGGAGTTGTAGTATGATGAACTTTTTGCAAGAGCAATGATAGAATTGATTTACTGGTAGCTATAAAATGAGAAAGGTGAAGGAAAGGAGAAAAGGCAGAGGCCTGTAAGATTCTGCAGAGGAAGCTCGTTCGATGGGGATCTGTTAAAGCATTTTTGTGCTTATACAAAGCAAATAGGCCTAAGCATCTTTATCCTGCAAACTGAGAAAAGGTGATAAACACTGAACAGTCCAAGTACTTCAACTTCAAGCCCAAGATTGGCCTGAAGCAATCAATTTCCTAGGACAGATAAAACATCCTATTTTAGATCATGGACTAAATCACTCTGAGTTGGAGGTTTGCTAGAAACAAAGCGTCCTCACTAATCTTGGGCTCTATGGATACTACACTGAACACCCGTACCTAACAAACCTTCACCTGAAACCTTTGCCCAGATCAGAGGTGTCAAACTTAGAAAGAAAGAAAAAAGATCCCTGTGGGTTGCACATAGACTCAGCGAATCACAAATACCACAAATAAACATTACCTAAGTTGTATTATATTTGTGCTTATTTCTTAAACATTTCCCAATGACATTTTAATCTGGTTCAGGCAGGCTGCCGATTGAGAATTTGACATCTCTGCAGGAGAGGGTCTTGTGTAGGTCTGCTATAGCACAGAAAATATGTGAATCAGAAAAAGCATGTCTCATATATCCCCTTTCATCCTATTATTCTCTCCAACATCTGTGACCCACATTCCTGCCAAAGTAGGACAGTCTTCCATCTGGACAATAATGTTGACTAGGCCCTAAATTTTCACAGTGGCATGTCTACTCATCCAAAAATTTTCTTAGTATCTAAAGCATACAGATTTCTCTGTCTTTAATCAACAACCAAGAATATTGGCTGTTTGGGCATTTGATCTATACCTTGCCAAAAACTCAGTAGAGACAGGTGCCACATCAGAGAGACAGACTAATAGATATGCAAACTATACACTGCCAGATTCTCAAAATTCTATACCAATATTAAGTTGTACCATCACAAAGTTACTTACCTGGACCATATTTTCTCAGCTCCCTCTATAAATGCTTTCACTGAACTGATTTAATGTGATACCTTCAACTTTTATAGAGGATCAATGTAAGAAATGTCTATTTGAAGAATGTTTCTGTCTTGCAAAACTGTAGCTGAATACACAGTTCATTTTGTTTCCCAGAGTCCTTTATAGAAAGATCTAGATGATAAATTTCTACTAGCATTTAGTGACAGGAAAATTCCCATCTCTACTAATGAATCCGTACACTTTCTTTAGTTGTATGGTAAGGCAGCTAGGTGGCAGAGACATAGAGCTTTGCACCTGGAATTAGGAGAACTAAGGTTCAAATACTGCCTCAGATACTTATTATCCATTTGACCCTGGCAGGTAACTCAAACTCTGTCTGCCTCAGTTTCCTCCACTGTTAAATGGGGATAATAATAGCATCTATCTTCCAGAGATGTTGTGAAGATAAAATGAAATATTGTGTAAAGAGGTTAGCATAGTGCCTGGCACATAAAGACAGTCAATGCTTATTCCCTTTCCCTATGGTTATATGTTGCCTGAAATCACCTTTGGAAGAAAATGGCTCTTAATCTATTTTCCCTAAAAGAAAATATCTATTCAAGCATCCATTCAAGTCACTCCATGCACTTGGGTCTGCCCTCCTTGGTCCTTATACTGTACCCACCTGTTGCTTGTCACTGCTATACTCATCACTAACAGATCCCCACATTTTGTCACAAATAAAAAGAAATTATTTACCTTTTCTTTGTCACCTTCCTCTGTTAGAATAAGAGCCTTGAGGGCAGGGCTGTCTTTTTCCTGGAATTTATATCTCCCGGGTCTAGCACAGTACCTGGTGTATAGTAAGCACTTCCATTCTTCTTCATTTGACTTCGCAAATATCTCGTGGTTTAGTAATAAAGAGGCTGACTTTTGAACTCAGTCTGTTTAGTATGGTAGTAGATGACTAATGGGCCGTGTGCTCAAATAATATTGCATAAAATTTTTAAGACTAGATCTCCTATCTCACCTAGGCTGGCCCAGAAACTGTGATCTGCTGTTTCCAACGTGGGTCAGCTCATTCCCTTCTTAAGCTACAAGGTCCAACGTGGGTCAGCTCATTCCCTTCTTAAGCTACAAGGTAGAAGAGCCAGGACCTCAATCGAATCATGCTAACTCAATGATTATATACTGCGTTCAATTAGAATTGACTTGTATTTGCAGCCCACTGTCACAGAAGATAAATTCATCTGAAAGACCATCTTCATGTAAATATATACCATATAAATAAGGCTCATAATTCTTAATTAAATCTAAATGCCTTCACAACCAAAAATGAAAAAAAAAGTGGATCTCACAAACAAATAAGCAGAGGAAAACCTCAGTGTCGCTACATGAAAGTGACGTTTTGAGACACTGTTCCTATCTTTGGAATACCATAAGAATGTTTACTTCTTTAGCACATGGACTCGACTCCTGTATAAAAGCTAAATTTACCTTAAAGAATGTAGTTTCTCAAGTTCCTTCTGGTTATAAAAATACTCAATGAGATGATGAGAACTTCGATTCTCAAGAAATGAATTTAATTTTATATTTTTTTTAACTTTGATGTAGATTTATGCTTGAAATTTGTGTAGAGAACTTTTCATTTAAAAATTCCTTCAACAAAGTCAAGCAGTAATGCAATAGTGAGGGGTGAAGTGATTTGCTTGTGCTGACGCATCTCATACGTAACAAAGGTAGGACTTGAACCCCAGGTTTTTCTGACTCCAAGGCTGACCCCCTCATCCATTCATTGTACTCTGCTGTTTCTATCACATTACTGCTGAGCACAGTACCACCGATGTTTGCTTTCATGGTCTACCTGGTTCAATATTACGCCCCTGTAGTGATAGCAAAGGAAACTTCATTATGAAACTCCACTGAGGCTAATTAGGAAAGGTCCTGGGTATTTGCATCTCTGAGTAAATCCCTTTTTGACTTGAAGAGGCCAGGCTACACCATGTCATTTTCTCTACAATCCAGGGACAGCAAAGAAAAACCACAATACAAAAGGTAACTGCTTTTGCATTCCTGGTTACTCTCAACACCAATGTATAGGACAGATACACCACTCTCCAAACTTTATAAAAGAAAACCCCAGGAAATTACAATTGATCACACATTAGGCTAAAGAGGGATAGAATTCCAAGATTAATCCCAGTGCAAAAACTTCCCTGGATTTCCCAGTCTCCTAAACCTCAATCCAATCTAGTGGCATAACACAATTGCTTCATGAGAATTCGATGGCCTATTATGACAATTTGGGTTCGTTGCCCAATTCATAGTGAGTAATGCTAGTTAGTAACTAGAAATAGTTACCCTTAGATAGAATCTTTTGTTACTGTATCTATACCCTGGTATCCAAATTCTCAACGTTCTTTTATAATTAAGGGGCCTATTAACTTTGACTATTAGAGTATCCTGTGTCAGAGGTTTGTATTCTTTTCATTCTGTTTCTATGCAGGAAAATGTTTGCCTTTTGTGTATCTACTTCCATTTTCTCTCTCCCTTTTTTGTTGTCAAAGGAGGATATGACCTTTTTCCCTTAGAAACCAAGTTCAAGTCTCACCTCAGATACTTTGCTGTGTCTGTCATCTGTGTGCTCATTTAGTCTCCTTGGACTAGATGAGCTCTGAGGTCCCATCCAGTTCTACATGTATGATCTTATGACCTTTTGGCCATTGCTTGAGGATTGCATCCTGTTCTGTTTCATTCACTGTCATCCACACTCTTCCACTTCTGGTCGTGGCATCCTTCAACTGCTGTCATGTTAAATGCAGGGCAGTTAAACTCAAACTACTTTAGATTAGAGGTCATCAAATCCATTATCTTCATTTTTGAGACATCACCATCTCACTCAGACATTACTTTAATTTATCTTTAAAAGATGCAAGCAAATCTCTATTAAATTAAATTCCACATCTTTAAGAACTTTGCATGCATCTTCAAAAATAAATTCCTCATAATTACATTAAAAATATTACTTGGACCAAAAAGGAACTAACTCTAGATATACCCTCTATTGGAAGAGATGTAAATGTTTGCTTATCCAAGCAGCTTTCTATCTAGAATATTTTCCAGGCTTCCAAATAATGGGTAAAGAAATAACTTTAAATAATATTTTCTGTTTGTTTTCTGAAAATTAGAAACTTTGAGTTTACATTTGATTCTATTATGTTTTGACTATTTAAGCTTCCAAAAATGAGTCTTCAGCTCATCAGCCAAAACCTCTAGCAGAGATAATTTGACCAACCGCAAAAAAGGTATAAACAAGATAATTGAAACAAGATAAAAGATAATTGAAAAGGGAACGTTCAGCTATATCAAACAGGAAACTTGGCTTCTAAAATGGGGGTAAACATGATTCAAACTATCCACTGTTTATGCTGTACATAATAGAAAGTGATTTAGGCATGAAGAGTGCCAGGAGAAAATGGATTCCATGCTCAAAGCACTAGATGACTATCAAGCTTCCATATTCTCTATGCTTAGTGGCAGCTGTAACAAATTATTTATCAATCTAACAAGTTTCTAGGGCATTTTAAATCCCCCAGCCAACATTCAAAGTCAGATCTTTAATGAACCCCGTGGTAGCCAAGCTTACGCTGAGTAGTGAATAAAATTTAGCTGTGTATAATATTTCTTCATTTTACTTATAAAGCAAGAAAGGAATTAATGATCTGTCACTCTGAGAATCATGATATTGATGTGTGAGCAATAAAACAGTACAAGAAAAATTGGTTATCTCCATTAACTTATTCAGCTTAAGCTTCTTCTTTTAAAAAGGTATTATATACCATACTCACAAATTGAAATAACTTGTCTAACTTCAATAGTTGTCTACTTTTCTTTGAATACAAGTCATTGAATTCTTAACTTAAAGCTCTTAATATGTTCATTGAAAATGTTTTTGTCTGTCTCTAGCTTTGTTTGACTTTAAATTTTTCAAAAGTTGAAAAGTGACATTTTTTATTTAAATTTATTTATTTAAGTTTCAACATTCATTTCCACAAAATTTGGGGTTCCAAATTTTCTCCCTATTTCTCCCCTCCCCCCACCCCAAAACGCCAAGCATTCTAATTACCCTATCAGCAATCTGCCCTCCCTTCTAACATCCCTCCTTTCCCTTATCCCCATCTTCCCTTTTGTCCTGTAGGGCAAGATAACTTTCTATACCCTATTACCTGCATTTCTTATTAACTAGTTACAAGAACAATACTCAACAGTTGTTCCTAAAACTTTGAGTTCCAACTTCTCATCCTCCCTCCCTCCCTACCCATTCACTTTGGGAAGGCAAGCAATTCAACATAGGCCCTATCTGTGGAGTTTTGCAAATGACTTCCATAATAGTCATGTTGTGTAAGACTAACTATATTTTCCTCCATCCTATCCTGCCTCCCATTTCTTCTATTCTCTCTTTTGATCCTATCCCTCCCCAAGAATGTTGACTTCTAATTGCTCCCTTCTCCTACTTCCCTCCCTTCCATCATCCCCCCATCCTGCCTATCCCCTTGTCCCCCACTACCCTGTATTGTAAGATAGGTTTTTCATACCAAAATGAGTGTGCTTTTATTCCTTCCTTTAGTTGAACGTGATGAGAATAAGCTTCATGTTTTTCTCTCACCTCCCCACTTTTTCCCTACACTGAAAAGTCTTTTCTTGCCTCTTTCATGAGAGATAATTTGCCCCCTTCCATTTTTCCCTTTCTCCTCCCAATATATTTCTCTTTCACCCCTTAATTTCATTTTTTAAGATATGATACCAGCCTATTCAATTCACCCTGTGCACTCTCTCTCTCTCTCTCTCTCTCTCTCTCTCTCTCTCTCTCTCTCTCTCTCTCTCTTTCTCTCCCTCTCTCTCCCTCTGTGTGTGTGTGTGTGTGTAATCTCACTAACTACCCAGATATGAAAAAAGTTTCAAAAGTTACAAATATTGTCTTTCCATGTAAGAATGTAAATAGCTCACTTTAGTAAGTCCCTTATGATTCTCTTTGTTGTTTACCTTTTCATGCTTCTCTTCATTCTTGTGTTTGAAAGTCAAATTTTCTTTTCAGTGCTGGTCTTTACACCAAGAATGCTTGAAAGTCTTCTATTTCATTGAATGACCATTTTTTCCTCTGAAGTATTATAGTCAGTTTTGCTGGGTGGATGATTCTTGGTTTTAGTCCTAGTTCCTTTGACTTCTGGAGCATAGTATTCCATGCCCTTTGATCCCTTAATGTAGAAGCTGCTAGATGTTGTGTTATCCTGATTGTATTTCCACAAAACTTGAATTGTTTCATTCTAGCTGCTTACAATATTTTCTCCTTGACCTGGGAACTCTGAAATTTGGCCACAATGTTCCTAGGAGTTTCTCTTTTTGGATCTCTTTCAGGTGGTGATTGATGGATTCCTTGAATACTTATTTTGCCCTCTGGTTCTAGAATATCAGGGCAGTTTTCCTTGATAATTTCATGAAAGATGATATCTAGGCTCTTTTTTTGATCATGGCTTTCAGGTAATCCCATAATTTTTAAATTGTCTCTCCTGGATCTATTTTCCAGGTCAGTTGTTTCTCCAGTGAGATATTTCACATCATCTTCCATTTTTTCATTCTTTTGGTTTTGTTTTGTGATTTCTTGGTTTCTCATAAAGTCATTAGTCTTCATCTGTTCCATTCTAATTTTTAAATAACTATTTTCTTCAGTGAGCATTTGAATCTCCTTTTCCATTTGGCTAATTCTGCTTTTGAAAGCATTCTTCTCCTCATTAGCTTTTTGAACCTCTTTTGCCAATTGAGTGAGCCTATTTTTCAAGGTGTTATTTTCTTCAGCATTTTTTGGGTCTCCTTTAGCAAGGTTTTTGACCCACTTTCCATGCTTTTCTTGCATCTTTCTCATTTCTCTTCCCAATTTTTCCTTCATCTCTCTTACTTGATTTTCAAAATCCTTTTTGAGCTCTTCCATGGCCTGAGATCATTGAATATTTATTTTTCATGTTTGAGATACAGAAGCCTTGACTTTCATGTCTTTCCCTGATGGTAAGCATTGTTTTCCTCACCCAAAAGGATGGGAGAAGATATCTGCTCACCAAAAAAGGTAACCTTCTATAGCCTTATTTTTCCCCCTTTTTTTTGGCATTTTCCCAACCAGTTACTTGACTTTTGGGTCTTTTGTCAAGAGTAGGGTATACTCTGGGAATCTGTAAGATCACAGTTCTTCTAAGTTGTCACAATCAAGCATGTACACTGATCTGGGAGCAGCCTGAGATTCTTGTGCCCAGAATATTAGC
Organism: Bettongia penicillata ogilbyi; assembly: GCA_023548195.1. Lineage (NCBI taxonomy): Eukaryota > Metazoa > Chordata > Mammalia > Diprotodontia > Potoroidae > Bettongia > Bettongia penicillata. The sequence continues at coordinate 238,976 of JAJHZJ010000852.1, read as the reverse complement.
AGTTTCCTCTCCACAGCCACCTGCCCTCCAGTTCTACCAAGCCAGCACTGGGGGCTGATTTTCACATAACCTGTGAGGGCAGGGCCACCATTCACTGTGAAATAAAGATCCACTCCCTCAAGGCCTCTATGCAGGGCTAAGGTTAGACTCAGCTCCCCAGTGCCCCCACGGGTTTTTTATGATCCACCAATGGATGCCGGCTGTTGTAGGGGCTGCCATGGGAACTTCTGCCACCTGCCCAGGGTGGCCTCTGGGGCCACTGCCTAAGGCCAGAACTATGGGAAGGCCTTTCTCCCTTCCGGACCAGCTGAAAAAAATCCTGTCACTGACCTTTGATGCCTGTGGGTTGAGGTATCTGCAAACTGCTGCTACTGGGACTGGGGATTCCATGACTGGAGATTCCACCCCCTAGAGCTGTTCACAGGACTTGCACTGAGCAGCCAAGGCTGGGCTGGGCTCCGCTCCGTGTCCGGTGCAACAGACATTTCCCATGGGCCTTTCATGTCACCCTGGGCTGGAAATCTCCTCCATTCTGTTGTTCTCCACTTCTGCTCCTCCAAATTTGTTGAGAGTCCCTCTCTACAGGTATTTTATGGGCTGTGTGGGGAGAATCTGCATATGTGTGTCTTTTTACTCTGCCATCTTGGCTCCAACCCCGAAAAGTGACATTTTACCATTAATTTGAGATTCTGTGGATGGATGACTTGATGATATTGAATTTCAAGATCATGTTTTAATATAGGGTGTGCCACACATCAAAATGTGGGGGATACCCTTTATGTAATTACTATAAAGAATGATAGTGAACTATAGTCTTAACTACCAGAATTTCCATTAAAACCTTTCTTGGATGGCCAGTGAAGGAAAATCTGTATTCCTTGTTCCTGTAAAAATTTTTAAAAATATGGTGTTAAAGTTGGTTTTTTGTGTGTTTATTTGTTTCAAAATCTCAAGAGATACTGCATTCTGCATTGGAACTAGTGGTGGGTTTTGTTCATATAAGTTAACAATGAGATTGTTTGAGTTTTCTCCTTTCTTTTCAAATGTTCAGAAAGTTTCAGTTTTGATCATTTAAAAAAAAAACAATACAGCAAAAATTATTCACTATTTTTATATCTGAGGAAAATAAATAATTCATGATCTCTAAAATATGCTTCATAAAATTGTCTTTTTGTATCCCTCTAGAGAAACACTTTAAGTTCTTAAGGCAGTAGCTTTTCAGAAAGGATATATTACTTCTTTTTTTCATTCATTCTTTTCCCTCTTTGTTTTCCTTTCTCTTTCATTTTTTCTCCCCTCCTTCCTTCTTTTCTTTCACTCTTTTTCTTTCTCTACTTTCTGAGTCTTTATGTCATCTTTCTTTCTTTTCTTCCTTTTTCTTGCCTTCCTTCCTTCTTTCCTTCCTTCCTTCCATCTTTTTTCTTCTCTCTCCCTAGGAATTATAGTGATTATTATTTTTTAGGAGAAGTGCATTAGACTTGTAATTTCATCAGGGAGAAGACTTCCTCTAAAATATAGTTCGATAATTTATGGTTTTATAAAATCGCCTCAGGGCACTCAGAGAGTAAGTCAATTTGCATTGATTAAGGACTTACTAGGATTTATTCATAAAAAAATGAGTATACCAAAAAAAAAAAAAAGAAAGATCTTCCCTCCTCTGAAAGACCTAAAGAAGGATACAAAATACAAACTCTGTGTAAACCAGATATAAACATGTTAACCTGAAGAGAATAATGTAGGTAAGATCAGATTTTAGCTGAGACTAGATGAAAGTCAGGGAATGGTGGTGGAAATTGGGATAACAACAGAAAGTTTTAGGCATGAGAGACAAGTTAATTGATTTGCTGAGGATCATAAAGCCAGTATCTCTTAAAATGAAGATTTGAATCTGTCTTCTTGATGCAAATGCTGACTCAGTATGAAATACCTTCCACTATCCAGCACATAGTAGTTGCTTGATGATGACTTAATGAATGAATGAATAGGCAGTAAGATGACACTGTGGTTAGAGATCTAGACCTGGAGTCAGGAAAGCCTGAATTCAAATCTTTCCTCAGACACTAGCTGTATCCTACTGGGCAAATCATTCAACCTCTGTTTGCCTCAGATTTCTCATCTTTAAAATCAGGATAGTAAATGGCACCTATTTCTGAGGATTGTTATGAGAAGAAAATGAGATATTTGTGCAGAGTTTAAAAAAAAGAAACCTACAGCTCTGTGTAAATGTTAGTCATAAGCAAAAATCACTTCCTACCTATTGACATAGGTTTATGTTTGCTAAGTGCCAAACTGAGTTATTTAGGCTATGTATATGAAAAGTTGAAAATTCAAATTGACCCGTATACATTTTCCCCCTACATGCCTTAACAGAAGTTATATCCTTTGCTCCAATAAAACATTCTTTTTCATCAACATCATCATCAAAAGAGAGCAGCAGAAATAATGTCTCAGGTCCTTAAGAGTGCCTTTCTTCTCAATAGCAAATTTTGCCCTGGAAATTTTGCTCCAAAAATTTTCATAATACATTATTCCATTTGAAATGAGGTTTTCCACTGTGTTTATTCAGAGTAAACAAAAAGTTGTGAAGTAGATAGTCAGGAAGTATCATTGTTACATGTGACTTATGGAGATTATGGCTTAGAATAATATGATTTTGCCCACCTTTCTTTGAGGAGAAAGTATTTCAAACCTTTAAGAGATGTATATGTTGAAGTAATTTTACTAATTTTATTTATCTATATACTAATTTTTAGACTTTGTGAACCAAAAGGTCTGACTGTGACACAAAATGATACTGGCATTGAGTAGAACATCCATTGATACTTTTAGAAAAGAAATAGCAAAGTGATTGATCATCTTAATCAGTTTTGAAAAAATGTAGCAGAGGCTTTTGGGAATCCAAACTCTCCTTAATCATAGCAACTGAAGGAGCAAGGAAAGGAAATAGCTAAATTTTTAAAGGCATGAATGAAACCAACGGTGGTAGAAAGAAGGGAATGGTTTTTATAGGAGAGAATAAAGAAGCCAAGGTGCTCGCTAGTCACCTTCCTTTATGTTCTTTTACTCATATGAAAGGAAAAGGGAAGTAATCTTTAAGAGAACTCTATGAGATGTCATTTTAATGCATGGCAAAGTTACACATACATACAGATTTCAGGTTTCTACTCATATATTTCAATGGAATCATCATGCAGGCAAAATTAAGTCACCTCTCATTCGGATTAAAGTCAATGGAAGGTTTAATATGATGGAAAATATTTAAATAAATTGAGGATGATCACCAGAAAGTGTTTACTAGATTACAAAGAATACTAGAGGAGAAGGGAACAGACATTTGTACAGCACCTACTACGTGTCAAGCACTATTCTTAGTATGGTATAACCAAAGTTACAAATTTCAGGTATTTAAGTCACTCAATTCGTAACATTTATTTATGGAGTGCTTACTAGGTATGTTTGTTTTCAGTTTTCATCTATCACTTCCATAAATTCCCAATTTTCTTCTCCCAATAAATCCTTCCCCAAGATGCAATCTTATATGGGATCTACAGATGCATTCCTAATAAACACGTTTTCACATTAGTCATATTGCATAGAAGAATTAAAATAGAGAAACTGTGAACAAAACATAACAAAGGAGAAAAGAGGGCTTAGTTTTGCATTCTGACTCCACACTTCTTTCTTTGGATGTGGATGGCATTTTTCATCATGAGTCCTTTGGAAATGTTTTAAGTCCTTGCATTGCTTAGAAGGGCTAATCCTATCAAAATCAGTCCTCCAACACTGTGGCTGTTACTGTATATAATGTCCTCCCGGTTCTGCTCACTTCACTCAACACCAATTCATATAAGTCTTCAAGTTTTTCTTAAATGAAGGTTTAAATTCTAAAAAAAATTTTAAATTCCTAAATTCTATTCATCATTTCTTATAGCACTATAGTTTTCCATTACATTCTTGTACCACAACTTGTTCAGCCATTCCCCAATAAATGGGCATCCAGTCAATTTCCAGTTCTTAGCCACCACAAAAAGAGTTGCTATAAATATTTTTGTATATGTGAAACCTTTTCCCATTTGTATGAGCTCTTCGGGATACAGTCCTAGAAGCGATATTGCTGAGTCAAAGTGTATGCACATTTTTATAATTCTTTGGGTATAGTTGCAAATTGTTCTCTAGAATGACTGGATTAGCTCACAACTCCAACAATGAATTAGTGTTCCAACTCCCCCACATCATCTCCAACTTTATCATTTTCCTGTTTTGTCATGTTTGCCAGTCTGACAGGTGTGATGTTATACCTCAGAGTTGTTTTGATTTGTGTCTCTCTAATTAATAGTTATTTAGAGCATGTTTTCATATGACTATAGACAGTTTTAATTTCTTCCTCTGAAAAATGTCTGCTCATATTTTTTGACCATTTATCAACTGAGAAATGATTTGTATTCTTGTAAATTTGACTCAGGTCTCTATATATTTTATAAATGAGGCCTTTATCACAAACACTAGTTGCAAATGTTCTTTCCCAGTTTTCTGCTTCCCTCCTAATCTTGGTTGCATTGACTTTGTGCAAAACCTTTTGAATTTGATGTAATCACCATTATCCATTTTACATTTCATAATGTAATGGTCATAAATTCCTCCTCATTTAGTCATAAATTCCTCTATTCTTCACACATTTTACAAATAAAATATTCCTTGCCCCCCTCAATTTGTTTATAATATCAGCCTAGATCATGTACCAATTTGGACTTTATTCTAATATACAGTGTTAGGTGTTGGTCTGTGCTCAGTTTCTGCCATATTATTTTCCAGTTTTCCCAACAGATTTCGGCAAACAGTGAATTCTTATCCCAAAAGCTGGTCTCTGTGGGTTTAGCAAACAGTATAATGCCTTAATCATTGATTAGTGTGTTTTGTGTACCTAACCCATTCCACTGATCTACCCCCTCTACTTCTTAGCCAATACTAACTGGTTTTGATGATTGCTGCTTATAGTACAATTTAAGATCTGGCTAGGCCACCTTCCCTAGCATTTCTTTTCATTAATTGCGTTGATATTCTGGAGGTTTAGTTAGTCCAGATGAATTTTGATATTATTTTCTCTAACTCCACAAAGTTATTTTTGGTAGTTTGATTGGTATGACACTGAATAATTAAATTAATTTAGGTAGAATTATCATTTTTATTATATTAGCTTGGCCTACCCACAAGCAACTGACATTTTTCCAGTTATTTAGATCTGACTTTACTTGTATGAAAAGTATTCTGCAACTGTATTCATATACTCTCTGGGTTTGTTTTGTCAAGCAGACTAGAATCTTTAAATGGGATTTTTATTTCTATCTCTTACTGTTTGTTTATTTTTTAGTAATATATAGAAATGCAGATGATTTATGTGTTTATTTTCTATCCTACAACTTTGCTAAAATTGTTTATTATTTCAAGTAAGTTTTTTTTAATTGATTCTCTAGGATTCTCTAAGTATGTCATCATACCATCTGCAAAAAGTGATAGCTTAGTTTCTTCTTTGCCTATTCTAATTCCTTGTATTTCTTTTTCTTCTTTTATTGCTAAAGCTAATATTTCTGGTACCATATTGAATAACAGTGGAGATAATGGACATCCTTATTTCATCTGTGGTCTTAATAGAAATGCATCTAGCTCATCACTATTACATATAACACTTGCTGATGGTTTTGGATAGATACTACATATCATTTTAAGAAAGGCTCCATTTATTCCTATGCTCTCCAGTGTTTTCAATAGAAATGAGTGTTGTTATTTTGTCAAAAACCTTTTCAGAATCTATTGAGATAATCATATGGTTTCTGCTAGTTTTGTTGTTGATATGATCAATAATGCTGAGAGTTTTCCTAATATTGAGCCAGCCCTGCATTCCTGGTATAAATCCTACCTGATCATAATATATTATCCTTATGATAAGTAGCTGTAATCTTTTTTTACTAATATCTTATTTAAAATCTGTATTCATTAGGGAAAATGGTCTATAATTTTCTTTCTCAGTTTTAGCTCTTCCCTGTTTAGGTATCAACACAATATTTTTATCACAAAAATAATTTGGTGGGAATTGTCCTTTGCCAGTTTCCCCAAATACTTCATATAGTATTAGATTTAACTGTTCTTTAAATACTTGATAAAATTCAATTATACATCCATTTGACCCAGGAGATTTTTTCCTAGGGAGTTTATTGATGAGTTATTCAATTTATTTTTCTGAGATGGGGTTATTTAAGTATTTTACTTCCTCTTCTGTTAATCCAGGCAATTTATATTTTTGTAAATCTTCATCCATTTCACTAAGATTGTCAGTTTTACGGGCATATAATTGGGTAAAATAATTTCTAATTCTCGTTTTAATTTCCTCTTCTTTGGAGCTGAAACCACGCTTTTCATTTTTTATACTAGTAATTTGGTTTTCTTCTTTTTAATCAAATTCTCCCAAGGTTTATCACTTTCATTGTATTTTTTTTTCGTAAAAGCAGATCTTGGTTTTATTTACTTGGTCAGGAGTTTTCTTAATTTTTACTTTTATTAATCACTTTTTTGTTTTTTTAGTATTTCTAATTTGGTATTTATTTGGGGACTTTCAATTTGTTCTTTTTCTAGCTTTTCCACTTGCATGCCCCATTCATGGCTCTCCTCTTTCTCTATTGTATTCATGTAAGCACTCAGAGATATGAAACTTCCCCTAAGAACTACTTTTGCATCATCCCATAAGTTTTGATAGGTTGTCTCATTATTGTCATTCTCTTCAGTGAGGTTATTGGTTGTTTCTATGGTTTGTTGTTTGACCCACTCATTCTTTAGGATTATACTTAATTAATTTTTGGTCTATCTTTCCATGGCTCTTTAGTACATACAATTTTTATTATATCATGATCTGAAAAGGATGCATTGACTATGTCTGCCTTTCTGCACTGGATTGAGATGTTTATGCCCTAGTATATGGTCATAGTTTGTGCATGTGCCATGTGCCACTGAGAAAAAATATATATTCCTTTCTATTCCCATTCAATTTTCTCCAGAGCTCTATCATATCTACCTTTTTCAAAATTCTATTCACCTCCTTAACTTCTTTCTTGTTTATTCTGAGGTTAAATTTATCAGGTTCAGAGAGGGAGAGGTTGAGGTTCCTTGCTAGTACAGTTTTGCTGTCTATTTCATCCTGTAACTCCCTTAACTTTTCCTCTAAGAATGTGGATGCTATACCACTTGATGTGTATATATTTAGTAATGATATTACTTCATTGTCTATGGTGCCTTTTAGCAGGATATAGTTTCCTTCCTTATCTCTACATGTTTTTGCTTTTACTTTGTCTGAGATTAGCATTGATAACCACTTTTGTTTTTTTCCTTCAGTTGAAGCATAATATATTCTACTCCAATCTTTTACCTTTAGCTTACATGTATCCCCCTGTTTCAAATGTGTTTCTTGTAAACAACATATTGTAGTATTATGGTTTTTAATCCATTCTGCTATCTGCCTCTACTATATGGAAGAGTTCATCCCATTCACATTTGTAGTTATGATTACTATCTGTGTCTTTCTCTCCAAACTATCCACCCATTAATGCTTTTAGTTCTCCTTTCTCCCTTCCCCTTCTCAAAAATTTTATGTTTGACCACTGCCTCCCTCGATGTTCCCTCACTTCTATCAGCCCCCTCTCCCATTTCTTTTCCATTTCTCCTCCTACTGCTATAAGGCAAGTTAGATTTTTATACTTAACTGAGTTTGTTATTCCTTGTCTAAACCAAATGTGATGAGATTAAAGCTCATATAATGCTCATCTCCCTCCCTTTTTTACCTCTACTATATGTTTTGTGCCTCTTCATGTGATGTAATTTACTCTTTTCTGCCTCCTCCTTTCACTTCTCCCTTTTCACCACTTAATTAGGCTTTTTACCATCACGTCAGTTAATTTATACCCACACCCTCTGTCTAAGTATATCTCTTTTAAATGTCATAATAAATATACAATTCTCAAGGTTAGCAAGCATTATCTTCCTATATAGGGATGTAAACAGTTTGCCCATATTGAATAACAACGTTTATTTTTTTCTTCTATTTTTCTTTTTACTTTTTTTATGCCTCTCTTGAGTCTTGTACTTGAAGATCAAATATTTTGTTGAGTTCTGGCTTTTTCACCAGAAAGGTCTTGAAATCCCTTATTTCATTGAATGTCCATCTTCTTGCCTGAAAGATTATGCTCAATTTTGCTGGGTAATTTATCCTTGGTTGTAGTCCAAAATCATTTGTGTTATGGAATATTATATGCCAGTCCCTTTGGTCATTTAATATAGAAGCTGCAAGGTTCTGTGTGATCCTGACCCTGTACTTCCTTGATATTTGAATTTTTTCTTTCTGGTTGTTTGCAGTATTTTCTCCCTAATCTGATAATTCTGGAATTTGGCAACAATATTCCTTGACATTTTCAATTTGGGATCTCTTTCAGGAAGTGATTGGTGGATTCCTTGGATAACTGTTTTGCCCTCTGCATCAAGGATCTCAGGGCAGATTTCTTGTATGATTTCTTGAAAAATACTGTCTAGTCTCTTTTTTTCATCATGGCTTTCTAGTAGACCAGTAATTCCTAGAATTTTCTCTCCTGGATCTATTTTCCAGGTTACTTTTTTCAAATGAGGTATTTTACATATTCTTCTATTTTTTTCATTCTTTTGATTTTTTGACTGATTCTTGAAGCCTCCTGGAGCCGTTAGCTTCTACCCAATTTTAATCTTTAACACATTGTTTTCTTCAGTTAGTTTTTATACTTCTTTTTCCATTTATGTTATTTTGTCCTTTTTAGGGAGTTATTAGGTTTTGTATCTCCTTATTTATTTGGCCAATTTTACTTTAAGGAGCTAGTTGTATTTTTAAAATCATTGGTCAATTTTTCTTCTACCTTTCTATTTTGGCTTTTAAATCCTTCTTGAACTCTTCCAAAATGCTCTTTGGTCTTGAGACCACTTCATATTCCCATTTGAGGTTTCAGATGTGGGTATTGTGTCATTGTTGTTTCCTTCTGAATTCATATTTTTATCTTTCCTAACCCCATAATAAGATTCTATGATCTTTGGTTTTCTAACCTGCTTCTTGCTCATGGTGATTGCCTTTTTCCTGGCTTTTAAAGTGGATCTCTGCTTCTGGGGCATGGGAGGCTCTGGACCCACATTTTTCATGCTGGAAGCTAGTGGCCTGGTTACTGGTTTTGTGTGCTGTGGCTTCTGATTCTTTCAGCTAGAAGCTATATAATGCTGCAGCTTACCTGTTGCTGAGCTGGCTGGTGTGTGCTAAGGCTGAGGTCAGGTGAACTCCATCTGAGTTTCCTGGGGTTACACCTAAGCTCAGAGAGTGAGGTGTGAGGAAGGAGTGGTCTGGCCACTGGAGGCCTTCTACTCCCTTAGGGCTGCACTAGATCACATGCAGGCTCAGCAGTTGGTGAACCCCATCTGTACTGCTGTCTGCCCAATTCCCCTGACTGTGCTAAGGCATGCCTGTGCTTCTGGTGTTCATGTTTACCAGCTCCAACCTCCTGGGGCTCAGGATCTTCTTGTGGTCCACTAAAGTGAAGATTTCTGGGATGTCTCTGGTCCTGAACTGGTCCCCTTCAGCCACAGCAAGAGGGACCCTTCCCATCAATCTCCCTGGCCTCCTGAGCTAAAAGACTACCAATATTCTCTGAGGTTTTCAAGGTCATTAAGAGGATAAGATAGCACTTACAGTTTATTTCACCATCTTGACTCCTGGAAGTTCAATTAGGTGACTTTCAAACATTTATTTTGTGGACTAATAGAACCAGGAATAGCTGTTGTTGCTGCTGCATGCCCTGCACTTCTCTCTTACCCAGCTCAACCAGAGTCCTATGCTGTGCTGAGAAGTTTGGGAATTGGCACTGCTGCTGGTGATGCAGACCATCTGGACTGTTCCTGCTCCATTATGGCCAAGTCTGCCCTGATTCAGGCCACATACTCTGCACTGCCCCAGTCTGGTGTAACAAATCCTTCTCATCGACCTTTAAGGTTGTCCTGGACTGGAACTTTGCCACATTGTGTTTTCTAGTGAATTCTAATACTCTGAAATCTGTTCAGATTCACTTTTTAGAGGTACCTGAAGGAATCTGTGGAAGAGCTCAGGTAAGTCCCTGCTTTCACTCCTTTATCTTGGCTCCCCGGCCCCCTAGACAGGTCTTTATACACTACTCTGTGGCTGCAGGGGTAAGAATTAGAGTTGTGGGAAGAAGAGAAAAGACAACCTACTTGAGAGAGAGAAAGAGTACTCCAATCAAGTCATATAGACCAAGCCCTTCAGCAAAGATCAGAGTCCAGATCATCCCAGGAATAGCCAGTGCTATCACCAGAACATAAGCATTCCCTACAATTCTGATGGCAAAGCTGACTCCCAGCCCACTCAGTTGATACCAGCTATTCAGCATGATTTCAGATCACATGACTGTCATGACTAACATACCAATGCATTTTTTTCCTCTGTCAAAAGCTGCAAATGTGAAGATCACAAGTGAGGAAGGAGACTTTTTAGGGACTCTTGGACATGGCTGTGTGAAGTAGCCAGAAGGTAGATGGGGCACAAGACTGAGGCAACCAGTAAAACACTGGAGACTGAGTAGGCATGAACTCAGCTGACTTGCATCTCTTTTCTCATCTTTAAATAAAGGGGATATATTAGATAAGCCCTATGCCATCAACTTAGATTCCAGAGAAAGAAAACTCTTAGGGGCTGGGTGATGATAAATCTGTGTCACAGTCAAAAACAGCTAAATCTTCTCTCTTTGGACTTTCTTTGTCAAAGATAAGTAACAGCAGCTAGATCATACAGTGTGTAGAGCACTGGGTCTAGAATCAGGAAGACCTGAATTCAAATTTAACCTCAGACACTTACTATCTATGTGATTCTGGGCAAGGCACTTAACTTTATCTCAGTCTCCTTCATTTTAAAAATAGGGGTAATAATAGCACCTACTTTGCAGAATTATTGAGAATCAAGTGAGATAATACTTCCAAAAAGTTCTTAATGGAGTGCCTAGTACATGGTAGAAACTATGTAACTGCTTATTTCCTCCCTCATACATAACAGGTGGTTATTAAGCACTTGCTCCCCCTAGATCTTCTCTTAGATACTTTTTAAACTGCTGTTTCTGAAGAACATAATATTTGAATCAGCCCTAAATTTAAACAGGCAAGTCCCTGCAGTTCTGAGATAACTCCTGGCACCATCGTTGTCCTAGGCAAACCCAAGAACTCTATTTGAGGTGCCAGCTACATTCCTTTCCTCCATGTTGCATTGCCCTATTCCTCCTCAGCTGAGGACATCATTTGTACTTTTGTGAAGTATGACAAGGATTGAGAGAATGAGACTGCCTCAGGTTTCCACTATTTTTCCATGACTTGTTTCTTTAAAAGATGTATTACATGATCACATTTCTGTTGTGATGAGGAATCTTCTAGGAAATACTGACCTTCAGGAACCAAAATAATTAATGGCTAAAAAAAAGGTGGTATGTGAATGGAAGAGAATGTTTTTGCACCATAGTAAAGGGCAACTATGAAGGATTCAGAGAAGCTGGGAAAGATGAACATGAATTGATGCAGAGTTAAAATGATGAAAATCAGAACAGTTTACATAATTATACTAATGTAAAGGGTAACATTTTTGAAAGACTTCAAAACTCAGTTCATTAACCAATAATGACTTAAGAAAAAAAAAAGATAGACAAGTAATGGACTAGAGGCATGGAATGAGATATTTTCAAATATGGATAACCTGTTCATACATGTTTTAAAATTTATTCTTAGTTTTCACCGTTCACTTCCATAAGATTTTGAGTTCCAAATCTTCTCCCCATTCCTCCCCTGTCCCTACCCAATATGTTATGCAATCTCATACAGGCTCTACATATGTATTTACATTAATAGATTTTCACATTAATCATGTTGCAAAGAAGAGTTAGAAGCAATGCAAGAAACCATGAGAAAGAATAAACTGGGACGGGGGTGGGCAGAGGTTTAAAGAGGAGTAAGGAGGGGGGAGGGAGAAAGAGAGAGAGTGTGTAAATAGAATGCTTTGATCTGCATTTAGAATCCATACTTCTTTTTCTGGATGTGGATATCATTTTCCATCATGAGTCATCTGGAGTTTTCTTAGATAATTGCATTGCTAAGCAAAGATGAGTGTATCAAAATTAATCCTCGTACAATGTTTCTGTTACTATGTAAAATGTTCTTCTAGTTCTGCTCACTTCACTTAGCATCAGTTCATGTAAATCTTTCCAGGCTTTTCTGAAGTCCACCTGCTCATCATTTCTTATGGAGCATTCTTATTGGAACCATTGCATTTATGTAGTACAACTTTTTCAGCCCCTTGCAGTTGATGGGCATCCCCTCATTTTCCAATTCGTGGCGACCACAAAAAGAGCTGCTGTAATTTTTTTTGGTACATGTAGGTTCTTTTCCTGTTTTTATGATCTCCTTGGGATACAGACCTAGAATTGGTATTGCTATTGACATATTTTTTGTTAAATATACTTACTTGTTACAAGGGAGAATTTCTGCTTGGGGAGAGAGGTGAGTTAGTGAGCAGTACTAAAGGTTTTTAAAGGGGTAAGAGAATCAATGAAAGATTAAAAATGCACAGAAGAAAAAAAGGTAAGGAGATACAAACAGAAATTTTATTACTACTTTGTTACACTAAATACACATTAAAAAATAACTGTGTAGTGGAAGTACACTATTTAATATAAAATTCTCTAATTATACTTTTTTAAAAATTTCAAAATACTTGGTTTCTTTTTTCTTGCTTGAATCATGATTCATAGTTTTTATGTGATTAATATCATTTCTGCTGGATTTGTAAGTTTGTAAATTTTTAAGGAAAAAAGAAATGCTGGCTTCTGTAGGCATAAACATTTCAGAAAATGTGAAAAGATGTCAAAGGAAATTGGTTCAGGTTACATTGTGGGCCTTTGGGCTTTGGGGCTTTTTATCTGATTTCTGATTAAATTTACTAATGGCACAAATATGGTGATGGCAATAGTTAATTCATTGCAGGACCCAAATGTTATTAAAATGAAATACAGGAAAGAGAAGAAGTTAGTGCTGAGTTTGCAAAAATTAACTGCAACATACAGAAGGGGAAAATTTGAGTAGAAAATTATTCTTGTGAAAAGAGTTAAGGATTTTGATTCTAATGGATCCCAGGCCTAATGATATGAATCATCATATAATGTGGAAGACAAAAAGTTAATCTGGTCTCAGTCCTAAATCAGTAGATAGAAACTTTCCTGCTATCTGCATTTGCTAATGTGCTGCCTTTCTGACTCTCTCTCTCTCTCTCTCTCTCTCTCTCTCTCTCTCTCTCTCTCTCTCTCTCTCTCTCTCTCTCTCTCTCTCTCTCTCTCTCTCTCCTTAAATTGCTGAGTATTATGCTTATCTGTGTTCATATTGTATACCTCTCATAGCTATATGAGATGCCCCTTAAGGACAGGAATTACTGAGTGTGTGTTAACGTATTTGCAGAATGGTGAAGAATGAATAGTATCCAGAAAAATGGAAGTAACTAGTCCCACTGTCCTACTCAGTTCACATCTGGAATACTGTGGCGAGTTCTAGTTTGTGTATCATAGAAGGGTAATTGATACTTTGGAAGGTATCCAATGGTGGGTGAAGAGGATGGTACAGGGGCCAAAAATCATGTCATATAGGGATCAGAAGAACTGATTATATCTAGCTTAGGGAATTTAACTTTTAGTTAAAAAGCATCTAGGGTTGTGAAAGGTCACCAAAAGTCTTCAAACTTAACATATTTGAAATATCATGTGTATACTTGTTCTGCTTGACCCTAGGGTAGGTAGGTAGTCAGACTGCATTTTCATATAAACAACAGTCTTAAAAATGAAAGTTGTCCAAAAATGAAATGGCCTGCCTGTGGTCGTGATTTTTCTTTGATTAGAAGTAAAATGTCCTTTTGTTGAAGCTGTTATAGATAGGACTCACACGGAAAGTCTGGATAATATGTGAGGTCTATTTCAGTTCTTAGTGGATGATTCCATTTTCTTGATAGAAGTACTATGTTTAGACTATAGTAAATGGGACAAATAATGATGAAGAAATTCTATTACAATGCATTTTCATTTCTTCTACTTATTCACTGTGAGGTGCTAAACAAATCCTTAAGTCTATATCTTGTCATAGCAAGGACTCTAAATAACATATTGCCTTTCTTTTTCAATTTTTATAGGACTTAGTAAATGGTGAAGCATAATTTGTTCAATGGCTAAAACTTATTTCCATGAAAAGTATGAAAATGAAAATTCATTTTTAGATGCTACTATTACCATTTTCCTAAGAAATTAAAAATGAATATTCACAACTGAGAAATTAACATGATTATTAAATAATTAATGATGATATATTGTCACTTCAGATAAATTTGCAAAGGAAGATGAGAGTCACTGGAGTTATCACCCAAGGAGCTAAGAGGATTGGAAGCCCAGAATATATAAAATCCTACAAAATTGCATATAGTAACGACGGAAAGACTTGGACAATGTATAAAGTAAAAGGAACCAATGAAGACATGGTAAGATTGATTTAAGAATATTAAATTTACATGTTATTATCAATTAACAAATGAATTTAATGTCTTTAAAAGAAGCTTAAAATTCTTGACATTCAATAGTACACTTTTTTCTCTAAAGATGAGTAATAACTTTGTATTTAGTTTCGTGTATGACTTCCTTATAGCTTAATTGATAGATCCATAAATACTTTGTCCCAAGATTACCATGATCCTGTTCGATATACTTAACCAATTTTCATTTTAATTGCTTTACCAGTAATTACTCATTCACTTTCAATTTAGCTTTATTACATTAACAGAGCTAATTTTAACTCTTAAAATAACACAACACATTAAAAAAACTAATTGTCCAATACCTATTAATAGTGAATATAGATTTAATGTTTTACAGCCATAGATTTTAAAATGTTAGATGAAACTGTTTCTTAATGAGCAATGAGATCAAATAGAAACTTTTCAAAAATAAAGATTTTGATGTGAAAAAAGTCTCAATATGGGTCATACTTATTATTATAACATGATGACCCTGGTTTCTGAAAGAAGTTTTTATAACCTAAACTATGTTCTGGCTGGTTCTTCCAGTTGGAAAGGTTTTGAGTATAAGCTTAGTGATTGATCATGCCTACTATCCTGGGACCAGACTAAAAATTACAAGAAGGATTATTACCAGAAGATTAGATATTAGGGATTATCTCTTCTGGCCAAGTGACCCATGAAATGAATGCAGATATACAATAAATGGCTTTCCCTTTGGTGTAACCCTTTTCCAGTTCACTGTATCATGGAACAAGTGACAAAAATGGAACAAGAAGTACTAAGAATTAATATTATCATGGTTAGAATCATCTAAAATCTAATAATTTTAATTGTAGGGAAGCAGCAGCCCTTTGTTATCCTACCTTTAATGCTACTGCACTATACTGTTAGTCTATCTCTTTCAGTCGTGTCCAACTCTTTATGACCTCATGGACCACTTCTCTCAAAATCTGTCCAAACCAATGTCCATTGTTTTCACGACTCTCTCTATCCATCTCATCCTCTGCTGCCCCCTTTTCTTTCTCCTTCTATCTATCTTCCCCAGCATCAGAGTCTTTTCCAATGAGCCCTGTCTTCTCATTATGTGGTCAAAAATATTTAAGCTTTAGCTTCAGTTTTTACCTTCCAGTAAGGAATCTGAATTAATTTCTCTAAATATTGCCTGATAGGATCTTGTTGTCCAAAGGAATCTCAAAAGTCTTCTCTAGAATTGCGGCTTGAAAGCCCTGATTCTGCAGCACTCAGCTTTCCTTACAATCCAACTGTCACAGTCATACATTGCTACTGGAAAAAACAAAACAAAACAAAACATAACTTTCACTGGAAGAACCTGACACATTTGGGGTTGATAGTAAAAGCACCTAACTTTTATATAGGAGCCTTATTTTTGAGTTTTATGTACTTCAACACCCATTATCTCAAGTGTTTTATGTGTTTTGGTACATTAAAAATCACAGTTACGGATAGGAAATGGACAAACCTTTCTTTAAGTTTAGTGTGAGTTATGGCATCACAGAATTTCAAAACTGAAAGAGCACTTCTCTCTTCTGCTTCAACCCTCTCATTAGAGTGCAACATAGTTGGTTTTGGTTTTGTTTTGGGGGGAAGGGTACTTCATTTAGAAGCAGAGGAGACGTGCTAAAATTGTGATTCAGCTACTTACTAGTAATTGTGTGGCTTTGGGCTTTAGCCTCTCCAAACCTTCGTTTCCAACTATCAAGTTAGTATAACGACATTAGCACCATGTATCTCTTTTTGAGGACAAAATAAGATGATATATGTAAAGCAATTTGCAAGTTATAAATTTCTGTATAAATATGAGATATAATTAACGTTTTTCAGATGAAAATACTAAAAAGAAGAAAGGGGAAAGACTAAGCTAGGGTCATCCACTTAGTAATTGCCAAAGGCAGGGGAACCCTGGAGTCCTGAGAATCAGTCTTCAGGTCAGTTACAAACATTTGATACTTTTAATGTCTGATCTTTGTAACCAAACCATATACTAACACTATGGAGAAGTTGCACAGTAGTCATATAAATTATGTGAAAAGACTTAGGGAACATTCAGCTAATGGAAGTATAGCTCACATATTCTACTTGAGATATCATTAATAAGTTGACAGTCAACATTCTTTTTTCACCAAGAAGAAAACAAGAAACAATTTCTTGGGATGTTTGTTCATCTTGTTTTTCAATGCTCATGTGGATCCTAAGCAAATGAGATTGTAATGAAGCTAAAAATCATATTTTATAATAACATTATAAAATGAGGAAATAGAGAAAACCAATGAAGAACTTGACAAAATTCAGTAAAGCAAATTAATTTACACATTGGTACTGGGTGATTTCAAGGAAAAGCACTTTTGAAAACATGGTTAAGAATCATAAAGTGAAAGGCATAGAAAAACTAGTGAACTACCCAGAATCCTTACGTCGAAATCACTAAATACTTTAGGAAGAGATTCATTGCTTTTACAGAAATTGGAATTAGAAGAAACCTCTGACTGGAATAGCTTCATTTATAGATGCAGAAACAAGGGGGCTAGAAAGTACATACTTACATGACAATGAATTTAAAGATCTTTGAAAGTTTTATACGTATAAAAATGTTTTTCCCCCTCTCATCTATAGTTGGTTAAATATCCCTTTGGGTAGATTTGCCTTAATAACATCTTTCTTTCTTTTTTTCTTTTTTTCCATTTGGGAGACAGTTGGGATTAAGTGACTTGCCTAGG
Source organism: Bettongia penicillata ogilbyi (assembly GCA_023548195.1). Classification (NCBI taxonomy): domain Eukaryota; kingdom Metazoa; phylum Chordata; class Mammalia; order Diprotodontia; family Potoroidae; genus Bettongia; species Bettongia penicillata. The sequence continues at coordinate 221,591 of JAJHZJ010000852.1, read as the reverse complement.
GTCACACAGCTAATAAGTATTTGAGGCCATATTTGAGCTCAGGTCCTCTTGACTCCAGACCCAAGTACTTTATGCACTGTACCATCTAGCTGCCCCTCTTTATAACTTCTTTAGCAAATGAGAAGGATAACAAAGATGTAAAATATAACAAAGCCTCCAGCATTTTTGTGATAGCTTATTTTCATTGGCAATAATAGAATCTCTACATTTGAATTCTATTAAATAAATTCCTGATATACTATGTGAGGAAGTGTAAATGATACTTACGAACATAAAATTGGGAGCAACAACGAGGGTCTAAATACAAAAGAAATCCACGCTGATGCAAGGGGTGATACAGTTTTAAAGGCACCCAAGTATCAATTACTAAAAATGTCACAGAAAAATAATGATTTAAGGAGAATAAAAGGACATGCTTAGGAGGATATGAACAACTACAGGTCTAAATGCCTATCATCTCTAAAAAATTTTTAATTCTATAAATGAATTTTGGTCATTTGCTTGAGGAAAAAATGAGAAGGGAATAGTCCTACTTTTACATATCACTGCATATGTGGGTCCTTACAGTCTAAAGTTCATATCATTGGGACTTCTAATGATTATTCACCTCATATGGTTCATTTCCCCAAATTCAAAACTGGGAACTTTTAAAGTCACCATAAGTCTAGCTATTCAGTTGCTGACAGCCCCTGGAGAAGAATAATATTGATGCAGTAAAACCAAAATTAATATTATAGTCACAGGACAAAAACAAACACAAAACTATCCCATGCATTCCCAAGCAAGTATAAGCTCATATTTTTGAGCAATTCAAAGAAGGCCCTCCAAACTCACTATTCCAAAAGGGAAAGCAAATAAAAGGTCCTTCTTTCTGCAGCTGTAATGTGCTGTTGGAAGCTTAAGTCTTCATCTAAGATTCTCAGTGAATCCCCTCAGTTCTGTCATAACTCATGGGTCCTCTCTGTCTCATGAGGTCACTAAGGGACACTAAGGGAGCTGTAGTTTCCTGAATACTACCATCATCCTGTCGGGCACTTCTTCAGTCTCTATTTTAGTGGCTAATCATGAAAAAAACCTCCATATAAACCCTATCCTTTTTCCTTGCCCCAACACCTGGTCTCAGAAATAATAGAACCTTGGGAATTTTTTCTATGAGTGATTACTCTATGAGACAAGTCATTCTGTGATAACAGCCCTACTCAGAAATGCCTGGTACACATGTATTTTGGACAAGCACCACAGATCGATGAGCTGATCCCAGAATTTAATAGGAGGCAACTGATGATGCATTGCATTTGGGAAACTGCAGTGCTTTCAATGATTCTGAATGCTCTCTACCACAGAAGCCTGACTCTAACTTGAATTCCCTCTGTGACTATATACAACTGCCAATCATGGAACATTGTAATTTCAAAACAATCTTCCTAGTTCTCAAAGATAGTCTTCCATCAGTTGCTAGGCACTCTAGAAGCTAACGGTGATTTTGCTCACCTCTCAAATAAAAGGGAACTGCTCCGGGCTGGATTTTCCTCCCAGACAAGCTTTGGATTGTAAGGAGAACTTTGACCAGTTTAAATCACCTGCTCTCCCTCAGTGGTTCTGTCTCAATTTCCTGATAAGCTGTATGGATGCAAGGCAAACATTCACCAAACCTTTTGCCCTGTCACCATCTCAGTGATATTGAACACATGACTATGAATGAACAAAGACCATCCCCAATTCCATATCTTCAGCCATTTCAAAGCACTCCTCTCCTCAGTTTCCCCATCTAGATCTGCCTGACTCTTCAACTGTACCTTCTAGAAAACCTGCTCTATAATGAACAATCTTCTTTTCATCTTAAACTTCTTTTCATACTTCTTCCAACTTTTGAAATTTATTGAGCACTGGCCCCCTAGCTCTTCTTTCTCTAATCTTACTATACTTTTCTCATAGGATAGCTAACTGGTAGTTGTGGGGGAGATGAAACATTTCTTCTCCCCATTTTCATTTCCAGGTTCTCCCTTTAATACCATCATACAGCAATATTTCCTTCTTTCAGTATCATGCCATCCAAACATATCATCCAAACTAACTCTATATAGTTTTCAGAACCTTGGACATGAGGCTTCCTTCTCACTGTGTTCAGTGCCTGACTTTTCTCCCCTTCTCTTCACTTGAGCTATACAAACTCAACAACCTCTACCATTGGTCAGGCACAAGTCATCCAAATGAACATTTGAACTGGTAATGTTGAATTGTGTGCATTTCACAATTCTTTTGAGCTATTGCAATTCTCCTTTGCTCATAGAGTATAGCATCTTCTTTCATGTAGGCATGCCATGTTGGGTTGTCCTGTTACAGTGTCTCCCATGTCTCATAGTTTACTTCTAAGTTCTTCAGAGAGATTTTGAAAATATCCTTCTATTAATTCATCTAACCTCCTTTTAGACAAATAAATGTTTGCCACTCAAACAGCATAGCCAGTCCATTGGACTTGAGTTCTCCTCGGCAGAGTCTGAATGCTTAGCAGTTCAGCTTAAGAAAGGACCTCAGTGTAACCTTATCTTGCCAGGTGATCTTCAGAATCTTCCTAAGACAATTCAAATGGAATAAATTCAATTTCCTGGCATGGTCCTGATATACTGTCTCAGTTTCACAGACGTACAACAATGAAGTCGACACAATGGCTCTGTAGACCTTTGGTTGAGCAGGCAGCCTAATATCTCTTGTCTCCCACACCTTCCTGTGGAGCCTCCCAAATACTGAGCTAACTCCTGCGGTATGTGTGTGCGTGTGTGTGTGTGTGTGTGTGTGTGTGTGTGTGAACCTCATCAATGTGCACATTCCTGGAAAATATACTGCCACGACTAATGAACTTATCCACAACATTAAAAAAACCCTATACTAGATTATGGCAATATCTGCCTCCTTCACTTCCATTCATATTCTTCTGAATGGAACTAGAGGAAGTCATAAAATCATGCTGATTAAATTCACCACAAATTCATAGCAAATGTATGTCATATAATGCCAATTAGATCATTCTTGCAGCATAACAATCCTACTCCTCTCTAATTGATCTCAGTCCCATTCACCATGGAAATGGTTCCAAATTTTCTCTATTCAAGCCTCCATTTCTTATTCGTTTAGGTGAGGATTTCCTTTCATACTTTAATTTTAAAAAATTGAGGTCCTTCCCCAAGAGCTCCCTTTTCTTACCTTCTCATCTCACATAACACTGAAAGCATCTCCTGCTATCTTCTGCTTGATTCCAGCCTTTGAAGTAACTCTTCTCCTTGTCAAATCCAACCCATCTACAAGTATCTTTGATGTCATCTCCTCCTACAAACTCCAACAGTCACCCCTCCTGTCATTACCACTGTCTTGATAATTTTCAGTATCTTTTCTTGTGGAGTAAATAACATGGATCAGCATACAATTGACTACCCACTCCTTTAGGGAAGAAAAGAAAGGGTTCTGATCCCTGTTGAAAAAAAAGGCAGTATATAAGTGATAGTTCTAGTCCCCTCCCTCTCATTCTGCTTAAACCTGTGCAACCTGGATTCCAACTTCATAATTCAACTGAAACTACTCTTTCTAAAGTTATAAATGACCTCTCAAACACCAAATCCAATGGTCTTTTTCAATCTTTTTTCTTCTTGACCTCTTTATAATATTTGATACTTTTGATCAATTTATTCTATTAGATTCTTTTCTTTTCCTCTCTGGGTTTTAATGATACTTCTCTATCTTGATTTTCATCCTTTTTCTCCTTTTTAATTGGTTCTTTTTAGTTTCCTTTTTCGAAGTTTATTCCATGTTATATCCACTAACTATGCATAAACCCCAATGTTGTATATTGGGCCCTTTTCTTTTTCCTTTCAATACTATTTCACTTGATGGTTTCATCATCTTCCATAGAAAAAGAAAAAACTTCCTTTTTATGACAGAAAAAGTGACACCCAGGTTATGAAAGAAAAATGATGTCTAATATCGACACATAGCCTGGTACAGTCTCACTAAATTAAAAAACAAGCCAAGAAAGCCTTATGGTGCATTAAGTGGATTCTCTATGGTGGATTTATGGAAGATATGAATCAACTGTAAGGAAACAGGAGGAGAAAGTATGAGGAAGTAATTGTTGTAAAAACTCACTGGCCTATCAGGGTGAAAAAGTGCCAGATTTTTTTTCCATATGCCATTTCAGATTATATTTTTCATAAAAATGTCCAGATTTAAGTATATATATATATATATATATATATATATATATATATATATATATATATATATATATATATATATATATAAAACCAATTCTACTTAAGCTCCTGGATTCATCAAAAACTCACAAATTGACAAAAACAAAATAAAAATCCTCACTATATAAAGTAGGAGTGAAGAATCTAATAATTGATTAAAATAAGACTGAAGAGTGTAAAATATCAAGAATGGAAGAAAAACAAAACATCAAGTTTCAGAACAACAGTGGGAGAGGAAAAGGAAGAGTTCCACGATTTTTGATTGTGTCTCCCTGAGAGAAATTATTTAGCATCAGGTGAACTTGGACAGCAAAGACAGCATGACTCAGGCATGCCAACTCCCCCACCCCACCATGCCCCAGTTATACACTTTGCCTTATTATCAAAAAATGAGACACCAGGAAGCTCAATGGAAGAATAATTCTAAATTGACTCATAGAACTGCTTATACTTCCATATTTCAAAGGTCTATGATTTTGTTAATAAAAGTACTCAGTCTATTTGGATAAAACTCACTTTGAAAACTTATATTTTATATGTACATATCAAAAGCTGAAGAGATTCCATGCTCAGTCAGAAATCAAGGCATGTAAACAGTCCAGATCACTCAAGAAACTTGTGTGTGTGTGTGTGTGTGTGATTCCAGTGACCATGTCTCTTTTAGTTAGTAGACAGGCTTTCTGAATTGGTATTACAAACAACCTGGTAAAGTTCCTCCTCAAATTTAACTTAGAATGTTCCTAGGTGACAGTCTATCACCAAATCCAGACATAGATCTTTACAGCTTAGTAGCACCTATTAAAGTTGGCATTCTTTTGACATAGCCTTCATGATCCCTCTCCAGGACTGTGAGGCATTAGCAGTGGACTTTAGTATAATTGTAAGCACATCAGATAGCACCATACACAAATAGGCTCCAGTCAATTGGTATAATATATGAATCTATGTCCCAAGGTGGAGAAAAGTGAGGAAAAACTGATGGCTTGTCTCCAACGAGAAATTGGAATATGTACACATTGGAAGATTCTTATTCGAATGTAGATTATATCCTGGAGGAACAATGATAAATTCCTTTAATTAAGCTTGCATCTATGTATTTGTTATTCACTGCTAATAGTCTGGAGTACAGAGGGACACTTGAAGACCCACAATTCCTAAATGCTTCCAGCACCCAAATGAATTATTCAGTTACATAAAGGGTCTACCCAAGCATTTAGCGTAGTTTATGAAGTCCCACTATAAAACTAAAAAAGAAATAGATGTAATGCATCATTTTGACCTTTTGTGGTTTATCTCCCACAGGTGTTCCGTGGAAATGTGGATAACAATACACCCTATGCCAACTCTTTTACTCCTCCAATAAAATCTCAATACGTCCGACTGTATCCCCAAGTGTGTCGGAGACACTGTACTTTGAGGATGGAGCTTCTTGGTTGTGAACTATCTGGTGAGGTTCCCATCCATTATCTTTACTTTAAAAAAGTGATTATATCAAAGCTTTGATGTTAAACTACAAAAACAGCAATAGTTCAGTATGTATAGGGATGCATTTTGGGTACAAAATTTCAAACATATAATTTAAGTCTATGCCTTAGTTTTGTCTATGCGTTTGTGTACTAGAAACAATGATAGAACGATGCTGTGGAGAACAGAGTTAATATAGTATTGAATTTATGGCTTCACAAAGTAAATGAAGTAAAGTCACACTGTTTACCATGAACAAGATCTGGACTTGTTTTCACCTTTTTTTTAATGTAGCAATGATTGATGATTTGTGACAAAGGTAAAGTAAGTACCAAAATCCATATTTCTCAAGGTCAAGTAAGGTTTAGGATATAAAGAAGGAAATTTTAAGTTTCAATTCTGTGTCTCACTGCAAGAACTCATTTCTTTAGATTCTGTACAACATGTAAATTCATCAGACTTCCCAAGGGGGTCATTCCTCAACACTAGGATTGCTACCATAAATTCATTTTGGGATCTGTCTTGGCTACCTCCCTGCTTATTATAAAAGCAGTGGTTATCAAGTTCAAGAATGATCCATCAAAGTACTCCAAGTTAAATAATTCTTGTCCCCCTTAGGGGCATCAAAACTAGAGTTAGACATGAAAAGTTAATGCATTAATCTCACTGTAATCTCTTCTCAATATAGCACTAAATTGGAAAGCAAATAGGAAATTCTGTCAAGACATTTTAGTGTGTGGGTATTGAGGTGTTTGTGGATTTCTTGAACCAGAAAAGTCTTTCCCCAAGTAATTGGGGGTTATTCTGTTCAATAACTGAGAAATTTATTGAAGTCACCAAGTGAATTCATCCTTGTAGCTATAGGGCTAGGTCCATGTCACCTCAAAAATTTAATGATATTTTGAAATAAGCAGGAAAAAAAGACCATTTTTGTACTAAACAGAGATAGCCTTGGTGGACGTTAAAAGGTCCTACTTTTACTCTTGGTCTTTTTAAATGGTCTCTGGGTTTTGAGTGCCACCTCCACATCCCATCTTTCCTTTCTTGAATGTGTTCTTGAAATAAGGAAAAGAATCTTTTCTGAATGAAAAACTTATTAAAAGTCACTTCTTTTTAAAATGAAAATGTTTCAATGCAAGGAACTCAAACAATTGAGTCAGATGAATACATCTTAAATAGCATTGTTTTCAGAGTATAGTTTTTTTAATAAAGCAACTAGCATGATATTTTGAACCACTAATTAGTTTTTAGCAATATTTCTCCTCACCTTTTTAGATTTAAAATCACTGACTCTTGAGGAGCTACAACATAGAATTGAGGAAGTGATATTGTAAAATACAAAGAGTTCTGGAATTAGAGGACCTATGTTGAAATCTCACTTCTCATGCATATCTGTGTATTTTGATTATAGCAATTTTATCATTCTATTTCTTTGACACTCAGTCTCCTCATCTGTGAAATGAGGAATTAGATAGCCTTTGAAGTTCCTTCCAGTTCTTGATATAGGACTGTATAGCTAAGACAGAGTTATTGTCCTGTGCACTAGATATCACGAATATGCCTGTGGCATCACCAAACCACTGTTGCCTAAAAGCAATCAGGAAAACCTTATTCCCATGAAGATCGTCAAACCAGATTATTTTTTGCCTAAACTACTACTTTTCATTTTCTTCTTCGGTTAGTTTTGCAATATGTTAACTCATGAGGGTCAGGGCCTCATATAATACACAGTCATACTCTGAACATAGAAATACATTTTACTTTTGAGTTTGACAATAAATCACATAGACACTTTAAGAATTTTATTATATTAAAAAAGAAGCCAGGTCACATCCCCAAAACGCTCAAATTGCTTTTGAACTTGTTATTAAACATAACTCTTGGTAGGCACTTAAATTAAGTCCTTCCCACAGAAATAATACTTGGGGGAGGGTAAATATAATTTTATTCAGATTCTACCTACATGAGTAAAAGGTTTAATTAGTTCCTGAATACAAAATAATGTGACTCAGATGGCTAATTAGTAAGGTGAGTCACACTATTAAAATTTAGAAAGCCCAATGAACTCAGTTAACTAGGTGGTGCATGGGTAGGGGGCTATGTTTGTAGTCAGGAAGACCTGAGTTCAAACCTGGTCTTGGAAACTTACTAGCTATGTGACTGTGGGTAAGTTATTTAACTTTTGCTTTGCCTCAGTTTTCTCAACTGTAAAATGGGGCCACCAACACATTATTTGCAAAGCTATAGCAAAGATCAAACAAGTTAATATGTAAAGCATTAAGTACAGTGTATAGCTTATGGTAGATGATACATAAATGATTGCTTCCCCCATTCACTGTAACAGTTTGTCTTAGAGTAAACTCCTCATACACAATGTGAAACAGTGCTCTATGCCATGGACCACAGTATTATATGCAATGAACTCTGCTCTCCAAGCTTTCTATCTAATCAAACAGCTTTTGCCTTCCTAATAGGGAGGTATTCCACCTGATCATTAAGAAATGTGTTACTTCTTAGGTAGAAAGAGTAGTTTAAGTTAGCTGAGTTGCTTAAAATAGTAATAATTGCCAATACTGCCATTGATAGATGGAGGAAAGCAATGTATAAAACTGTATTTCATAACTGGGTTGAAATAACAAAGGAAAAGTCCTTCAAAATATACTATTTTCATTTTCTAAAACCTAGAAATGTATGTTTACTTAAGTGGGAGGAAAAGCAACTCAACTTTTCTAATTATTTGATTTCTCTTGCAACTCAACTTCTTTCTCATCCTTTGGCACCTGAGACTGTAATGTAGATACCTCATTTGTTCTTAGTGTCTGAGGATATATTCATGGACTTTCTAATGGTTTCCCTGCATCAATCACTCTGGACTCATTCATCTTGCATTCCATTGCCAAGGTGATTTTCCTAAAGCACAGATCTGACCATATCAACCCCTTCCTCAATAAACTACAGTGGTTCCCTATTATCCCAAGATTCAGTATTAAATTCCCAGATTGACATTTGAAATCTTCTTATGCATCCTGCCAAACACACACTCAATGATCTGACTTCAATGGCCTGTGTGCTGTCCTTCACATATAATAGTCTATCATAATGCCATGCTTTTTTACTGACTAGCTGCCATGCCTGTCATGATCTCCCTCCTCATCTCTCTTTCTAGTATTCTGGCTTTCTTCAAGACTACTTAAATCCCACCTTCTGTAGGAGGCCCTTACCAGCCTTCTCTGCTATAGGTCTCCTTCCTCTGTGATTACTTCCTGTTTACACTACATATATCTTGGATGTATAAAACTTTTGACTCCCTGAGAGCAGGAACTAGGTTTTTTTTATATTATTACTGTTTTTTTTATCTTCAGAATTTAGCACATTATCTAGCACATAAAACACTTAAACGCTTGTTGACCTGACCCTTTAAAAAGATACTGCCAGAAATTTATTAAATGTTGCCACATCTTATTATTAATTTGACTAAAAATGTAAGGTGTGTTTGAAAGTCAGGGAAGATCTCCTATGTAATTTGGTTGTATTGACTGAAATTGGAAGACCACCCTCCCCATTCCTGCCTTACTATTCAATATCTGCTTGGACGTTTCCTAGCCAGAAGGACTGTATTTCCTAAATACAGAAAAAAATAATCACTAAATAGTGTGTGAGCAGATGAGACTTTTCTGAAACATCTTTTATTCATAGAAATGTTATTAGAGTGATTTAAGACATTTAGAATATACTTTAAGATATATTTCATTATTAGGTCATAATAACAAATTTGCCGTAATAAATTACTTTCCTACTTGTGCTTAATTTGAACATGTTAGTGACTTGTTACATCCTTCCACTGAACCATCAGGAATTTAAGAGCATAAGTCTTCATCATTTTTCTCCCTTCCTATCTCAAAAATGTGTGTGGGGCTCTTAAGAAGCATTGTAGAAAACATGAAAGAAAAATAATAATTTCCAATCATGAAAATGTCAGAAAAGAGATTGCTTGTCTCTTAACAGCTTTAATTAAAAATCATTTTTGTAACCATTTTGCTCTGCCTTTTATCTTATCTCTTCCAATTAAATCCAACTTTTCTAGGATGAGTTCTATAAGTAGTCATTTGAGATAATATGAAATTAGAAGGCAAAGAAAAATCTTAAGGAAATGGATTAGAGTATTTTCATTGAATAGGAATGTATGTCACTACCAAGTCCTGTGGCTGTCTTCAGTGCAAGGGTAAAGATTGTGCCAGAATAACTTTGTATTGTAGGCACTTACACAAGCAGTAAGTTTGGTACTATGTAAATCGAAAACTATTTTCTAAGAAAATATCTCTTTGTTAAAGAAACGATAAGAGCTGCAGAAAACCAGGGAACAGTCATTAGGCTAAGACAAATCAAAATAGAGAATTCCAACTTTGTACCATTTGGCAAAAAAAAAAAAAAATTAACAGTAAAATACTTGAATTATCTATCTTGCTTTCAATTTTATGAAAATATGTTAGAATAAAATAGCCTCGATTGGTTATTTTGTTTTTCAGTTTTACTCAGATATCTCTTGATAAAAGATTTTCTGTAAGAATGTTAATACTCTCCATTTTCAAAGTGATTGTCGTCATGTCTTCTGTTGCCTATCCAGAAGCAGCCCAGAAACTTTCAGAGTTATAGATGCTTTCTCTCATGGAGCCTTCTCATTTCCATTCAGGTTGTTCTGAGCCCCTGGGAATGAAATCAGGACACATACAAGACTATCAGATTTCTGCTTCCAGCATCTTCAGAACGCTCAACATGGATATGTTCACTTGGGAACCCAGGAAAGCCCGGCTAGATAAACAGGGAAAAGTGAATGCCTGGACCTCAGGCCACAACGACCAGTCACAATGGCTGCAGGTAGTGTTTTCAAGATGTTTCTTGACATCTGTTCACCCTCTTTCCAGAAAGGCCATATCAGTTCATTGAATGTCCAAGTTTACAGTCATTAAACTAATTGAAAATATGTTATTTTCCTCTTGAATCCACTAAAATTAATTTTGAAGTGTAGGTTAATGACATGGCAGCATCCATGTGTTGTTTTCACTGATGTTTGTAGGGCTTTAACTAGTGTAATGTAGAGAGGCACCTTGCAGAGATACGTTTAAGCTGTCCACAAAGTGAATTTGCATTTTTGAACACTCATATACTGTCATGAATTTTGTCATCTTTTGATCATCCATGGGAGTTCTAGCATGATTTTAAACGGTGCACTGGATACACTGGGCATTAGGAAGTTAGGAAGACTCATCTTCCTGAGTTTAAATCAGACACTCGCTGCGGCTGAGCAAGTCGCTTCACCCTGTTTGCCTCGATTTCCTTATCTATAAAATGAGCTAGAGAAGGAAATGGCAAACAACTCCAGTATCCTTGCCAAGAAAACCTCAAATGGGGTCAGGAAGAGTCAGACAGGACTGAAAAATGACTAAACAACAAAGAGACACATCACCAACCCTGCTCCATGCATGTACCTTGTTGAACTTCAGTCGTGGGACAATGTGATTGCTTTCCCATCTCTGAGCTCCTGTGTGTAGAAGAAAATAGCCATTATTGAGTTGTTTATTGTTTGAAAAATTGACAACGTATGCAGTGATGTTTTTAAAAGAATGCTGCAGTTCACTTAATTGGAGAAGCTTTCTTAGATTATAAATTAGCTAAGATCTAGAACAGTAAGAAAGAAGAATTATATCCCGTCCTTGAGTACAGTCATTGTATCTGGAGAAGAGCAGTTCTGTTTTTATTACTTATTGATCTCAATTCCATATACATGAGAGCTTTGAGACTGTAGTCAGGAAAAAATTCTATGTTATTAATTATTAAAAACAAGCAAAACAAATAATGCTCATAACTTAATATTTAATGATGACGTTCACATGAGGGATTCATCGTTGTTCAAGCAGAATTCAAAGTATAGATTGTAGTCTTTTGGGGGAGGATCTTGACTTGTGATTTCATTAGTATAAGGAAATCCTGGTGAGGAAAATCCTGGAGATTAGCAACTGCTGTATGACTTATAGACTTACATACTTACCTCAGGCACCAACAAGTTAAGCAACTTTTCCAGCACCATATAGCCAGTACTACATTGAACGAGTATTCTTGAATGCAAGGCAAACTTTTCCATCTAGCATGCTGTTTATTGTGTTTTGTCCTAAGATTCTTATTTTCTGCCTCCTAATAATAAATGAGAATCCCTTTTTATACACTCTATATTGCCTAGCCGATAATAATTCTAAATTTCTAATTTCAAGGATTAGACCTTTCAAAAGAGAAATCAAACTTAGGGGAGACACTTCTACAAGAAGCTTCCAGGAATGTTTATTTGGGATTTCTATGAAAGTGCCTCTTTTGTAATTAATCTTTTATCTCTAGTTTGCTTATTAGATAGGTGTGTGTGTGTGTGTGTGTGAAATTCATGCATATATGTAAGTTTTCAAATATTAAACCATTTTTCCCAGAACAATTCTGCATATGGAATATTGTTTTAAGTTATAAGGGTATTGGGAATAAAAACCAACTCTTCTCTATCCCATAAATAATCAAGCAAGTTCAATGACTTAAAGACATTTTACCTTCTGGTACTTCCAGAGGGTACCCTTAAAGAGCACTGCCCACGATAATTTGCTTAAATTATGTGCTAATTGCTAAAGTCATATTTAGCACAAAATTATAGCCACAATTATGTCAAACTTATCTTTTCAATCACTTTCATGCTCACATTGCTACATTATGTTTCTTAAATTAATGAATGCAAATGCATCACTAAAAACATTATATGCCAAGCACTCTGCTAAACTTTGAGAAAACAAATAGAAAAATCAAAACAGTCCCTCTAAGAAACTCATCACCATCGACAGCTGCAAGGGAAAATTGATGACCGAGTCCTTTAAATTACTTTAATAGGATAGTTATAACTGCCTCGAGGGCATCAAGGTAGGAAAGGAGGTAAGGTCTAGAAGATTTTAAGAGTCATTGGTAAGAGACAAAGTAAGAATGGATGGTCCTTAGTCTTTCCAGAAGAAAATATTGGTGTTGGTAACTTTTATTTTGTGCAAACCATGTGAGTAGTCAAAGAACCTCGATGAGTTCTAGATGATGCTGGGAGCAGGGAAAGAGGATGAGAATAAATTTTATCTCCCATAATTCTGGAATGGATTCTGGGCAAACAGGATTTGGGAAGGGGAATGAAGGCAGATTTTTCTCTCCAGTAAGCTTATGTTTCTCCAAGAGTAGGTCTATTTTTTCTTGTTGGCATGCAAAGCACAGAAGGAAATTTCAAGGCAGGGCAAATTGACACATTTTTCTTAGTATAAAAATGTTATGGAATTCTAATTATATTAAAATTCTTTCCTCAAAAAATATTATGCTCAATACAGCTACAAGTTACAATAGTTTTATCTTGCTATTTTGTTTGGAGAATTAGATTACCAAACACTTAAATGATACCAGCAAAAAAAATGTGGTTGGAGAACTACTGTAACGGAAGTCAATTTAGAGCCTGAGTTTATTCCTCTGAAGACATAGATTACTTTTATATTTTGAGCTACATGCCTCAATCCCCAGATGCAGTCATAGTCCATCAGAAGGAAAGTCATGCCTATCATTTAAATTTCTAGACTCATTGTCGGTCTGTTTGAGGTTGAACCCTTTCAGAAATTTCCTTTGTAATCATAATGAGATGACCTTCTAACATAAGTGAATAAGTGATTTGATTTGATTTTGTTTCTGATTCAAGGAGCTTTTTAAGTATATAGTCAAAGCTTAGAGAAAAAAAAAACAACTCAATTCCAAAACATGAAAGGACAGCATTTCATGTGTGCTATAGAACAAGAATTACTTTTCTAATTTACGGGCACAATGACATTCACAACTTTGTTTTCTTCTCATTGGTACTAGAAGGATACAACAGGCTTTCCCCCTTATTCACTGCACCTTGTGCAGGTACCAGGCATTGATCTCCACCAACAAGAAGAGTCCCATCCCAATGTGCTTTGGGACCCAAATTGCACTGTTATTGCTAGTATTGTAAGCTAATTCCCTTCTGCAAACAGTTTTTCCCCCTTTCCTTTTTTTTTTAAACCAGTTTGGGTAAGAGGACTTTTACCTTTTGACATGAGCTCATAATAAGTAACTAAACCCATATGCATATACATAAATAGACACAAATACATAGAGAGAGTGGGATGAAGTGAAAAAAGTGGAAAAAAATAAATTCAAATTTAAGGTATGTTGTCTTAATACATGTAAGATTCTCATTTGAGACCACAGTGGAGGGTGTCATTGCCTAAGCACTTGCTAATTCCGGGACAGAAATCTTTCCTAACAATGAGAGGACTGATATATAACATTCTGTTCTGTATGTTTCTAGTATATGTATCCATGTTATGTCTCTTGTTAGAATGTAAGCTCCATCAGGTCAAAGACTTTAATTTTTGCCTTTGTGTCCCTGTAACATAGCACAATGCATGGGCCATAGCAGATGTTTAATATTTGATTGAATGATTGATTGATTATATTGCAACTTTATCCATATTCATAACTCTGTGTCCTAGCGAAAGGCTATATGCAGTTTATTTTCCTTAAATCCGAAACTTATAGATATAAGTACTGATTCTTTAAAACAACAACATAATTTTAATCTTAAACCTAATGAAAAGGGGAAAAATTGTACTGTTACCTGGAGAATGATCTCCTGGTCCTTTTGAAATATCACTCCCTCAGTAAAGAAAAACTACATAATATTTCAGGCAAAATCTATTAGTGATATTAATAGTGTTGTTAAACTGCATATTGCAGTAATGACCTTTTCAGAACTGCATTTGACTCTGCAAAACTTCATTTCAATATTCATTTTATGGGAATGTTTATGGTGACAATTGAATTTGTCTTCAATTTAAATAAGGCAGTAGAAAAAACAGGCTTATTTCTGATATTTTTATGTAGTATTTCAGCTATAAAATGCATAGCAGCTTTAAAGGCATTGATTTCTCTGAGGCTGTACTTCTATTCACCCATCATGCAGGGAAGAACTAGAGAAAATCTTTCAAGAAATAAATGAACTCCAGTTCTCCAAGAAGCACTAACAAATATTTGGATTCCCACATCGTGTTCCAGTATTTGATATGTAGAAAACATTAATCCTAAATGAAATTTTGACCTGTGGATGGGTTATGCAAAGGTATAAGGTTTGATTCCAACGTGCTGAATTTTTTGTTTGTTTGGAATCAATATAATTTCATCTCTAACACAATCTGGCATGGACACCAGTAAATGAGGTAAATTACTATTATTTTTTCAAATTGACAAGGATAAAAGTTAAAATTAGAAAGTTTTTGAATGGTGCAAATGGTTTGAGGTGTCACTAGATTGTAAATAGGGAACTTGCCTCCCAGCTAGGAAGATCAGGGTTTAAGTATCTCATCTGACATGCCAGCTGCTGTATGACATAGGGTAAGACCTTTACCACCCAATGTTCTAGGCCATTCTCTAAGATTAGAAGTGTCAGAGAAGATACCAATCTGCATTAATAAAGAGAGTCTCTGCATTCAAATATTCCCTATGCCAATTAAATAATAAGTCCCTCCCTATGCCTTTAACCTTGAGAGATATTCTTTGATTTTAGAGGTTAGGAATAAATTTCAGATATTATTTTACATCACAAATAGTCCTTAATAACTAAAAAAGTGGAAGGTACTGAAAAGTGTAGTTCTTGAGAAAAAAACAGTTCATATACTTGCAGGAAGAGAAATTATTAGCTGAGGCTAAACATATCAGAAAAGGCATTAGAAATGATAATGGACCACAAACTGAGTTTTTCTTAAATTTTAATGTTTACTACAATTCAAATATGACATGTGGTTATAGAGTTTTCTTTGCTTTTTTATAGATGGGGAAACTGAAGCAGGAGGTTGCATGATTTACCTCAGGCCACACAGCTTTATAAATAAAGACCAGACATCCTAGTATCTAAGCTCAGAGAGTCACTGTTAATTCCATTGGATTATATTACATTTCTAGACAATTTAAAAACAAAGAGGAATGGTATTTTCCTTTCAGAACTTTGTGTCTAAAGTAGTGATTTCACTTACTAACAAGGTATAGCAGGGCATTAGAGAAACATTTTCAAATAGTTTAATTTGCTAATAATGAAGATAATTTTTCCACATTCACCTTATGCATTACACACATGCCATATATCTCTCATGAAAATGCCAGATATTTCACTTTATTTTTTACTTTGTGAAAAGTAAGGATTCCAATAAATAGAAATTTTAGGCATATTTCCATAAAGTAAATCCTTTTTTCCTGTTTTCTTTTTCATTATAAAATTAGAATTGTATCCCCATGGGCAAAGTTGTCCAGTCAAATGAGTAGAACACATGATGTAAAAGAGGTTTTGATGGCTGCTGTTCTTCCCATGGTATGCCAAGCAGTTCACCAAAATGTTGTTCCTAATTGGGTGGTACAGGTTCTACCTTTAATTCATTTTTCTGTACTATAAGTTTGGGGCCTTTGCTTGCAAAGTACCATGCATGATTATTGGCCAATATTCTCTAGTTCTATATATAAGATTCAACGACCTCACTTCATCACACAAGTTATTCTTGAACCTGCACTCATTTCCCTGTTCCTCAGATTTTCTGATTGGATTTCTGACCCTTGAGTGCCCAGGCTGTTTGCTCAAATGTACCACTTTGGGCTGTCAGGCAGATCATATGAACTTCCTCAGCATCATGAGTGTCTGCCAGGCTTTTGACTTATCACCTTAACTTCTTCTCCATAAGTTTCCTCACTTTGCCCATTTTGATTACCTGCCTTCTGTGGAACTGCAGACTCAATGTACCTTGCATTAGAACAGAATGTCTTTTTAGTATCAATCTATGTCTTTACTCTAATTTCTAGTGTTTCTTGTTGTTCAGTCATTTTCAGTCACATCCAACTCTTTACGACCCCATTTGGGGTTTTCTTGGAGAAGAAACTGGAAGTGACTTGCCATTTTCTTCTCCAGTCCATTTTACAGATGAGGAAATTGAGGCAAAAAGGGTGGCTTGTTGAGTGACTTGCTCAGGGTCACATAGCTGGTCAGCATCCAAATTTGGACTCAGGCAGATAAGTCTTTCTGGCACTCTCTCCACTGTACCACCCAACTGCCTTAGTCTAGCATTCGTATATCCCCTAATTTAGATTTCTCACCTGACTTCACTTTTATCACGAAGCTCAGAGTCTTTTCTGAGTCCTGCTCTTTTTCCGACCATATCAGCTTTACTTTACTATACCTGGCATCACCCTCCTTCTCCTACATCCTCCACCTGCTATTACTGTTGAACTGGCAATGACACCTTTCTTTATTGTAGACATTCCTCTTCACCATCAGATCACCTTCAGAACATGAAAGCATATTTAAAGTGCCGCCCACACAATATTTTGTTTTATTTAATTTCATTCTAGAATGTTATTCTCATAAAAATTCCAACTATTCCATATCCTCTTCTACCTTCTCCACACCTTTGCCAACTTTAGGTATCAGGGAGAGAAACTAAGTTTGCTTTTATTTTAGTCATTTAGTCACTTATATAATCTACATGTGAATGACATAGTTTATAAAGCACTTTCACATTCATCTCATTTGATTCTTACAACAACACTGTGAAGTATGCAGGAAATAAGGTTTCCTTATTTTAGTAACGTAGAGACTGAGGCTTATGGTGTCAAATGATTTGCCCAGAGCTAGCAAATGCCTTATTGATGATAATTTTCTGACCCTGACACTTAAGAAACAAAGAAAACAGAAAACAGTCCTCATTCTTCTGCTTGTGCCTCTTTCCATCTCAGCCACAACAGTGATGGAATGACAGAAAAGGAGGTACAGGGTGCTAAGAATCAAGCAATTTTTTGACCTTCTTTTGCTTTAACTTGACTGCTGGTATCCTAAGTGGCCAATCTTTCTCAAAAGATCAATGGAAAGAGATATTACCAAGGGAGATACATCATCGTTGATATTTTTACTATGGAGATGCCAGAAAAAAGAGGACATTGCCGGTCAAAGGAAGAATGGCTCTCAGAAGCAAATCAAAGCCATTAGCACAGCTTGTTTCGTTATATACCCAAAGGCAATGTAAAACAAGATATTCTAAGATATCTGATCACGTTCTATTGCCATTCTCACGATATGGATTTATAAAAACAAAACAAAAATTTAAAGATTATACACTATTACTTGGAGAATATAAAGAGGAAGGGAAATTCTATGGAGAGCTTGATAAGAACTCTCTGAAAAAATGAACAAGCACTTTAATATTCAAATAATGCAAAGATGAGAAGAGGGGAGGGCAGGGAGAAATATGGCAGAAAGCATAGGTCAGAAACAAGGGATGAGGGAGACCAAAGACTTCTGGACTACAAAGAGGTAGTAGCACAGGTGCGAAGCACATCCCTGCATCATAGATGCTCATTTGAAAAAGTTTGCAAAGGCCCTAGATGTGGCATGTACTATCCAGCATCACACACACACACACACACACACACACACACACACACACACACACACGAAGTTGATCGTATTTTAACAGAAAGGAAAAGTGTGTTACTGATAACAATAATGCTAGCACTTACATAGCACTTAAAGTTTTGCAAAGGGCATTACAAATATTATCTCATTTTATCCCTGCAACAAGCCTGAGACATGGATGTCATTATAATCCTCATTTTATAGATGACAAAACTGAACAGAGTTTAAGTGACCTGCCCCAGGTGACGACAAGACAGTGCTCTCTCCACTGAGCTACTGAGCTACTTGTTTACATTACTAATTCCCAAAACCATTCCTGCATTAGCTATCACTGTTACAGCTAGAACACTGATTTTTCACAGTCAAGATCCAAATCAAAATTAGTATAATCTAGGAGAAATAACAATATTAGAAATATATGACATTCAGCTGAAAAACTCAATCCTGATATGCTTAAGTAAGTTATGGATCATTTTTAAAATTACTGATAATATAAAGGATATAAATATTAGATAAATAGTTTCACAAATAAATGGAACTGCTGTAAATCAATTGCCATGACAAACCAAAAGAACCTTAAAAATTACATTAGGTAGCAAGCATTCCAAGTACTTGGAAAGTGGAGAGAGATGGCAGTCCAAGATATTACTGGTTTAGAATATACGTGTTGATCACATGAATATAAGCAAGGATATAAATGAGTAGAATTTGTGAAAACCTCAGTAACCCTTCAATCACCAAACAAAGGAATTACATAGCAGATGTAGAATAAGTATGGCTGAATGCACACGATCAGAAGAAATATTAGTCCCAGGAAAGGTAAAAACCTTATGAACTGACACTAGAGAATTGTTATACCTGCCACTCCCAACTACTCCCCAATACTGTGCTACTATTGTTAGCATAGGCAAATTCATCATCTTGTGCCTGAGGCCCCAGCCTTAAGATAGGACACCAGTAGCAGTCAAGGACTCTATCCACCCACTCTGAAAGAAGTGGCAGACACTGCTTCTGCCTGGCTACCTGAAGGAAGGCGAGAAGAGAGAGGAATTTGCTGGGCTGAAAAATATCTCTACTGAGAAACTAGGTCACCTATGAAAAAAGGCAACTTGTATGTATCTTAAATCAGTCCTAGCACCAAGAGGCAGGAGTGTGCTGGAATCGATGGATACTGGCTTATGAGAGTCCATTGTTAAATTTTTAGTGTGAATAGTTGTAACTCAGAAAATAGCAAGTGTTACAAAGCAGAGATTACTATTTTGCTGATGCTGCGATGTAAGAAAGTGTTGGGAAAAATGTTAACAACGCTGGTTAAATTTCAAAGTGTTTCGTGCATACATTTTTCTTCCCTGAATCTGGGTGTTAAACAATTATCATCACACCTTTGCCCAAAGGTAACTCAGAGTAGGGACCCAGGCCAGCATACCCCATATTTCCCAAGGAAAGGAATCAAGTCGAAGCCCTTAAATGCAAATTGGAAGGTGCATGGCATGACCGAAGATGGAACATCTAAGGAAGTCTGAACACTAAAGATATCAAGATAATAGCCTCAACAAAAAAGCAGTGAACAATCATATAAACAACTGGAAAGGATTCTTAAAAAAAAAATGGAAGGCAGAATCTATACCACTACAAAGAAAAAAAAATACAATTGGAAAATACCATATAAAGTACAGTAGTCAATGAAAGATAAAATTCTGTTGTCTCCACAGAGACGATGGAAAAACGAGAAATCAGAACATTCAAAATAAAAATAAAACTTATAGAATGATGTACACATTAGCAACAATATTGTAAAGAAAAACAACTTTAAAAGACTTAGGAATATGATCAACTCAAGGATTAGCCACAGTTTCAGATGACTGCCTCCAGATAGAGGGGCAATTAACAGTATAGATTAAGCCAAAATTTTTTTTTTTTACATAGCTATAGCGGGAATTTGTTTTGTTTGATTATATATGTTTATAGCAGGTTTTGCTTATGTTGTTTTAGCAATGGTGGGGAGGGGAAGATGGGAGGAGGAGAATATGGAGCTTAAAATAAAACTGAATTTTTATAAAGTTAGGAAAGAATTGTCAAATCAGATTCTACATGCAGAAACTAGAAGGCTAAAGAATTTTAAAAGTCAATTGGCAGAATAAAAGTGATTAAATCTATGACAAGGAATCTTTCTAAAGAAATAGAGGCTTTGAAAGGGGGATTAACAGATTTATAATACAAATACTGAAGTGAAGGGAAAATTGTCAGAAGGAAAGAAAAAGGCGATAACATCAAAAGAACGTATTAATTCTTTATAAACCAAAGTGATTGAACTTAGAGAATGGATCCAGTGATATATCATAAAGCTCATAGGTCTACCAGGAAAAAAATGCAAGTCAAAAATAAATACTATAATATAAAGGGATGGGAGATAGAGTGGTCAGGGAAAATTGTCCAGAATTTTTATACATATAATGAAGCATGAACTGAGATAATCAACAGATTGCCAAGAGGGAGAAAAGTCCAGTATTTAAAACTCATAAGATGCGCAGTGGTTAGATTTGGCAATTTTAAAGACAAAAAATTGCAAGTAGCCAAGAGAAAGACTTTCTCATATGAAAGAAATGAAATATAAAAAGCTGCATTTGATTACAGTAAAATTAAAGACATCAGGAAAGGAAATGGAATAATATATTCCCCAAAGCAATGGAGCCCAAGGTATGAAACAAAATTAAAAATCAACTTGCAAACCTCAGGTTAATCATTTACAAAAGGAAAATGGAGCAGCAAATCATTTTAGCCATTTACACACACACACGCACATACACACACACAATCCCAAAACCCAGAGGTGAGCAGGACTTGTGAACACTCTATAGGAGCACAAGAAGGGTAAATAAGTATAATTACAAAAAAAGCTAATTAAATTATCTCCTGTATATTTTTTTTTTAATTTTTTAAAAGAGAAAGTGATCTATGGTACATTAAGACACAAAGGAGAAACTCTTAGAGAGAAGGTTGCAAGCCCTCCTTCCATCACCGTCCTAACTGTTATCCCAAGTCTATCCTAGCCTTAATTAGGTAAAGAATTTGTTGGAAGGAAAAAAAGAATAAATTTATATATAAATTTATTACATATTTAAAGGAATAGTAAGTTGTACATGAGATTTATAGTTTCATGTACAATCATCTTTTTATTATTCTAGGATGTTGTAGAAAAGTTGGTTTTATTCCTAAGTTTAAAAATAAATTTAATTTCATTTAAACAAAAAAGAGAAGTTCGCTAGAACCTTGTGGATTACTTCAAACCACAAAAAAGCACCTGACTCCATATAAAGCAGATATTCAAGTCCTCCAGAAAATGCCCCTCCACTCATACTCCTTTAAACCCCCTGGTCACCACATCTGCTTGCAGATTCACTCGTGCTGCTCCTCCAACTTCCCCACTGAGCTATTCTCAATATAAAGCTATAATCACTAAAAATAAGATCTGTACTGGTCAGATGCCTCTCTCATGCTGGAACAAGCTTTAAACCGAGACAAATGGATAAAAGAAAGAGCAAATCAGGACAAATAAGTGATAATAAGGATCTTCAAAGTTAAAGACTTCAGGAGGACAAGACCCAGAAGAAGCGAAGATGAATGAGCTGCATTGATACACCATGAACCAGATCATCTGACTCCCAAATACAGAGAATATAAATTCATTCATAAAATCATATGAAGAAATGTAATTGAAAATGTTAAGCAGCATTTTCTCATAAAGAAAAACTAGTGAATGGTAAAAGCCAGGTAAAAGAAAGCTTATTGACAGACTAAGCAAAGTCATCCCAGGGCATTTTACGATAAGAAATGGAAGCAGGATATCAAACTATAGAAAAATAAAGATTTTTTTTCAAAAATATATTGAACTTTTTTCACCATCCATCTAATGGAACACCAAACTTGAATTCTAACATCATGTTCCTAGATATGCTTATAGAGGAGATAAAAATGGCATCAAAGTGAACAAAAATGAGGTGGAGGGAAGCTGGATTAAAGCAGGTCTACAAAGAGGAGATTTGTACTGAAAATATAATGTTGTTAAGTATATCAAACAAGTCATCTTATTAAATTAAAAAGATAAAAAGCATACAGAGAAAAGAAGGAAGGAAGGAAAGAAGGAATGAATGAAGGAATGAAGAAAAGTGTTTACATATAGGCTTACTTATCAACATCTGTATAAACTTTTTTTAGAAAAATCTCTTACTGAATACACATCTATAACTGAAGTCATTTAGAGTGTTATTAGGTAACAGATAGACTTCTGCAACAAAATAACATCAAGTGCAACACATTTTTGCTATCACAAAAATGACCAAATAATTTAGAGGATACAAGATCCTTTCTTGTTTCTTTATTATGCGTATAAAGCTTGAACAACTCGAATTGATCTCATTCAATGGCTAGGCATGAAATAGACACATTTTGCCAAGGGTGCTCACTTCTGTGATGGAGGAGTTCCAGCTTAGAAACTGAGCTGAAGACGAATTTTCAATGGTCCTCTGATGGCTGCTCTTTTGGATAACATTCTGCTGATTATATCAAATCCCAGAACACTGCTGATCTCTTGGAATGCATCCATAACCACTAAAAGGGTTTAGCCTGGCCATACATGTAGGAAAAATGAAGAATCTCAGCTACCCAGATTTTGATGTGTAGTTAGATGGAAAATCTAGAGACACTGTCCATCAGGATAGAAATGATAGGATAGAGATGAAAACATAATATTTGAATTGCAATCGATTTATTGAGACCCCAAAATATGGAAATTTCCCTCAAAAGGGTGATCATCTGCCCACCGTTGCTTTCCAACTATGGATTCATAGTGCTATGCTCATCTACCAGACGGGGTAGCTGTGTGACAAAATTTAGTCTAAGCCCTGGCCAAGTTTATAAACCAAGGAAAAGGAACCACAAGGGGGTCTTGTTAAGTTGAGGCAAGCATGCTAGTTTGTTTTGTTTTTGGATACTCTTTGGGAAAGACCATGATGGCAGCAAGCTAGGAGTAATGCTTCAATCATTCTTTAATAAGACACAAAGAGTTCAAAGGCAAATGGCCCAGAGAGATCCAAAGTGTAAAGAGGCAGATGGTATGGGGAGGGAAGCAGTCAGCCTGGGGAAGAGATTGGAGAGGGAACGGGGCACAATAAGTAACTTACATAACTGTGGATCAGAGTTGGGAGCATTTGAGCAGTATGGACCTGGAGCAGGTGAAATACTCAAGGAGCGGATGTTTGAGGTACCATTTCTATAGGGTTTTGGTGGTAGGAAATGGATTCTTATCTATGCCACCTTCATCTTAGTTCAGTAACCTATCAATATCAGCTCAAAGTTATCAACATCCCCTTGGATCAGTTCATTTGCATAAAGTTACTGGTTTTACTGTATATGTCTAGAGCTTATCTGCAGTTTAGAGACTGAAGACAGACAATTGGCTGGACCTAGAGACCATTCTATTGAGGCCTAGATGGCTTCCCCTAATTTAGAACACAGTCTCAGAATGCAGCTTTATCAATTTATGTGATAATGACTCCTATGCCCCCTTACTTTTTGAGTTTGTGAGTGATTGCTGTGCGCTGCTATATAAGTGAAAGCTATGTTGCTTTTACAAACTTGATTTCATTATTGTTACGTTATACTTGCTGCTACTGTTGAGGCATTTCACTCATTTCTGATTCATCATGACCCCATCTTGGATTTTCTTAGCAAAGATACTGGAGTTGTTTGTCATTTCCTTCTCCAGGTCATTTTACAGATGAGGAAACTGAGGCAAATGAGGTGAAGTGACTTGCCCAGGGTCACACAACCAGTATGCATCTGGAGGTAGATTTTTACTCCAGGTCTGGCATTCTATCCACTGTGCCACTTAACTCCTACTTATAAACTTATTATACTGACTGGGGAATGAGGTGGGGGTTTTAAGGGAGACTACAAGGCACAATTTCAACACAATCTTGTCAAAGAAGTGCATGCAGAAAAGAATGGAACCAAAATTCAAAGGGAAGAGCAGAACAAGTTAGATTGCCCTCCATAAATTTCAAAGTTTGTTTAATGATCCTAAACTTCCCTCAGAAAACAATTGTTTTTATGTCTGTGATTCATAGAAGACAACTGTCTTTAAAAAAATTGAAAATGGCTGTTACCCAGAAGAAATGTGAATGGTACGTGTGAATGAGCTACAATGTAAAAAAAAAGATAAGGACTTTAAAAAAAAATAAATCTAGTAACGTATCTTGTCAGGGCAATGTATTATTGAAAGAGAAGATGAGATGGTCATTCAGCAAATATGAGGAAGACTTCCCAAGTGTGCTGCTGGTAGCATCAGGATAAGTAAGTAAAATCTTCGGCATGTTAGGGAGATTTCTGTGGATAACTTATGGGAGGACACAGATAAAAGCCACATAAGATAGATAAAAACGAAAAGGTTATGATCTGTATCATAGGGGAGATCATTCAATTTAATGCAATTACAGATCCACTTAAATATTTGAATATGTGGTAGAATGAAAGTGAAAACCCAGGTCTCTTTTGCTTTATATGGAATGAAGGATTCCTTTGTGATTATTTCTCATGTATATGCTTTGTAATTGAAAACATATGAAGGTATGTACAATATCTGCAAATATATATATATATATATATATATATATATATATAATATATGTAAATACACAAGTACAAGTAAAAGTATTCAGGAAAAGCCTTCTTCTTAAGCATGGTACATTAACCTTAATATAAATCACTATAAAACTATTTCCTCCACTTTATACTTGTTTTGGGGAAAGATCTAAATAATTTAGTCAGTTTCTTCATTTGCTGTGAACATATCTGTATGAAAGAACCATTTCCAATTGTTTGCTTACAGTAATTTGGTCTAAAACATTCTTTCCATTTTCAGTTCATTTAACACCATGAAACCAGGAAGTATGTTGAATATATTAGACTAAGGGATAGAATAGTGAAAGGAAGATTCATGTCAGTATGCAAATTGTACTGTAGGTAGGGTGCTTCTAGCCAAAAGTAGGTGTCAGGCAGATACAGATTCAGCTATGAAGAAATTGATTTCTATGACATAAAAATCAATATATATTAGTTTCTTCCAGGATGGTAAACATTTATTTGCTCTCCTATGGAAGGTAGATATCTCAACATATCAAGGAGCTATTATTCCTTCCATGTGATCATGCCTTCCAGTAGAACAGATTGCCACCCAGCCAAGCCATAGCAGATGGCTTGATGAGTTGCTGTGGCCAAAAAAAGTCACCACCTGCTGGCCCATCCTATGGTGATGAGTCTCTTCAGACACATCAAGGACACAAACATGCAGGCAGTTTGTCCCTGAGCTGTCTGTCCATCACTCAAAGAGCATCTAGCTTGGCAGTACCTGCTTGAACTCAGCCACCATTGCTTTCAGCAATTTTGTGACACGGTAAGGTGTCAGAGCAGAGTTTTGTGATGCATCCTTCTCATTTTTAGGATAAAAGGAACATATGATATTTTCCCTTCAAACTTGACTTTCTTTTGGCTTAAAAATAATATAGTGTCACATTTAGATATTTTACCTTGCTCCAAATGTTGATGCACTTCAGTCTTAACTCCTCAGTATTCATGGTGACAGACTGTTTATTGTAAAGATCTCCCTCTTCATGCCAATAAGAGCAGTTTTTGCAACTGACATGCATTAAAGTTTAATGTAGAATCCATATTAGGATATTCACTGCTTTAAACCAAAATGGAACACTAAACATAAGCAATAGACGAATTGCGGTGTTTTCCACTGCTTAGCAATAATGCTCTGAGCTATGAAAGCACCATTATTTTACCAATATGTTCCTTGCACATTTTCCCAATTTAAAATTCTGACTACAACTTCTTCCTCTTTGAATAATCTTGGAGCTGTTGTCCCCCAGAATATTAATGCCCAACGTATACTCAGTTTCTCTTCTGCATTCCCAGTGTCATGTAATTTAGTTAGTCAAGAGGGAAGAAAATATCGGTGTGAGCTGATCAAAAAGGATCCATCATCTACTCTTTAACAACTTTAACTTTTATATTATATAAGGGGAAAAAAGTATGGGGAGGGCAATTGGTAGCACAATAGACAGAGTACAGCCTTGGAGTCAGGAGAACCTGAATTCAAATCTGGCCTCAAACTGTTACTAGCTGTATGGGCAAATCACTTAACCTTGTTTGCCTATTTCTCCCTACAGATATTTGAGGAATTTGTAGAATGCTACACATTATCTATGCATTTTATATCTTGTTCTGTAATGCAAAAAATATTAATATACAGATTAATATTTAGAATAACACTATTTAAAATCTATTATCTATTGCCATACTAAAATGATTTATCATGACTGCTATTGTCTTTCTAACCTAGAAGACAGGGATAGAAATAGGCGGCATAGCCTGTTAGAATTAAAGCTGACCTCAGATTCACAAAGACTTGGGTCAACTACTGCAGTTGATATATAATCACCATATTATCTCAATCTCTCTGTACTTTAGACAAATCTCTAAAATGCTAAGATGCATAAAAGATAATGTCCAACATTGTTAGAAGTATCTTACTTGGCTGGAGGTCCATATGTCAATTAAATCTGAGGTCCAGGTCCTGTTGTAACAGCCTACATGACAGGCATCAATAAAACCAAAAATTACTACAAAAGTTATAAAAGAGCTAATAAAAAGCATGGTTGAAAAGAGTATGACTATTTTCTACTTAAATCTTTACATTGCTTTTTCTTTTCCTGCCCCTCTCAATTCTTACTATCTCCCTGAGAACTTCAGCCATTGTTTCTTTAATCAGAAGCATTACAGAATTCAAATCCCCAATGCTGGAAGATTTGATGGCCTTTCCTGCACACTACAGGCCCCATCTGTTCAATGAGGCATCTGCCTGACGATGTAGGAAGGGATGGAAGGGTACTTGAGAATGTTCCATTAGGTCTATGATCATTTTCCACATCTGTCCCAAACGTCCGTAATGAGAAATAGGATAATTCTAAAAATGATAGCAACTTTAAAGCTCTCAGTGGGACCTATCTTTAGCTGCATCCATCTTCTATATTTGAATTCAAAGTAGTTCTTTTTTGTCTCTTGTGGCAATCCTACCCTGATCAAAGGCAAGCATTTTTTACTGTGCATTCCTTCGGTTGTTGACTTGATAATCCCTAGCTTACAAGTATAATTGAATGTCAATAATGAGGCACTTTGGTTGCTCGACTATTAATAGGAGCAATTATACAATTGTATATGTGTATCCAAATATACAAATTACATGAATTTCAATCTTTATTAAATTAGTTTGGTCTGCTACCTCTTCTTAAGGACTTTTTCCTACCTTAGTTGAGAAACAGACAAAATCTCTGGAAGATAAGGATATCTGATGAACACAGTTCTGAGCCTCAGTAGTACCCACAGAGGAAAAGAGAGAACTCAGGAGAAAAGCACTGGATGCAGTAAGCTTTATCGGTGGGAAAGACTTATGAATTTGGGTAAAGATGGAGGTAGAAGACATGTCATTTTTCATTTGGAATTATCTCTTCCAACATGTGCCTGCGTAGTTAATTCTTAAAACTCTAAATATAGGACATTACATTGATCCATATTCAGTTTTCCATGTCTGCAGTGGATGTCTCATTTTACACTTCTAGTCTTAATGAATTTTTCACATTAGATTTACCTAATTAATTATTCCAGCCTGTTGTGATCATATTAAATATCACTTTTGCCTTGCCTTCCAGCTTTGTTATCTACAAATTTTGTAAGCATCCCACCCAATCATAAGAACAGAGGAGTCCAAATGCAGATCCTTGAGTCTCCAGCATGGGATTTCCCATCATTTTAACATATCCTCCTTATTCACTCTCTTGGATATGTGTCTAACCAATTCCAGATCAGCCTAACTATACTATTATTGAGCCTGTACAGCTCCATTTCTCCTATACATATACATCCATATGTGTGTATATACATATGTGTGTGTATGTATGCGTGTATGTATGTATGTACATATGTATTATAAAAGACTTTGTTAAATGCCTTCCTGAAAGCAGGCCTTTGTCATCCCCCCAAA
The DNA here is from genome assembly GCA_023548195.1 of Bettongia penicillata ogilbyi. Lineage (NCBI taxonomy): Eukaryota > Metazoa > Chordata > Mammalia > Diprotodontia > Potoroidae > Bettongia > Bettongia penicillata. The sequence goes on along the minus strand of JAJHZJ010000852.1, from coordinate 193,258 downwards.
TCCACCATTCCTAGAACCCAGTCAGGAAAGAAAATGAGGTTATATGACCTGAACCATTCTTAGTGATCTGTTCTCTTCTCCAACTCTGTAGCTGTTGAATACTGATAGTGGAAATCACTCTACTATTTTGTCTTGTTCCATTGTAAATCAGTGGAATCTAAATTCTCAGTTGGACCCCCAACCACTGCACGGACATCCTTTTGGTCATTTCTGATTGAGTCATATCACAGTCCCCGTAGCAACTTTCTCCTACCCTCCGGCTGCGCTGTGTCCTCCTTGCTCTCATATATGCTCTCACATCAATCAGTTAAGAAACACTAAGTCCCTAGTGTGTGCCCAGCACTGGGCTAAGCCCAAGGAACAAAGAAGGAAAAAGACAGTCCCTGACCTCAAAGAGCTTGAATCTACCTTCATGCATCACTGAGATTTGAAGTTGCTAGACAGAAGCTTGTTCATGTTCCCTCCTGCACACTGCAGAGCATCTCCATGCAGTGGTACCTCCTCTCCTATTCATCCTCTCAATTCAATAAGCATTAAAAACAAAAGAGGAGATGGTGGCCATCCCTTATCCGTTGTAGACCCTTTATCCTATTTCTTTTGTGTACTTTCTATTCATTAATTCTCTCTCTGTCTCTCTGTCTCTCTGTCTCTCTCTGTCTCTCTCTCTCTCTCTCTCTCTCTCTCTCTCTCTCTCTCTCTCTCTCTCTCTCTCTCTCTCTCTCTCTCTCTCTCTCTCCCCCTCCCTCCCTCCCTCCTCACTCTATACTAAGAATGAACATACTCTGATCTCCCATAACCTGAAGAAAACAAAACAAAAATCTCTTTGCTGTGCTATCTACCTAAGCTGTAATTCCATACATCTGACCTCCGTCACTGCTTAATCTCTGGAAGAAAAGTAACCTATATTCACTGTTTCCACTTCCTTACCATCCCCTTACTCACTTAAAGAGTGCTTACGATGCAAGCTCACTGGCCATGTGGTCATTGCTAACACATTAATTGGACAGTATTCTTCTTACCTGAACTTTTTGGAGAATTTCACACTCTGGACAACTTCCTTTATAGAATTCTCCTGTCCCTTGGCTTTTGTAACACTTTTCTCTCCTGTTTTCTTTTTTTCTACCTGTTTAATGGATTTTTTTTTACATCATCCTCTTCCAGTGCCCTAATTGTGAATATCCCCAAGACTCTCTCTTCTTCCTTAGTCTGCCTCTTTGTTTTTCTGTCTCTGTCTCTCTATCCCTCTCCCACCCCTCCCCAGTGACTCTTGGTGGTCTCATCCACTCTGATATTTTCAATTACCACCTCTATTTATATAATGTTCAAGTGAGTATATCAAAAACAAATATGTGTGTGTGTGTGTGTGTGTGTGTGTGTGTGTGCATATCTGGCCTCAAATCTGCAATGCTTTTCTATTCCTGGATTCTGTTACCAAAGTAAAATAAAACAAGCATTGGCAGATAAGTTCCTTCTCAGCAAACAGCAAACAAAGCATTCTTATTATTTTTCTACTGATTAACCAATAAAATCAAGAAACACATGGTGAGGGAAGAAATGAGTGATGACATCAAACATGCCCAATTAATCTTAATTTGGAGAGAATTCATTTCACCCCTTCAAAATTCAGTCAGAGAAGGCCTTGAGCCATTATGACACTATGCTATTGAGACAAGAATAAAAAAGTATCCATATTTCTAAATTTCTAATTTAGATTTAATTTAATTTCTATTAACTTAATTCTACTAATTTAATTTCTAAATTAAATTTTAGACTTTACATTTTCCCTAAATATGTTAATTCCATTGTTTTCAATTACTTTTATCAACACATTTTTCTGTCTTCCTTTGAATCTCAGAGTGCTCAAGGAACAATTTGTAGCTAGGACCAGAAGTCTGTATTTAGTTTCATGACTCAGTAACTATTGTGGCCCTAGACTGAGTTTCGTGGAAGACCCTGTTGCCGAGAACACTTGAACTCATTGAGTTTGACAGATATTTAGTAAATTGTAAATCCAGGATATACAAAGACAAAAAGAAAACTGTCTCTCCCCTCAAGAATTTTGTATTTTATTGGGTGGAGTAGAAAATTCAACAAATGCAGATAGGCACAGTCAAAATATATAGAAACTAAAACAAAGTAGCTGAGAGATAGGCAAGGACAGACATAGAAAGAGAGATTCCCAGAGACAGAGCAAGCCAGATAGGGAGAGAGATAGAGAGAGAGGCGCATTTATCGTAATCAAATTATCTTTCGTAAAATGTATTTTCACTCGTGAAGAACTCCCTGAACTGTGGAAAGTTATAGTGCCAATGAGTCCCCACTAGTACAAGCCATTTCCAGTGCCCTTTGAAATGTGACCAAAGATCTCTTGAGAACTTTAACAAGGATTATCCACTAGGAAAATTAGCAACTGTCCGATGAACATCTCTGGGGTGAATGCTTGCTATGTGTGAAAGCACGGAGGTCCTTTTCATATCTTGTAAAATATTACCCCTCAGAAGCAGGGCTGATTCTGTTTAGGTATCTCCAGTGCTTAGCACAGCACCTTGCACAAAGTAGCTGCTTAAGAGATGTTTGATATCATGAAGAATTAAATCAGTGACTTTTGCTTAGCTTCTATTTTTGTATACTAGCAGATACTGCTGTAAAAATCAGATATTTTCTCTTTATTACCAACTGAGAGTAGGTTCAAAGATTGCCTCCTTAACTTTGGGAGTAATAGAGACAGCCAGGCCTCCTGCATATGTGTGTATATATGAATACATTCATGTAAATGGGGTGGAATGATTTCACACACACACATACATACAGCACACACAGTCTTTCTCTCTTTTTGTGTATACACACAAATACAAATGATTGTATCACCAAGACAATATTCACAGCACTAGTGGTGACTATGAATATCCCAGCGTAGTTCTCAATTGCAAAATACAAAAGACTCTCCATATATAAGACAGTCAAATCCCAGAACCAGAAAACAAAATCCAGCATAGTGACCAAGAAGTTAATAACCATGATCACAGCAGGGGGCAAAACCATTCTCAAACTTCCCCTTTCCTGGCCAGGGCTTTCTCAACTATCAACTGTTACAATGTGTCACTTGGGCCTGCGACAGTTGCCTGTGTTCTTTCCCATTTGAAGTGACCCCACTCACTCCCTTCCTCCCAGTTCCGCTCCACCCATTCTGTTCTGCCTCTTCAGCAGGTTTCTCCCACCACATGTGACCCAGGCTTCCAGGGAATACAAGCAGATCATATGAGCCTATTAATTAATGAGAAAGAGCTTTCCATTTAAATTACTATAAAATGTTTTCTCACAATAATATGTGTATATCATATATTCTTTTATATCATATATACATTCATACGTACACATATATGATATATATATGAATAAATATATTTCTTAATCTTGTAACTACTTTATATTCACTAATCCCTTGTGTGAAAAAAGGTTTTAAAAAAATTACTGTTAATAAGATGCCTGAAAATATTCTCTCTAAAATAGTTGGTGAGAAGAATTGAGTTTCTGATAAGATCACGAGCATTAACAATGAGGTATCACCTTTGTTGAATTTTATTCATAATGAGTAAAAATCTGTATGACCTCTGCTCATTGCATTTCTTAAGTTATACCTCTTTTAAGGTTAATATCTTTACTCAGAATCGGTGTCAAAATATATCGTTATTACTGTCTTTATTATGAATGCTTTGAAATATAATTCAGTTTTAATAACTCAAAAACCATATTGGCTGTAAAAAGTATTTTATTTTCCTTATCATCTCAGGAAAGGTCAGGATATAATAGAATGTTATGCTAAAAAGCAATCCCCAATTCTGACAAAAATAACTATACTGACTGCTATCGGATTCCCTTTACTAGGGATGTGGGAGTCATCTTGAACAGAAAATAGCGGTTACATGGCTCTCAGGCTTAGGCTGTGATGGGAGCTGAAGCCCACTTTCTGGGATATGCGAACTCCACCTCTAGAGCAGCAGAAGCACCTATCTATGAGCCTGTACAGACAACCAGGAAGTAGCCACGCACCATATGCGGGTCACCTCCTCTAAAGAGTCATAAACCTGTGCTAACGTAACAATCACAAAAGGAGAAAACCCAGGTTCCTTGAACCATCCCAGCCCCTGAACCAGCATACCTCCTTAATATCTCACTAAGGTAGCTTCTCCTTCTACTCTGTCTCACATATTGTTCTATGCTAATTACTCAGAAATCAAATGGATGAAAATTAATAATCCCCTTCCACCCCTCCCAGCTCCATACCTGAACCCCACCCCAACATAGGGACAAGCTAACTTGGGGAAATTCATAGGACTCTAGAGTTAAAAGGGCCTTCAGAAATCACAGGAGCATCACCCCGCCCAGAGTAACTTTAGTGAACATAAACCACAAACCCTCCTTTTATAGAGGAGGAAACTAAGCTCCAGGGATAGGGAGTTAGTTACTTGCTCAAAATGATAGTGGTCCTTTGATCCAGTCCTCTGATCCAGTATTATTGTTTACCCTCCTCTGAATATTACCCAATTTAGCAAGAATATTCTCGAAATCTTATAAGCAGAACTAAGCTTATTACTTAAGAAGTATCCTGACCATTGGGAGGAAAAAAACTACACTATGACCATCATTCAGGACATGTAACCTAAGCACATTTTAACTTTACAACAGTACACAGTAGTGTCAGTCAGTAAGCATTTATTAAGAATTTACTATGTATCAGACTAAGAAAAGGATAAACTAGAAATAAGCATTAGAAGAAAGGCAGTAAAAGGAGGAGGAGTCAGGACAGGCTTTTTGTAGAAGATGGAATATTGGTTGAGACTTGAAAGCAGCCAAAGAGGCCAGGAGGCTGAGATAAGGAAGGAGAGCGGTCCAGGCTTGGGGGACAACCAGTAAAAATGTCCAGGACCTGTAGATGGAGCATCTTATGGGAGGAAGGCCAAGAACAGCAAAGAATGACACTGTACTGCAGAATATATGGGGGATGGGGGAAATAAGGGAGAAAACGAGAAAGGGAATAAGTATTTATGCAACATCTACTATGTTTTAGGCAGCGTAGTAAGCACTTTACAAATATTATCTCCTTTGACTCTTGTAACAACCCTGGGAGGTAGGTACCTTCATTATTCCCATTTTTAAAGACTTAAGGCCAGCACCTAGTATAAAAGTGCTATTTGAGACTTAAAAGATAAGGAACTGAGTTAAAGAGAGTTTAATTAATCTACCCAGAGTCACAGAGCTAGTAAGTGTAAGATTGTATTGGAACTCAGGTCTCAGTGACTACAGATGTACCACACTATCCAATGTGCCTAGCTGCCGGGTAAGGTGGTTGGAGACTAAAAAAAATTAATCATTGAATCTGCAGTCCCAAATGTTGGGATTCTCATAAATCCCTGTAAATTGTATTGTTAGATGTGGCTCATTTATAGGCATCATTATATTTTCTCTCCTAGTTCTGTCACATACCCATGTTCTCTATACATCCCAGATTCATGTACTGCATAAATTGTGCAAAGATACCTTCTATAACTTTACCAAATGATTGAATACAATGTTGATTAGCAAGGTGCAAGGACACATCCTTGTGGTACCTAAGAGAGCCTTCCCTTTGGGTTCAAATCAGTACACTACTTACACTATTTTAGTTCAAATATTTCCTTCAAGTAGTATCTTTGAATGTATATTACTGTACCTACAACAACCTAGATCTTCTCATCGTGTTCACAAGATTATATTAAAATGTTTTTAGTGTCCCATATTAAAATAATAAGTAGCATTTGTACAATGCCTTGAGGTTATTAAATATTATCTCATTTTGTCCTCATAAAAACCCTGGGAAGTAGGGTTATCTCTAGTCTACAGATGGAGAATCTACAGCAAAACGGTAGTTAAATGTCTTAAGGGTCACAGAGTAATTAAGTATCTGAGATTGGATCTGAATTTAGGTCTTTCTGACTCCCAGTTCCAGTGTTCTATCCACTATATCATTTGGCTAAGTATACTATCCCTGTATCCCACTCATCTGCAAATATAGTAACCTTATCCATAAAGAGAAAGTGTGATATGACATTTCTTGAGGAACCTATGCTAGCTAACAGTGATCACCATTTTTTTCCCTAAATACACATAAAATGCTCCAAAAATAGATCCTAGAATTTTATAAAGGATCACTATCTTCTACTTTGTTCCTATTACATCTAGGGTTTAATTTCCATTTCTGGGTTCCCCTCTTTTAAGAATGGCATTGAGAAATCAGGAACTGTCCGGAGGAAGGAACCATCATGGTAAGAAATCTTGTAGCTATATCATAAGAATACATATCACATGATAGCATTTGAGGAATTGAGAATACTTGATGAGGACACTTAGGGAAGGATGGAACAATTTTCTAATGATTTGATTAGGTTAGATCTAATGATCTGTTGATACTTTTCAGAAATGGACTGATCAGTCTTTTGTATTACACTATTTTGGTTTTTTCTTTTTGTTTTTGTTTTCCTCCCTCTCTGCCTTAACAAGCAGAGGTTAGATGAAAATATGTCAGGGAATGGATGTGTTCTAATAAAACTCTGGCCTTAGAGACAGTTAGGTAGGAGTCAAAAGTCTTCTTCTGATGTTTCCTACATGCATGACCAAGGGCAAGTCGTTCAGATTCACCGAGTCTCATTTTCCTCATCTGTAAAATTGAGATAATGATACTTGTCATTCCTTCCTCATAGGGTTCTTTGAGACCAAATCAAATGAGATCATACATTCTAAACTTTGAAGTACTGTATAAATAAATATTAGTTTTTATTATTAGATGGTTAGGCTATATGAACCCTAAGGTTTCTGCTAACTCTAAGATTGTATGATTCTAAGATACATAAATACATTTCAATGCACAGCATATTACATTTTTAGAAAGATGTATAAAACTTGCCAAAACATTTTGGTCAAAAAATTCTAACCATCAACAACTACCTTTCTTTTTTCAATGGAATGATTACATCTAATTGTGTTGAATGCATCTGTGTTTTGGTTTAATGGCAAGCATAATTACGCACCTGCAATATGTGTGACATTTTAATTTTAGTAAAAGTGATTAAACTATTTTGAAAAAACATAACAAATTACACTTCTAAAAGAGTTAAATTCAAATGAAGGAGCTCTATCACCATACAACACTTTAAAAAAAATTCAAAATAATGTGATGCAACTGCATAAAAAGAAAACTTAAGGGGAATTTAAAAGAGCTATCTTCAAATATTTTTAAGGGATACCTAAGCTTATTCTGTATGTTCCAAAGGGTCACAATTGGCACCAATTTCCAGGGAAACAAGTTTTAGCTCAGTATAAGGAACTTTCAAACCATTAAGGATTCACCAAAAATAGAGTTGATTGCTTTGTGAGTTGATAAGTAAGTTTGCTTATGGAAGTCATAAATCATGAGATGTTAGAACATGGAGGTATCTTGAAGGTCATTTAATCCCATCAGCTTTATATTAGTGATGAGTATAGTAACTAGGAGTAAAGCCCAGATTAAATGCAGATCTCTTGACCCTCAGTCCTAGGCTTTCTCTAGTGTTTAATTTGGAGTTGATAAAACTGTCAGGAAGAGTATATACAGTACAGAAGGATTGCTGCATAGGATAAGTCTAAATGTTCCCTTCCAAGAGTAAATTGAATAATTCCACAGTATATTACTTCTAATAGTACTTCCCATGTCATTTCTCCCACTTGTGTTCAGAAACTAGCTATTCAACATCCTAGCCATGAAGAGTAAATGTTTTCCTATATCTGTCCAAACTAAATATTCTCCCTTGCACTCAAAATGATGAAAAGTAGGAAAGAGCCCTGCTGCTTATGTTTTTACAAATTAGGATACTACAGAAGACTATTATCATCAAGGAAGAAAATTTGGACCCTTCTCTCTGAGGCAACATGAGAGAGATTAGGGGAGCATATGTTTAGTGATAGGTGGACCTTAACAGTGATCTAGTTCAAACCTCCTCATTTTACTGGTGAGAAGATAGGCCTAGAGACTTCCTCAAAGTTGTACCTTCATTTAATGAGTTAGTGACGAATTATTTAGAGACCTATTGTATATACCAGCTTTCTGTGCTAAACAGTAAGGATCTAAAGAAAGACAAAAGACAGACTAGGCTCTCAAGGCACTGACAATCCAAGGGAGCTTAAAAAGAAGTAGGGTGAAGAAGGGGACAGGGTATATATTACAGAGGTTTGATGAAGACAGAAGAGTCCATTAGGTTGGAAAATTATGAGGATGCCCTGGGAGCCCTCTTGACCAGAGATAGGTTCCCAATAGAGGTAAGATGACCCAGTGCTTTCAATTCAGCATCCATATATCTTCTATATCCCTCCACTAATTCAAGGTAGGGTACAATATAAAGTCCAGAATCTGAGATTCAAACCAGTAAGGAAAGCAAACAAAGAGGCATCAATCCTGAGAAACAGAGATAAGGATCTGAGAAAGACAAAAATTAGTGAATAGGAAACAGATCCAGACACATAAAAGTCAAGACAGGTAGGTGGAGAATTCATAGCCTAGAACAAGAGTATGCTGGAGAAGTGAGTTACTTATACAGAAGAGAGTCACTGGAGATTTTAAAGCTTGACACTAACTAATGATTCTTTCTACTCCACCACAATTTCCAAGAGTAGCTATTTGTACACCCAGGTGACCTATTCTTCCGTAAACTCAAAATGAAATCATTAACTAATTTTTCTGCTATAGATCTGCCATGAAATATAAGAGGATACCTCATATTTCAGGTGATGTCTCCCACTCCACCCAGAAGATATACTACTTGCAAGGACTATCTTACATCTTACAAAGCGTGGTACATAGAAATGCCTAGAGAAATTTTGCCTAGAAGTTTCATGAGCTTCTGGGTCCAAATGGAGTCATGATCTGGTAGAACATCTTAGTATTGATCCTTTCTCAGATTGTTTGCCCTGGTAAATCAGTATAGTATGGCAATAGGAGTTTGTTCAAGGTTGAGTGTCTTTGTGGGTACCTGTGCTCTGCTTGCATAGTCTTTGGAAACAAAGGGCCACCTCGAAACCACAAGAGTAAGACTTTGATGGGAGTTCTTCATATTGATCAGATTTACCAGGTAACTAAACAACCGTGTATTTAATTAGAGAAGTTTAGAAAAATCTCCCAAATGAAACAAAAACAGTACTTGTTCTTGCTTCATACATATATAAGTGCAAGACTTAGCTTTTTGCCCTATACTATAATCCTCTTGTGAAAAATGAATTTTTTTCTCTTGTGAAAAATGAAATCTCACTGTTTAAAGATATGTTCTGCTATAACATACTAGAGCTCTGCTCTTTAAGATGATATCTTCACCAGGGATACTGAGAGTGAGCTCTATGATTAACATTCTAAAATTTATCAGTAACTAATATACCCAAATAAAAAGAAAGAAAGGAAAATTCCAATAAGTCCTGATATGCAGAAAAGAGTGAATTGGGTAAAATCGCACTTTTATGAGGAACAATATGAAAGGCTTGGATGGGTCCCATCAAGAACTGTAATCCTTAAGGCACAGAGTATGTTTTCATTTTTCTATAAAAACAAGGGGAAGAAACAAAATTACGAGTCACCCAGAAAGTAATGGAGAGATGTGTAGTGGGAGTAAATAGACTTCAGCATGATTATCCATGATCAAGTGCATGTACAAAATAATCATCAAAGAGATATATCAGCAGAAATGGAGGTTGAATGGCCAAAGCAAGACGGAGGGATAGCAGAGGGACAGCTCCTATGCCATAATGGTTATTCACATAATGCCAAGAGATCGAGAAGAAGGCACCCAGAAAAATAAATGGAAAGTTTATGGAACATTTAGAGGAATATACAAAAAGGAAATGTGAAGATAAGTTGGATACTGTTAAAGGAAACACTCAGACGGATGACACCAAGCATCCATCAAAATACCAGAGAAGTATTAATGACAAAGCAATACCATAAAAAAGATATTAAAATATTTTTCTTTGATTATTTAACATTTTCCTGGAACCATGCCCCTGTAAGTATTATTTCCATCCTACCACAAATATTGGGATAAGGAAATTGAAACCCCATCAAGAGAAATAAAGACAAGATCATAGACAGACCTTAAAAGTCAATTATTACCACTTCCTTATTTTACAAATTGTTTTATCAGTTGAATCTTGTTATGTCTGTATGGCCCAAGTGACATAAAACATTTATGAAATTATCTCAAATAAATATAAATTGAAAGTATTTCTACTCAGAAAATTATGTGGATACCTGGTGGAACAAATATAACCAAATCTAAATCTTCTGGGTAACTGTCCAATTTACTATCACCAGATATAAACTTAGGTTCCCTATAATCTCTAATAATGCTTTCCCCTATTGCATTAAAAAAAAAATCCTTACAGCTAAAACCTTTAGTTTTCCCAGCTGTGGTTAGGCAATTTGATTTTCTTAATTATTTTAATTTTAAAACAAACTGGTCATTTTACAAGTCAGTTGGTCAAAATCAATTTAGCGGGCACTTTGTCTGTGCCTGTCATTGCTCTATAAACAGGGAAGGCAAAGAGAGCTCCAAACAATATGTGACACAGGTTTAGTGTATAGATTCTTTACTTTTTGTTTCTCTTTTATAAAATTCTTACAGAAACAATGCAAAAGCAGTGAGTGTTCTAAAGGTTATGGCCGTATATTACTAGAATTGCTTTCCTAATTATGTTTTAATGTGTAACTGAATGCTAATTGATTTTTCTTCAGAATGATCCTCTTAGAGGTTTTCAGTTTAATTAAGCAGTAGTTGTTTTTAATCCATTTCAGACAGAACTTTTCTTTATAATTAAACAGGAAAAGGCATTTAGTAATCATACGTGAATTATTTTTATAAGAAAGCCATCTACAAAACCAAACCTCAAACAAAAACACGTAATTCTAGCAGTTTTTTTAATGAGACTATAGTTTTTATAGCCTTCTTCGTCTGTCTTTGCATTACAGTCCACATGATATTTTATTTAACTTTAATGAGTTTTGTTTTAAAAACATGAACTTTCAAGTACAATTTTTTTCTTTAGACTATTGAAGAAGAAATTATTTAAAGGTGCTTTTCTATATAGGTCAATGGATGCCATTTAGAGAACTGGAACAATTGTCAAATTATTACGGCAAAAAAAAAATCATAGTAACTATACATATTTTTGCCTGAAAATGAAATGACTGAAACATACATGACATTTGACCAGAGAGATTGCCTCATTTCTTTTCCTATTTACTAGGTCTACCTACTACCAATACCACCAACAGAAATGTGAAAAAAAATTCAATCAAACATATATTCAGAAAGTAATCTGGAAAATTGTCATGTTCAGTTGTTTTACTATCGTATTCAAACTGGTTTTTACATCACATTGGACAATGGTAGATAAAAAAGCTAGGAGATGAAGTGGATAAAGAGCACTGGACCTGGAGTCAGGAAGACCTTAGTTCAAATCCAACCTCAGATGGATAACAGCTATCTATCTAGTCCTGGGCAAGTCTCTTAACTTCTGTCTGCTAAGTTTATCTGTAAAATAGGGGTGATAAACGACACCTTAGCTCTCACAGCTGTTGTGAGGATAAAATGAGTTTATATTTGTAAAGTACTTTGGAAACTTTAAGGAACTATAAATACTAGCTATTATTATAAAATAAGAATTCAGTTGAACTCTTGTTTGGACCTGAGATAGCCCAGGTGAGAATTGAGCCTGAGATGATATAGATCCATGAAGTATATAGAAAACCAGAGGTGAGCAAAGAGCAGGGAATCAAAACCCCCAAATCAATCAGGAGTCGGGAAGCAGTGAGGCTTGGTATGTAACATTGGTGTTGAGATCAAAAAGATTTGAATTTGAATCCTACCACAGACATCTGACAGCTGTGTGATCATTGGTAAGAGATGTAAACCTCCCTTTGTCTCAGGTTTACTTATCTTTAAAATGTGGGGGTTGGATTAGAGTTCTGAGGTCTTTTCAGCTCTCAATCTATGATCATGTGATTAGATCAAAAATTCAGAGTTCAAAGTAGAAATTTTTTTTCAAATTAAATTTAAGAAATATTTGTTAAATATCTACTGTATTTACAATACTCTATAAGACCCTAGAGATCCAAAAATGAAAAATGACCAGTCCATTTCTTTAATGAAATGAGTTTGAACCAATTAATAGGATTAAACAAGTACCCAACTATCATAACACTTCAAAAATACCTCCTCTTCTTATATAGGTTCCCCCTCCAGCAATGCAGATCTCAATCCTTCTCCAATTTAGTAAGTAGTTTTAAAGAGCAGTTATTAAAAACATGTTATCACCCCTGAAAAGACTGAATGAAGAATCCCTAGCTTAGGGATTTAAGGAAGGTGTCCAGGAATAATGCAAATGTTAAAGCATTTCTTGTTCCAGATATTACATTTATTTCACTATATCACAAGATAAAACACTTTATTTTTTTTTCTCATCATTCTGTTGTTTCACATTGAATTTGTCTTCCACTTTGAACCCTATTCTCTCCTTCCCCCCATCCTGGGTCTTTTTCCATATAGATTCTTGTCTGGCCATGCTTTTCCTACAACATACTACTGTTGTAATTATTTTATCTAATTGTGGGACTTGATGTCTACCCCTATAAATGATATCTTATTAGATCCAACCCACCTGTCTTTCAATAAAATAACAAGTAGCTTGCCTGACCAAAAATAATGGCAGAAAAATTAATATAATCATGTGCTACAAGTCTGCACATCATATGGACCATGGGCTGATTGGATCCCCCTAAAGGATTTTCAGTGGCCTGTGAAAAATGTAGTTGCCACTGCACACTCTCCTGTTTATTGTGTGTCCTATGGCAACCAACCATTGTCAGTCTCTCTTATCTAACCACTCTATAGCTCAAAGAAGTTTGTAAGTTGTGCAAGTCGGATGTACTACATTAGCAATTTATTGCACAGAATGAGTACAATCCTCCCTTAAGAGAGAATGATATTAATACGATGAGAAGTAGGACTAGGAAGGAATCTTTTCCCAATGTGGGTAAAATATCTGAAGCTAGGAGGGGTGGGATGAGATTGCAGAAAAAGTAAGTAGTCCACTTTGGCTGAACTCGAAGACAGGTACGCAGCAATAAGAGTCAACAGGGATATGAAATGCTAGTGCCAAGACATGAGACATTAAGCTCTGTCCACCACTGACAGGAAGCTTGTTGTATTCCTGTTGCTATAATGGGAATCTGGGCTTGATTTTTCTTGGTCCTGATTAGGTGAATCCCTTGAGAATTCAAAGATATTAGATCTAGAGTTGGAAGGCACCTCAGAGGTCAAATAATCTATCAGGTTTTTTTTCTTTAATTGAGAATCTGAAGTCCAGGGATGATAAGTGATTCATCTAAGGTCACTGAGGCAGAGAGATTTGCTTAACCAGTGGTCAGTCATAACTTGGAGGCTTGAACCTAACTTACACAGTCATGTTGTCCAAACCCTGAAAGGTCTGACAATATGCATAAATCTAGCCTTTGATTGTGGATACATACTGAGTAGAGCAAATTATAAATACCATTAATGCTGCTTATGATATCCTTGTCTAGCGTTATCTGTTATCTTTATTTTTAGATCCTTTCTTAATGGATATATTCGTCCAGGGAAACCATTTTACCTTACTTATAGTTTGTCTAAAAGTAGAAATGTTCATCTTAAAAAAGAAAAAAGTAGATAAATGGTTTGAGTTCTTTAGAAAGAGGCAGTAAACAAAGCTTATTACTGACGCCTTAATTAAACTGTAATTGTCCATTCATATACACATAAACTTAAACTCTACAGGCCACTACTTTTAAAACTCCAATAATCCAACAACAAATATTCTTGTATCTTAGCCTCATTCTATGAGAACTCAAAGGGCTTTAGGATAATTCTCAATATAGAATCATAGACTAGAAGTCAGAAGAGTCTCCCCACCTGATAAAGAAAAGTTTTCTAGACAAGCCCTGCCCCAAAATCAACAAGCCTGTGCTTAAGAATTTCTAAAAGCAAGGAGTTATACTGCCTTTTATGAGAAATAACTCTCACTGTTAAAAAGTTTGAATCCGATATATTTTTACATATGGTGGGATGTTTCTGTACTTTCTCGGGGCTACACTCAAGCATGTGGAAGTCTGGCCATTGGAAGATGTGTACCTGCCAGGGGCTGTGCAAGTGCACATGGTGCTTCTCTGAGCTGGAGTCTGCCAGTTCCCACTGTCTATGGTAAGTCACACAGCAGGTTCTGGTGTTGGCCCTGGCCAGTTCCGCCATACTAAGGCTTAGCATCTCCCACTTGTTTGCTGAGGTGGGGCTTGCTACTGGCTTACTGCGATGCTTCCTGTCCTGGAATGCCCTCCCCTTATGTGGGTGAGATGGGCTTTTCTTGCTAATCTTCCAAGTTTCTTGGGCTAAAAGACTTTTATTCCATCTTGTTTCCTAGTTCTACTATTCCAGGATTTGTGTCTGGTGCTATTTTATAGTTGTTTAGAAGTGAATAAGGGACAGTTACGGTGGTTTACTGTTTACTCCTTCATCTTGGTTCCCAGAAATAAAAACCCAAGATGAATCTCTGTTCTATAGATATCCAGTAAATAACATTCAAACTCTTATTTGAGATACAACTTGCCTCAGTGCCTTGTCTCTCAATGAGCTAGAGAAGGAAATGGCAAACCACTCCAGTATCTCTGCCAAGAAAATCCCAAGTGGGGTCATGAAGAGTTGGACATGACTGAAACAAGTGAATAGTTATAACAAAATTCTCTGGGGAGAAAAGTATTAGACTTTTAGCCAATACTAGACCTGGGTTCAGTTCTCGGCTCTGACACTTACTAGTTGAATGAAATTAGTTTCCTTAACTTTAAAATGGAGATAAAAGACTGGCCATTTGACCCACCTCTCCACTAATGTCACTTTCTTCATTATGGCAGTTGGGTTACCTTAGGTTCCTTAAGGCTTCTCCAGTGGTTTGCAGTCTCTGGTAGATCCTATAAAGCTGTGAATCGATTGATTCATTAGGAAGACTTTGAAGATGGATCCTGTCAATACATTAAAAGTCTGTCATTTGAAAGTCAAGCCAGATAAATATTAAGGACTCTTCCCAAGAACTAGCTCTCCCAGGTTGTGAATTATTCTGGGTTCCAACTCATGGAGCTGTCTATGAAGACACAAAAGGGCTGTAGTATACAGCAGTAATGGAAGTATCCTATTTAGTGAAACCGTGACTCTTCTGAACTATGAATTAATAATAAAAAAAAAACTTTCACAATGTACCAAACATTATACTAAGTACAGAGGATATAAAACCAAAAACAATCCCTTTTCTCAAAGGAGTTTACATTCGAATGAGGGATAAAAGTATTGAAGGGAGTGGTATTCAGGTACTCAGGGGCATTATGATCCAAAAAGTTCTTGGAATGGTAAGTGGAATCTTGGAATAATAGATTGACAGACCCTGTCCAGGAATAATGACAGAGCCCTATTTGGTCCTCATTCATGGTTCTAGAGCTGAGGGGAAGAGGGGAGGAATACCTACTCTACATTCCTCATTCTCATCAGGAATGAAGAAAATTGGGGAAGGGTAGTAACCAACCAAGAGAGCAAGACTTTCAGGTGGAAAGGCAGCTAACTGGTGAGACTATAGAGAAGATAGCTGGACGTTGCAGTAGTAAGAGGGGAAAATACTTTGGAAACCTTAAAGTATTATTTAAACATAGTCTAAGATTTGTATCTCTTTCCTCTTTTATCTTCTTTTGTAATATTTTCTTGTCTTCATATCCGCAGCATTTAACGTAGTGCCTGGCATATAGTTAAAATCTTAATAAAAGCTATTCCATTCATTCCCTTACATCCCATTACCACAGCTGTCACTGTGATTTACACCTTCATTGCTTCATTTCCGGACTATTGCAATAGGTTTCTAGCTGGCCTCCCTGCCCCTGGCTTCTTCCATGTGCAAACCATCCTGCAGACTACTGTTGGATTAATCTTTGTAAAGTAATCATACTTCCCTGCTCAGAAACCTTTGCATTACCTGCCACATCATATAAGTTAAAACTTCTGTGTTATACTCCCTATGATACATGGGGTTATAATTCCCCTTTTAAGTCTTCTTTTCCTCATACCACCTCTCTAAAGTTACTCTATCCTCTAGTCAAACTGCCTTTACCCACCATGTTCTATACATACCTCATGCATCCCCTTGTTCTTTTTGGGTTTTTTTTATGCTACATCCTCTGGCTGGAATGTTAGCCACAATATTTCAAGGCCCAGCTCTTGTACATCTTTGCCTTCTCTGGGGTATAATGAAAACACATGAGAAATGAAGTCAAAGACATGGTTTGAAATTCTGATTTTGTTGGCTGTATTATCGAAGTGGTAGACCATATTTTCTATTATCTATAAAATCAACTAGGAATGACATCTCTGTCCTTTTACAGTGGTGTGATGGAGTAGTTTAATACACATTGTCTGGTTCTGTAGTTATTAATGTAGAAGTTTTATCCATTCAACTAGAATATAAGGATATTTTTGTTTGTGTTGTTTTGGTTTGGTTTTTGAGAACAAGAAATACTCTGCCATGAATGTAGCACCTAGCTTTGGATCAGGTGGGAAATGAAGAGATTACAAAATAGTCGATGAATGAATAAATCCATAGTCAGATCATATGAGAAAGTATAGTTGTTTGCATTTTTGCTTGAAATCACAAATTCATTACTATGAAAATAAATAGCATTTGAGGAGGAAGGAAAAAAAGAAAAAAACACTGAAAATAATCATGCAAATTCGAAGTTTTGAGAATAGGCAGTTAATATGGGACTGGAAATACTTCAAATTTTATTACCCATTTCATTTATTTATTTATTTTATTATTATTTTTCCCTTATGTATTAGCTTCATGGTGTTTTACTATGTTTGATTTTGAAGTCAGTCAGCAACCACTTACGTACTGGGCAACATGTCAACAATTGGCAAAGAAAGACAATAAACACTCCATGCTCTCAAGAAGTTCACATTCTGGTAGGGAATGCCTACATACCCACATACATATACATGTTAGACTGGGGATAATATTAAAAAGTAGGCAACTAAAATTAAGGAGAACTGAAAAATGCACTTGGAAGAAGTCAGAACTTAAAGCTAAGACTGGAAGGAATATAAGGAAGTAGATGTTAATGAGGAGGGAGAGAGTTGCAGGCATGGGAGAAAGCTGTGGAAAATGTTGAATCCATAAATAGAGTGCCCTGAGTTCAAAGAACAGTAAAGAGGCCAGTATCACTAGATCTCAGATCACATGGAAGGGAGAAAGGTTTAAGAAGTGTGGAATATAATGTGAGAACAAGTTAAAAGTTCTTTAAAAGCTAAACATACCTTAAATTGTAACACATCTTAAATTGATTCCCTGCATTATTTTTTCTCTTTTTGACAACATCCATCTTCGTGATCTTCCTTTATAGATTCTATGAAGAGATGTTCTGAGTCAAACAAGTTCCTGATTTTGAAAACACTATGTTTTTATTTAATTTCCTTCAATTTTATGATATTTTTGGATCCTTTGCTTTTGTCATAACCAAAATTGTATAAGCAAAACAAAGCACAGCAAAGTTCTGAGTTAATTGAAAAGAAACTAATGTGCTGACAGAAAGTCTGAAAATTAATTAACAGAGGATAAACATTGCTTTGAGAAAAAGACACAGTACCACTTCTAGGGGAAGAGCATGTCCGAAGGTCCAGCTTCATTCAAACCTGAGCTATTCTATTTAGAAGTGGAAATGGGTAAAAGAGTAGTTAAAAGTTTCCTGAGAAGTTTTCCCTTTAGATCACATTTACTGTGGGAAAAAAAGCCCTAAATCCTGTGAATTAAGTTCAAGTCTGATGTTCATGGCTTTAAGAAAGTAAAATTTTAATGCACCAGGCTATAAATGAAAACATTAAAATTAATTATTCAAATTTAATCTGCATTTCAGCCACAGAAAAAGATTAAGGTTCTGTGTCCATATTGCTATTCAACCACTTGAACTATAATCTTAAGTAATCTAAAAGTTGAAATGGCATCTTTGTGGGCTTTGGTTAGGTAATATGGTAATTCATCATTCTGTCCTATGTCGGTGAATGCTCGAGCCCATGATTTCCAACAAATTAAGAAAGCAAAGCTTAAGGAGACAAGCAAATAGTTACAGTATCACTCAGCTGTTTCTGGGGAAGCCTACATCTTTTCAGCTTAAAAGTGGAATAAAATCCAAAATACTGGAATGCATTTGGGGCACTTTGATACTAAGCATTTTATGACATGTGCACAGCCTATTAAGTAAAAGTTAATGGTATTAGATTTTTTTGTTTGCAGTTTTGGAATTGCCAAATGATTTTAAACACTTTAGATAAAATATTATTTAATATTAGCAGTATACGGGGGATAAGTTTGTTATGCAAATAGATAAAACAATGGCTTGAAATGAAATGGGTTTTGTGCCTTCATAATTGATGTGCTAAGTCTGATTCACCATTGCTGACTAGAATAAATGCATGCTACCTAATAAGACCTTCCTTCTTAAAATCCGACAATAAGATGAAAAGGAAATTGAGCTGATTTACAAAAAGTATAACATACTATTCAGTGTATGTTTGCTGGAAATAAATAGCATAAATAATATCCACAATCCACTAAGTCTTGTGTGATACAAGAAGTTTCTGACATTTCCGTTTGCTTGGGTTTTTTTTTTTTTTGGGGGGGGGGGCAGAGGGGAACAGGGGAGAGGGAGCTTGCCATGGATTTCATTTCCTAATTTGACCATTTTTACTTCTAGTTTTAACACAGGCAGTTTGCACCTATTAACCATCACTATAATGGTATTTTTTTCCACACTTAAGTTTTCTTCTTTTCCTGAATTCACATAATTTTGCTCTCTCTGTTCTACATAAAAGAAAGTGACATTTATGAATACCGAAGGCGTTTAACTCACAAAAGTTCAGAAAATATATGTAGGTTGATTCTTTCTGAAGGCTTTTATTTTTGTCACTCTATACTTTCAAAGTATAATCAATTACCTTCACAAAGGACAAAATTGTATTTACATTTTATGTCCCACCCAGGTTCCTTGCTGCAGAGCCAAAAACGTTTTGATTAAAACCTCTCTGCAGTGTACCCACAAAATGGTACCAAGTGTCTAATTTTAATTAACCCATCAACAAGCTTATATTGGGTGTTTACTCCATTGATGAAATGGTTAAAGACTTTAGAGAAGTGTGAATTACTGTCCCTGCCCTCAAACTTTGGCTGGAGACAAAATATAAACAGGAGGATCGGGAATGATACAAGAAGTAATTAATCGAGTGTTCAACTGTGGACATAAAAGAGTTTTAAGATTTCAGAGAAGGGAGAAGTCAAAGAAGTCAAAAGACATTTACTGAATACACTTTAATCTTTTCAGCATCGAAATTCAGTGATTCTTGTTCAGAGTACTGTTACTAGACTGAATCTAAAAAGAGATAAAAGGCATGATCCCTGCCCTCAATAGGCTTGCAATATAGTTACTGAGGCATGACAGACCTAAAGAGATAGCTCAGAATACCATTTATCATGCATAATAAATGGATACTCAAGGAGACCGAGGGAGAAAGAGAGGAGGAGGATAAAGGGTGGGATAGAAAGACAGACAGAAGGGAGACAAGGGTCACAGGGAGGGGGGAGAGACAGAAAGAGGCAGAGGGAGAAGGAGTGTGTGTGTGTGTGTGAGAGAGAGAGAGAGAAAGAGAGAGAGAGAGAGAGAGAGAGAGAGAGACAGAGACAGAGACAGAGACAGAGACAGAGACAGAGACAGAGAAGATACAGAACAGGAATTCTAAAGAGGTTGGAGTTGAGAATGCTGAAAAAAGAGGGGTTTTGTTGTGTGGTTGGGGGCAGGGTTAGAGGAAAAATGAATACACTGAATTTGAGGTGACAATAATATATCCAATAGGAGACATTACTGCACAGGTAGAGATTTGAAACTAAAGCTCAGGAGAGAGGATAAGATGGGAGATGTAAATTTGGGACTCTAGGTAAAGGTGACAGTTGAAACCATAACTATGAATGAAGTCTCTAAAGAAAAATAGATCCAGAAGACCAAGCACAGTGCTTAGAAAGCAACTACCTTTAGGAGGAGAAGAGGAAATAGAGTCCATGAAAGATAAAAATAAATGGAAGGAAAGAAGAATGGTGCATGATTCTCAGAAGGAAAGAAAAGATTTCAAGAATGAAAGGATTGTTAATTAGAAACTGAGCTGGTTCTTGAAAGAGTATAAGGAAAGGAAGAAGGAGGGAGAGAAAAGGAAGAAAGAGTGAATGGTATAAAGAAAGGTAAGGACTATTTTACAGAAGTGTTAGCAGCCATTTTTAAGGATTATGATAGAAAGAAAGAGCAAATAAGTGAATGTAATCTCTTTTGAAACTAGAACTGCCTCCGTTGTTGCATGTGGTTAACCAATTGAATCATTTGTTAAACTGAAAGAAGTACAGAAAAAGCAAGGTTATTTCTAGGAATACATCCATAACCAACATCTTGCATACTGTGTAATCCTACATATTGGGAGCTTGATTACTTTATTAAATCGTAACAGGTTCCTTATAATATTTTTTCAGTTCATAATGTATCTTAGTATTTCAAATCAGAGACACAAAACATAGCTCCCTAATTTGTGAAATATTCTGATTCCTATAAAATTGCTATCTAAAATCTAAAATATTAATCGTATTTAATTTAATAAAATTAGTAATATTGTCTTTTACATACAAACATGAAACTACTGATTCAGTCTCATATGGAAATATGCTTACAGATTCCCAAATATCCCTATAGTAAAAGTGGACTACTGATAGCGCTAAGCTCTTTCTTTAGTTGATATGAGTATAGAGTTAAAGGTAAATAGGTGCAAAGATTCTTTTTTATCTTAAGGTAGAATTTTATTAAGAGGCACCATGGTCTAGCTAAACATATTCTGGAGCTAAAGGAATTTTATCATTTTATTATGAGATAAATTATGATGGTCACATTAGAAATGTTTACAAAGCACTAAATGTCTCAGTTCTATAATTGCTAAATATTTTATATCACTAAATGAATACTGGGCCTCTGAGGATTTGTCTGCTTTGGAGTTATAAAGCTGGTCCAGTTCTTGGAGACTATTCAGGCCAACATCCTCATTTTTCATATGAAGAAATTGAAGTACTAGGAAATTAAATAGCAATGGTGTTTTACATTTTTAATTCAAAGTCCCATGGTAATTGGGGGAAAATATAACAGTAGAACCCAGATCTTCTGGCTACCACTCTAGTGGCTTTTCTGCTATAGGTACAGTAGTTGATAGGTACAGTACAGAGGGCTGATCCTGGAGTCAGGAGGACCATGTTCAAATCTGGCCTCAGACAATAGCTTCGTAGCTGTGTGACCCTGGACAAATCACTTAACCTTGTTTGCCACAGTTTCCTCATGTGTGAAAATGAGCTGGAGAAGGAAATGGCAGACTACTCCAGCATCATTGTCAAGAAAACCCCAGATGGGGTCACAAAGGCTCAGGCATGCCTGGCAAAGTGACTGAAGCACAGCAATGACAGTACTGCTGCATTCCCTATGATTCTTTCCTCCTTTAACAGCCCAGAATAACCATAAGGGTTACCAGGGTCTCCTACAAATCCATGCTGTCGAATTAATGAGGCAAGTTAAAAAGCTCATTTCCTCATTTGAATTGTCTCATCTTCCAGTTACTGATGAAAGCTGACACCTATGATACCATGTACTAGAATCAAACATATGCCAGCTTGTGAAAAACATTACTTATTTATCTGTTTTTGCCTACTGCTTTTCCTGGCAGACACAAAATTTGTGATCAGCACCTACTGATGAAAGAAAAAGCAGCTGCTGGAAAGAAAACTACAGGATGATTTTAAATCATTCATAGTATTGGTATTATATACCAGGAGAGCACATTCAAGCCAGTGAGTGTATTATGGTGTCACACGCCACCCACCCATTAAATGATTTTTCACTGTGCATCTCCTGTGTCTTGAAGATAATACTCCTAGATGTATGATCATGTAGTGCCTACTTCTCTATTAGACGCAAAAATGTTTACAAAGTGACACATATGTGTCATTCTGGGTTTCTATTCCAAACATCTATGGATAAACTGTTACAAAATATGCCTCATGGATAGCAGTTATTAAGTATAGCTCTAGACTGCTATTGTTCAAAATGAATAGGATGCTTCTTAATGTGCTTACAGAAGCATTGAAAATATCATAGAAACATAATAATTTAGGATAAATATTTTGAACTTCACTTAACTGAGGCCCATCTAAGCCATTCCTCTCATTTTATAGATGAGAAAACTTATAGACTATGAGTTCTTAACATTTTATTTGGGTTTTGGAAATCTCTTGGAGCTTATCTCATTTTCAGAATGATATATTTAAGTACATTATTATTATCATATTATTATTAAACATGAAACAAAATTAATATGAATATAAAATCAATCTTTTCTATTGAAAATTCACTTTTGTTAGTTTGTAAATCCCAGGTTAAAAACTTCTGTTCTAGACTCACAATAGCATTGGATTTGCTTAGCCCAGGTTACACAGTCATCAGTTAGTGACAGAAATAGAACTTTGATCTCAGTCTTGTGGCTCTCGCCCTTTTACCCTTGCTACATCTGAGTTTTAAAGTTTAAAATTCAAAACCTTCCTTCTCTATAAAAGGAAAGTATTTATATCTGTACCATGATATCATAGGATAGCACTGTTGTGAGGATGAAATGAAATAACATATTTGAAGCTCTCTATAAACCTGAGAGCTTTGTGTAAATGACAGTTGTTTATTTCCATCAGGATACCTCTCTCTCTCTCTCTCTCTCTCTCTCTCTCTCTCTCTCTCTCTCTCTCTCTCTCTCTCTCTCTCTCTCTCTCTCTCTCTCTCTCTTCTTTTTCTTTTCCTTCCCCCTCTCCCTCCCCTTCTATCTCTCTCTCTCCCTACAACTTTTCCTCCTCCTCCTCCAAAGTTTCTCATGCAACATCTCCAAATCCAGCAAGCAGCAGCTTTGGTAGAGAAGGGTCATATCATAGCCTCTGCAATCACATGCATATCAAGGAGATCTTAAAACTCTTTCAAATGAAATATATATTGAGAGAATTAATTTTTGCATATTTCATGTCTTTTGGGGTCTTAATAAGGTTTTCAAGGACAAAAAAGGAAGTAATGAGATAAAGTAGCTACGTTTCATTTGGTGAAGTTCATTTTGCTATGCCTCAGGATGAACAATGATAGTCCTTTTTACCTCAGCTTAAAAACCCTCTTCTCTTTTCACAGACTGTTTAAGGTAAATATGTTCATATGTTATTTAAGGCAAATGTGTTCTACCAGATGGACAGCACATAACAAACTGTGCTGGGGAAGAGAAAAGGGGGTAGAAAACATTGTGTTTCTGGAATATAAGAATTACAAAGGATGACTCATGTTAAATGTCCAATTTTTTAACCTTAGCTTTCTATAAGAGCACTTCTACACTTCTGGTGTTTATAATTTATTTGAGGTTCCCCAGTTTGTTTTCTTTATTGAGGAAAAACTCTAAATAGATTAAGTATTTATGAAAAGTCATTTAGCAGAAGATTCAGTCAAAGTCCTTTTCAGGGAATAGGACCAGACCCCATCCCAGCCATGCTCTGTGCTGGCATCTCTCTACATGAAAAGATGATTAAATGACAAGAGCTTGCATCATTCCTAACAAAGGAATGTTCATATTCTGTGTAATGTGAGGATTTCTGCAGGGAAAATGTATTTTATATGAAATATGATGGAACTTTAATCTTCATATCTAATACTTGTTTGGATTCTTTGAAGTATACACGCAGGAGGAAGTTTAAAAGAAACCAAACCCTTGTATCAAGATACTTCTGCCCTTTCTTTTAGCTGAATATAACTTAGATGTGCTTCAGAGCCAGCAAATGGTTGCTGCTTCAGTTACATAAGTACTTTGCACTTTATCAAGAGAAGTGCTTATAAAACTCATCACTCTATAGACCTAGTTAGGTCTCAGATGTTCTATACTAGAAACGACTGCTCTGCTCCACTGAAGAGTACCCAGAAGGTTTGCAAGGGTTTATTCAGCCATAAAAACCAGCAGCTTACCTCCTCCTCACCAGGAGGAGCAAGTCCACTACGGAACAGAATTGCTCCTTGGTGGAGAGCAGCTCAACAGCTCCCTATAGCCAGTCATCTTACCTCCTCCAACAGACCCGCACATTTTATAGAGCTCTGAATTGTAAGCATTTAAGCCAAATGTTAGGATCGTCAACCTTTGCAGTCCTTTAGTTTATCTAAGTATATAATGTGTCTTGATTCAAGTATGCCTTGAAACTTAAGGCAAAGATTAATGTGTGTGGTGTTTTATTTTTCATTTTAAAGGTATTTTAAATTTCTTGTTCATGGCATCTTTGTCAAAATGCACACTCCACTGCTTTATGTATGTGTGCATGAATGCCATAGATTTCAAGCTGGAAGAGACCTTAAAAGTCATTGGTTTGAGCTCCTTGTTTTACAGATGAGGAAACTGAGAGCCAGAGTGGTTAAGTGGCTTGTTGAACACCGTGTAGGTTTCAAGGAGGCAGAGCTGGGACTTGAACCATGACTTCAAATCCAGTATTCTTTCCACTACACCATGCTGTCGTCCATAAGCTTATTTCAAGTAACTAAAATCACAAAAGTGCTAATTTGGTCAAAAGCAATAGAACATTGACTTGGAGGAAGAAGAAAACTAATCCTGGAGTGACACAATATTGAGATGAACTTCATAAATCCCTCGAATTGTCATGGAACTAACAATAGACACATCATTTCCTATTGGTTTCAATTTGTTGCTAAAACCAGTCAAACAATTGGAGCCAGTGGCAAACGAGCCATTCCCATTTACATAATTAGAGACCTAATCTGTTTTCAATATAAAATACACTGAAAGTATTGAACAGAAATTTGGACCCAATGATCTTATATTAACAAAAATGATGTGTCAGTAAAAGTAAACATTCAGGAAATGAGTGCATTCTGACGGGTGCTTCAAACATTTTACTCCATACTCACTGGAAGCTCTGCTGAGTAGCTCCAGAGAAAGAAAAGTCACTTCACAAAGAAGATTCTTTTATGTGTTCTTACAGTGACCTTCAAGTCAAAATTCACTAAAGTTTTTTTACCATCATACTAAGCAACCAGCTGGAAAGCAGAAAAAAATCATTCACCTGGTAGACTTTTCTGTATAAGGCAAAACAACTGTACTGGCAAAATTTATGGCTGAACTGACAAGTAGTCATGTGTTTTACTGCTATATCAATACAAGGTAAGTATGAGCTCATACACACCGACAGTTTAAGATTACAAAATTATGCTTGCATGTGCTTCTTCAGTAGTATATTCATTATGTAAAGGGCATATAATTTCATTTACAGCATTTTATTCAATTCTTTGAACAATATATTTAATATATGCATATGTATGTAGAGGTGGGGTGGTGTATTTGTGTGTGCATGTGATTACCTATGGTTTTACTGGCATAGGGAGCTCCCAGATATAGGACTCTCTCTACCAATGCTGTTCAACACTTTTTCTTGAGGAGTTTTAGAAAGTGCCTTGAGAGGCAGAAGGGCACTTAAATGACTTGACCATTCATATATCCAGTATCAAAGGTAAAACTTAAATTCATATCCAACTGGCTTCAAATCCATCTCTCTATCCAACATATAGCACTGGATTCTACATGTACAGACATAATGTAGAAGAGATAAAGGAGTACAACAACTGCATCAAAACTGGAATGGATTTGTCAGAATTTCTATATTGATCTATTTCCATAATCACAGATGGTTGAATCACTGTATTTGAATTCCAGTGTCTTAGTACCTGCGAGGCTTTATTCACAAGTGCAAATGGCAATTATGGAGATGAAATTGGGAAAGGGCTGAACCTGATGGACCATATACAGAAGATATCCATATTGAAAATGGTACAATTTTGAACTAAAGAATCAATTTTCAAGATAATATAGAGGGGAAAATGGCAAAAGAATAGAAATATATAGTCAGCCAACCATTGAACTTGAAGCCAGAATGAAATGGGTTTAAATAACTCTTCTGATATTTAGTGCCCAGGTGAACATGGACAATTCATTTTTTTTTCCGAACCTCAGTTTCTCCATCTATAAAACATAGCACCGAGGCACAAGTGAGCTAATGGATATAAAGTGTTTTTTAAACTTTGAAGTATTATACAACTACCGGCAATTATTTTTATTGTTATTATAATTGGTAAAAGTAGCATGGTTTAGTGGATGTAGGAATAACTTTGGAGCCCAGACAAACTTGACTTATGTCCTGCCTCTGAGGTATATTGGCTTTTTTAACCCTGCGAAAGCCGCTTTACCCCTCAGCTCAAAAGTCAACTCTGATACTCCAAGTTGGAGAGAAAATGCCAATTTGCTTTGATAAAATTAGTTTCCTCCTTCTGTAGTTCCCTATACCAATTCAATCACAAATCTACAACTACTACTACTACTACTACTATTACTACCACCACCACCACCACTACCACTACCAAAATTTTCAGTAAATGCTGAGCCATACTTCTGTTTTTATCTTTATAAAATCTTTTTGAAATGGCCTACATGAATATTGATGAAAATATGAGAAAGAATATATAAGAACTGTCCTTAGCAGATACACAACCTGACACTGGACCAGTACTCAAAGTCTTTCTAGATTTGTAAGTCTAATCAGAGCTTATATTTCCTATAAATGTTAAGATCTACCAGATGCTATCGCTTCCCAATTGCATAGGCACAAAAATGGTGCAAAACCATGTGAATGAGATTCATGACCATGGAAAAGAGATATGACAAGTCAGTGGGGAGGGATAGATTTCAGCCTACAATTGGATTGGAAGCCCATTGGCTTAGTCTAACAATCTCAAATAGGCAATGAATTTGCCCATTAAATTTTGGTCACAATTGAGTAGAAAAAGGATAAAGGGGTGTATTGCTTTTGAAAATTGCAGAGGACATTCAGTTTTGTAAAACAACTCCTCTGAGACAAAATCAATCATTTTATGCCATTTTTCCAAGTGAAGCTATGTACCCTGGAATGATGAACACAATCATCTCAAAATAAGCAAAATTGTTGATAATTCAAAGGCAGTAGAGAGATGCATAGTGTCAAATATTAACAGAATATGAACAATAATGGCTGACATGTGGTATTATAAAGGAAAATTATGACAAGAAAAGGTAGGTTGGTTGTGTACAAAGACTACAGGTTAAAAGAGAATTAGATCTTGAGCTGTACTTTTATCAGTTGAATGTAAAAAAAGTCCTAGAGTCCAGTTTGATGGTAGATACTATATGAAGAATCTATGAGTGTGTTAGCCAAGGTCAACCAGGATCAGAATGTGTGAATAGGTTGCTGTTACATGCAACAGTAAAGGGAGTATTGGCATTAATGAAATCATGAATCTAGCAAACTATTAAAGTACTATTTGTATAGTTCATTTGGAAGGCTCACAACTCTATAAATAAAATAACCAATACATGAGGACACTGACTAGTATGTCATCTGGCTTGTCATAAAGTCAAATATGTCATCATCTGTTACAACATTTAACAAATATTGTGTTAAAAGTCACACATTTGGCTTTCTGGATAATTCTTCAGTACTTCTAAAGATCTACAGTATTATTTGTATCAGTGCAGATCAAAGACATTGTGTCTAATGGCAGTCATCTCTAGCATGGAGGGGAGAGAGAAGAAAACGAGAAAAAAAGAAATTCACAAGATAATTTTGCTGCATACTTAAAAAGAATAACAAATTATCTATAGTACACTTGCAGTTTCGTGAACAATCATCTTTTTATTGTGCTATGTTATGGGGATGCTTATCTTATTCCATAAATTAAAAATAAAGTTTAAAAAAAGAAAGTTTCAAAAGATGCTGTGGTCAAAAAACAAATCGCTTCATCACCATATTTTAGGAACGAACTGTCACAGAATTAACCAGACTGGTCCTCAGGCCACAGATATTACAATGAACTGAAAGGCCTTTGTCATAGGGTCTTTCAGTTTAGGTTTGCCAGAACTTTCACTCTCTGGGCATAAACTCTAAATCAGGGAACACCCTCATTCTCTGATGAAGCATTAGGACACTGAAACTCAGAGAACACAGGTGACCTCCCTGTAGTCATACAGCTTCAAATCTGAACCCCAGACTTCTGACTTTTGTGTTTCTTCTAGTACACCAAGAAAGGGAAATAATAAATATTCTCCTTTCCTCAAATTCACTTTGTAATATATATCTATATATACCTACACACACGTGTGTGTATATGTATGTATACATATATGTATATATGTATGTGTATATAGAGGTATATATGCATGTATGTGTATATTATGTATATGTGTATGCATGTATGTGTGTGCATATGTGTATTCATGTATGTGTATGCATGTATGTGTGTACATGCATATACATATACACATAATGTGTATACATATACACATGAAATACCTAAAGTAAATAAAGGGTAAGAGTAATTTTCTTTTGGTGAAAGGAGGTTAGGTACTAGTACCTTGGAAGATCAGCTTAACAGAAGCTAGGTGAGTACCTCCAACAGACAGAGATGAGGAGGCAGAACACTCTAGACAAAGAGCGCACCCTGAGCAAAGGCACAGAGATGGGGGATGGAATTATGCAATAAGTTCAATTTGGTTCAACCATATGGCGTGTATTGAAATGGAATGATTAATATATTTAGAAACAGTCTGTAGGCAGCTTGAGAAGGATTTTGAATGCCCAGCAGCAGTTTGGAATTGATCCTTAGACAAAGAAGAAGTCTCTGTAGTATCCATCAAGGGAGTGAACTGGTCAAGATGGGATTAGGAAATATCTATTTGGCAGCTGTGTTGGCATGGGATTTAAAGAAGTGAAAAACTGGAGGCAAGGAGATTAATTAGGAGACTTAATGATGATGGCCTAAATAAAACGTGCTATGAGTAGAAAGAAAGAAGTTTATCTGAGAAGTATGGTGATAACGTAGATGGTACAAATTTGGCAATCCTGTAAGTGGGAGAGAAGGACTGAGGAGTCAATGACTCCAGTTTCAAACCTCATTGACTAGAAGGTTGGTGGCATGTTTTGCAGCACCTTGAACCAATGCTTTTTTCTCCTTTAGTCAACTCAGCCCATCTCAAAACATTCTAAGATATACCAAGGATTTCATTTGACTGGTAGCATAAGATGAGCTCCAATTTACTCTCACATGTGTCAAGGAATTGTATCGACAAACTGGATCTAACCTCAACCTCCTAATTGATCAATAGTAGTAGTGAAAGTAAATTTTAAGATGCATGTTTTCTAATTCATTATGGGTAAAAGTGATATCTGCCAAGAAACTTAACACATTTGTTACCCTATTTGATGGTGATAGGGAGGAAAGGATGAAGCAGAGAACCTTATAAAAGCTACAGAAGTTTTCTGTTCTTATGTGACAACTTGAGCAGAAAGATGAATTTTAAAATGCCATAAAATGTAATAAGGCATGAACTAAGATAATCCACTAATAAAGATAGCAGATACCATACAAATTTCAATGGCCATTAAAATTATATGTCAGGCAAGATTATGATTTTTTTTCTCAAAAATCCCTGGAGTAATTCTTACTGTGACTAGGTAACATTAGCTTTTAGTGTATTTTAGTTTATATGAAAAAACTCCTCTCACAAACATGAATAGCCAAGCAAAAGAAGATCCTAAATTGGCCACCGCATTCACACATGTGTGTATACAAATGTGTATATGCATATACATGCATGTGTGTATATATACACACATACATATACAGGCATGCTCATGTATATATGTGTGTATACAGTTTATCTATGCATTTATATGTGTATGTTATATATTAGTATATCTGTATGTATATAAGGTGGGTTATGTTTATGTATATGCACATACATATTTGTGTCTGTTTTATACATATGATATGTGATAAATATGATGTGTATTTATATATAGGCAGCTAGATGTTGCTCTGGATGTCACTGAGGCTGAAGTCAAAAATACCTGAATTCAAGTCTGATCTCAGGCACTTACTAGCTGTTTGACCTTAGGCAAATGATTTTAACCTGTTTGCCTCAGTTTCCTTATCTGTAAAATGGTGATAATAATAGGCTACCTCCCAGAGTCATTAGGTCAAATGAGATAATAATTGTAAAGTGCTTAACATAGTGCTTGGCACATAGTAAACATTCTGTAAACATTAGCTATTAGCTGTTATTAACATCATGTGTGTGAGCAGCAATTTTCATCATGAGTCCTCTGGAATTATAGCTGGTCAAGGGGTTAATAAGAGTTCCTAAGTATTTCGAAGTCTTTTGCATTTACAAGAGCATTGTTATCTATAGACTGGGCTCCTGGTGTTGCTCACCCCACTCCACATCAGTTCATGCAAGACTTTCCAGGTTTCTCTAAACTCACCACTTTCATCATTTCCTTTGAGACGATAATATTCCCTCATATTCATATGTCATAACATAGTCAACCATTCCCAATTGATGGGCACCCCCTCAGCTTCCATTTGTTTGGACCAGAAAAGATCTGTTTGTATGTACATATGCGTGTACATGTGCATATACACACATGTACATATACATGTATATGCATACATATTCATAACACATGCGTATATACAAACAAACACATAGGTTATTTTCCCCTTTTCCTTTTTATCTGATCCCTTTTGGGTATAGCTTTGTGGTATTACTGGATTAAAAGTTGTGAACAGTTTGATGACTTTGGAGGCATAGTTCCAAATTGCTTTTGAAAATGACTTGACTGGATCACAGCTTCATCAATAGTGTTCTAATTTGCCTGGTTTTCCATTGGTGAAGTTTTTTGAATACTATTCATGTTTGTTGTCCAAATAGGAGGAAAATGGAATTATTTGAATGGATTGTTTTAGTTAAATAAAAAATTTTATATAATTGTAGCATAACTCAAATGAAAGGAAAGGCACTTGTGGTATTTCTCCCAGTGGATTTATGTAACTTTAGTTTCAAATGTGCTTTGGAGAAGTGACTGGTTAAGTCATGAACCCTTCCATCTGTTTTTCATTTATCCTGCTGTGGACTTATTGTAGCAACAGCCACTGGAGTGTGTAATAATTGAAAGACAATTCAGTTGTCTGAAGCCATTTTATAAACTAAGTTTGACATTTCTAACTTATACGTAGAGCATCGTCTTAAGAACCATTTCTATCCAAAAAGAAACAAATGATTAAACCAACAAAAGTGAGAACTGTGAAGACAGATGATTGATTGTTCATACTTTCCCAGGCTGGGCCAGCTTATTAAATCATAAAACAGACTGATTTTTATAGACTTTTCCCAAAAATTCTTTATTTTTTTTTACTGCAGGTTATTTTTAAAAGATATACTCTAAGTGTTCCTTTAGTAATTTTACCTGGCCAAAATCAATAGTGATGAATACAACTGACTAACTTCGACAATGTGTCATGACATAATAATAATTTTTAAAAGGCATGATTTTTAGTTAGATGTGCTGTGTTTTAACTTAGTTCTGCTATTTACTGTCTATATGACCTATTTCTCAAATCCTCCATTTTTTCCAATGTAAAATGGTATTGTTGGCTAGGTAACCTTCAATATTCTCTAAGTTTCCACACTGAAGGGTCTGGAGCTGTCCAACATAAAAATTTATTTCTAAATTCAATTTGAAAAGCATTTATTAAATATTTACTATATATAGAACAGTATACTAAGCATAAGGAGGGATTAAAAAACTGAGAAGTTATGGAGCTTGCAGTCAAATGGGAAATATGACATATGAATCTTAAACTACAGCATCAAATATGCATAAGTTTATTAGAGAATTATAAAGCAAAGGCTTGAAAAGGTTTCAAAATGCAGACCCAAAGATACAAAATGATCAAAAGATATCAAGGTGAAAAATACTAAGATGCAGAGGATTTGCATAGTGCCTTCCATCTGATATTACTTTCCATTAATACAGTTTATCTTGCATATGTAGTTGTGTAGTTTTTTGTTTTTATTTTCTCTCACCAATTACAATGCAAGCTCCTTGAAAACAGAGATTGATTATGGTTTTGCTTTTCTTCGTAGCCACAACTCTTAGTGCAGTGCCTGGCATGTAGTAAGCTTTATGACTAACTGTTGACAGAACAAGAACAGGTCAAATTTTGTGATAAACTGAAAGTTAAAAGGAGTACCTCAAGGAACTGAGATTTCAGTGTGGAGAAAACTGTCAAGGGTACTTAAATGCCCCCACTTCAATTTGGTAAATATCAAAATTCTCTATTACTGTGGCCACATACCCAAGTTCAATATAGCAAATGAGCTTTCTTAAAAATAGTTTGGAAGGAATTAAAGATACCTGAGCATCAAAGAATCCAAAGGAAGTGTATTCAACTTGGATATCTACAAGAGCAGAAGCTGCTATCAGTGGTTCCCATGAAGTAGTGAAAATTATTATCCTTGAATCTAGGAAGTCAGACTAAAAGCTCTGGTGATGGAGAGGGGCTAAGAGAATGTGTAGTCACAGAGGGACAGATTTCAAATCAACATAATGAAGAGCTTATGGAATTAGCACTCTTTAGAGCTAGTGAGTTCACTGTTGCTGGAGGTCTTCCAGTCTAGGTGGAATGAACACTGGTTGCTGATGCTGGAAATGTTAGTTGCTTTGTGTCAATATATCATGAATTCTAAGACCTATTCCAAGAGCTAAAATTCTGGGATTATCTCATGAAAAGAACCTTGTCTGGAGGCAAGGCAACAGGCTAGCTGATTGATGCCTGTGGGTCACTGCAAAACTTCATTTTCTAAGACTTAATTATCTATTAAGACATTTGATATTATGCTGAAAATATGCTTCAACAACCATGAGACAGTCTCCAGTCTGACTTGATTTCTTCATGCCAAAATTCCTTCATTAACATTAGGCAGACAACCTAAGGTCAAATCCTGGCAATACCATTTCCTCCCTGTGTGACCTTGGGGAAGTTGGGGGGTCTCAATTCTCTCATCTGTAAAACTAGAGAGTTGGACTAGATGGCCTCCAAGTCTCCTTATAATTTCAAACATATAATCCTTTGAACCATCTATATGAGCTGAAAATGTTCTTACCTTATGACCAGTATAACTGTTCTCTATTCACTTGAATGATGATTATTTTTAATATTTAAACTGATCCACAGTGTCATTAATTTGAAAATTCTCTTTCATAAGGAACATGTTGTATATTTGTATATATTGATACACACGCACAAAACTATCCACACCTATTCAACTCTTGTCCAGGTCCTCCTCTAAATTCAGTCCTAGTGCGGGAAGGGCTTCCCAATATTCTAGATGTTTTCCCAGCTTCTTTTGATACTGAAAGGATGCCTGTGGATTACTCTGACTGTCCATTTGTTATCCCTCTCTGTCACAGGATGACCAGCTCAGTCAGAAAGTCAACAAACATTTATTAAG
This sequence comes from Bettongia penicillata ogilbyi, assembly GCA_023548195.1. Lineage (NCBI taxonomy): Eukaryota > Metazoa > Chordata > Mammalia > Diprotodontia > Potoroidae > Bettongia > Bettongia penicillata. The sequence goes on along the minus strand of JAJHZJ010000852.1, from coordinate 159,617 downwards.
TTCCTGCCATGTTTTTTTTTTTCCTAGCATATATTGTCTTTATGGCATCTTTTACTTGTGTTCTTTAGAGTCCTTCATTAATTATGCATTGTAGCCTGCTACACTATCCTAGTATAAGCATTAAAAGAACATTTCAGTAATTTGTTGAACATGAACAAGGTTATCTGAAAACCTTGCATTTTCTTTTGAGATTGATCTTCTATCTAGCAAGAGGAAAGAAATGCAATCAAGAATAGATCTATCTTATTCAGGTCTCAATGTTTTTCAATCTATAGTGTCTCTTTAAAAATGTTAATATTTTTTATTAGAACTAGAATCATCATTTCAAGCAATTATAAATAATATAAAAAGGTCATTGCCCTAATCTATGTGATTATGAAAAATTCCTTCCAATACTGTATTTATTCTTTCCATTTTATATATTGCATTCCTATGAATCTGTCTCTATATGGATGGAAAAGTGAAATAAAAAAAAAATTCTCAGTTAAGATGATCCATGTGCATGAAATATTTAATCAATTGGTATTGCAAAAATATGTTCTGGGATTTGCATCATCTTGATTACATACATACATATATATATATATATATACACATATATTGGTCAAATCAATTGGATTATTAAAAAGTTTCTTTTTCATTTTTATATTCAGAGGCTTGATTTTCACTAAGAATTTTTTTTCAAAGTGAAATTCAAACCACAGTGGCTACCCTTTCCTCACTGGCATATTCCTTGGAAATGCTAAATTACACATAAAATAAATGGAGTCCAATTATTCTGGTTCTTTAAGATTAAAGTTTCTTTCTGGACTTGTTCTAGATATATAATACAGAGGAGCAGTAAAGGCCCCAAGAATTTTGGGTAACCAAACTCTTACATACTACATACTATAAAACTTTAAAGAAATCTTTGAAGAAAGTAGAGATTGTAACACAGAAGCTACAGATGTGTGGTAAATTGTCTATGTGGGTGCAACTTCAAAGTATAGAAGATGCATCAACTGACCAAAGCTGTGAAGATGGCCAGAGATGTCACCCAAGTATTCACAAGTATTCACAAATCTGATATGAAAGCTCCATATCCCTCCCCAGAGCAATAAGCTTACCCTGGGGCTTATAGGATCCCTAGATTTAGAGTTGGTAATGCTCCACTCCCCACTGCACTATGCATTCTTATTTTCCTTCTAATTACTAGCCACCTTATCATTAGTCAATTGGTTTATCATTACTTTCCACCCATCTCTCCTATTTTCCAGCTCTCCCTTATGTGTTGACTTCCTCCATTAGCATATAAGCTCCTTACTGGTAGCAACTGTCTTGCTTTCTTCTCTTTTAATCCGCAGCATTATGGGACCAAAAATATAGTAAGCACTTAATAAATTATCTGTCTTTCTAGCTATCTGTCTGCCTTAGATATCTTCTAGTCTAATTGACTCATTCTGGCAATAAGAAAAATGAGTCCTAGAGACATGAAATGACTCAGCAAAGGTCACATAGGCAGTAAGTAGCAGAGCCAAGATTAGAATCCAGGCCCTCTGATTCCAAGAGCAGAACCCCTCCTACTCCACCAAGCTGCCCTTTGAAGGAAGAGATGAATAACGAGGAAACTCCAGGGACTCTCAGTGTTGAGACCAGCCAGACTGGCACAAAAAGCCTGTGTTAGCATTCTCTCAAAATCAACAGAATTATCTATCTCTGTGCTGAAACCATGCCACAGCAACACTTTCTCAGCACCCTAATGCCGTGTCTTTCAAACCTCCTACCTCACTGTAACTAGAATGAACTGAGAAAAATTAGTCTAGAGTTTTCAAGGAAATAGTGGCATACATATGTCATGATAAGTGTTCCCTTACACACAATATTATGCATTGTAAATTTGCAAATTCAGCATTTATTAAACACTTACTATGTGTGAAGCTTTGTTAAGGTCTGGGACAAAGTGAATATATAGTTGAGTAGAACATCATGCAAGATTCAACAGCTTGCAATAAAGTTAAAGGACATAAGACAGCACACAAATGCCTACAATACAGAATAAAGATCAGGGCTCTAAGGGAGGGATAAAGAAAGGACAGTGAGAGATCCAGTAGACAGTGATGCCTTAGAACTGGAGGTATGAAAGTGTTAATTCACTTAATGCACAAGGGAGGATAAAGAAAAGTGAGTAAGTATGAGGTATAAACAAAGGAGAAAAACATGTTTTTGGATGAGATCTGGAAGCAGATGGAGAATCGATGAGGCAGATACAGCATGAGAGAATAATTGGTTACTAGCATAGACCTCTAGCTTTTTCCAATTAAAAATAAAGGTTTACTTCAATAAGCTTTAGCCTTTAAACAAGAAAAAATTTTACAACTTTTGACTTCACTATTATATATGACCACCAAGTTTTGTTTTTGTAGGAAATATGAAGCTTTAGAAGCCTGGCTAGATGTCCTTGTAAGTGTTGGAGCTAAACCAGTTGACAGGTGGATTGTAGGCAAAGCTGTGAAGGACACATGCAGAATCCAAAGCTAAAACTAAGGGAGGAAGCAGAAGTCCTATTTTTATGGGAGGAAATCACCAGAAATTTAGCATGTAAGCTAATTTCTACTTACATGGCATTCCAAGAGAACACCATTAGAAAATTACAACTCAGTGATACTAGCCTTCATGCTCTCCTTCACAATGCCCCCCACTGCCAACTCTGTACCTTTTCACTGACATTCCCCCATTCCCGGAACCCTCTCCCTCTTCACCTCTGCCTCCTAACTTTCTTCAAGTCTCAGCTCAAAACCCTCCTTCTTCAAGAGGTCTTTCTTTGTCACCCCCCCACCCAATTCCCCATCCTCATTCTCTTAGTACCTTCCCTCTGAGGCTACCTCCAATTTTTTCTATATATGCCTTGTATTTCCATAGTTATGTGAATGTTGTCTTCCCCATTAGAATGTTAGCTCCTTGAAGACAAGGGTGTTTTTTTTTTTCATTTTTATACCTCTAGCATTTGGCATAGTGCTTGACACTTAACTAATGATTAATAAATACTTACTGACTTGATTATAAGCAATCTCTTCTTCCTGGGTTCATGGATTACCTTCTCTTGTCCTCAGTTTACCATTTCCTAACTTTTCTTATAAGGATTTATACTTATCTAGTTTGTACATCTTATACCCTCCCCACCCTTAACCTCCTTAAAGAAGGCAGTTATTTCTTATTTGACTTTTCCTTCATCAGTGCCCAAATATATCCTTCCTCTCTCCACTACCTAATGACCTGTCTCTTTCATTAGACCTCAAAAGAAAAACTAAAAAACAGTCCAGCAAATCTAGCCAATATATCAATCATTTCTGACAGTGTATGCAATAATCCATATCCGTAGTGCTCCACCTTTGGGATAAAGAGAGACAGGGGCATTTTTTCAACTCTCCTCTGGGGCCAGGATTGGTCATGATAAGTATGCAGTGTTCACTTTCATGTCTTGTCTTTCATTATTTAGAATCAGCAAGAAGTAAAATGTCTCCCTTTATCATAGTTCTTCTGTAAGAGCCATAGGTATGAAGGATAGTGACAGGGAAAGTGTGACAAATGTCCCCTAACTGAATGAAGGAGAGCTCTAAGAGAATCCAATACTCCACTTGTGGGATCTTTCTCCTTGATCCTGATATGCCTCTAGATGTACCATGATGAACCAGCCCTTACCTGGTGTGCCATCCTCTAGGATGTTTCTCCATTAAACTCAGGATCTGCTACTTGCTTCCTGACTTGGTGGTGTTGCCCCAGATAACTGTTTCTGGTTATCCTCCTATAAACTGCCTCTCACCCTTTCCTCCTCTAGCAACATCATCCCTAAGCTTCCTGATTTTCTCCTGACCAATATGTCTTGGATGACTGGTGCTCCTGACATTTTTATACTTGGGCTCAACCTGGCCCGCTAATTATCATCATTATCTCAGGCCTGACTGGACTTCAATTTAACTAATAAAGACGTAGGATATTTTCTTCTCAGATTAAAGGAATGTTCTACCCTGATGACACAGTATGAACCATGGCTCAGCTTCTGTATATTAGTAAGACTCAGGTGGGATAAAGACCAAATCCTTGGTGCACTTTATAAAGTGCTAAAGACCATAGGAAATAATAAGAATTTAACTCCCATTGTTGGCCATGGTGCTGAAAAGGCCTACATTTTGAGCCGATGTCGGAAATGATGAATAGTCAAGTAAGGTAATCTCTGCTAAATAAAGGAGAGATGGAAGAACTACATGAAAGCAGTTAAGAAAGTCTTTTTTAAAAAATTTTTTCCCTTTGTAGAAGCATTGTTTAAATTGATTATTTTCTAAAAATTCCAGGATGCAAAAGACCTTTAGCTTTTAGTCCTTTAAAAGTTCCTGGTTAATGTGTTCCTTTAAAAGTGAATTTGCCTGTGTCAGAAAAATAGGAAGATTAGTACCTTTTCATGTGTCAGTGGGTTTGGTAATTATGAGTTATTTTATTGAGCAGTCTGATAAGCATACAAATCATTTGAAATGTCAGCACATAAATATGTTGATCTTGGCGGTATTAATGCTGTGAATCCCTTTCCTGCTTATCCTATGCTAAGGAGCTTATGATCCTTTTTACGGTCAATTTTGGGCCCCATCAAAAATCGTGATGTCCAAATGAGAGAGGTGGCAGGTTTCAGCGAATAGGGGAAAGGGAAGCAGGTTACAAACAAGTGTTATGTTATGTGTGGGCAGAGGCTTGTGTAAAATGGAATTTTCCAGAAGTTTGTCAGGTTTACAATTTACTATGCCAGCCTATTTGACATTCTGCTTTCTAGTAGACATTGATTCATATTAGAACAAATTTTACTTGGCCTTTTCCTTAATAAACTAGATATACACATTTATTCCATTGAGCCACCCTTAAAATGATTTTTTAAACCACTGAAGTATGACAAAGGATTTGTTACAAAATCCTTCTTGGACTATATGTTGATTGAGAAGTCCTTTCTTTGCCAAAAAAGTATAAAAAGATTTCCAGCCTTCTTGAAGAGGTGGAGGAGGGGGAGGAATATTGAGCCTTTGCACCCTGGACCTTTGTGAGAATAGCAAAACTGAAACAGCATAAACCATTTAAAAGATGAAAGTATGGGTGGCAAACATTTTTCAATTATATGCCAGGAAACAAAAAAAAAGATCTGCACTTTTTAGAAATGGAAAATTGATTTTTATCATCTACATTTTCCAGAACATCTAAAAGGTGATTTAGGAAGTCCCTTTCCAGGCTTTCTGAGGCTACAGAAATGCTGGATAAACAGTTTCTATGTATCTTAAGATGCATGGAACTATAAAAGTTCGAGTGCTAAGACACCAACTTTACCAAAAGTTATTGGGAAAAAAAATGTTTCCCTGAATCATCTAATTTAAATGATGATAGCATCTTTCACATGCTCTATGAAGAAATGGTACAATAAATTAGAACACGCGACGCACACTCGCAAGGCTATGTGGGTATAATAAAACGTACAGTGTGTTAAAACTTAAAACTTCATTGACTTCTGGGAAATGTGGGTGTATGTAGTGTGTGAGTGTGTGTGTGTGTGTGTGTCTGTCATCTATACACACACAAGTTGAACCATCTCGAGTTCAGTTTTTAATTGTAATAAAATTTTATTTAATGCAAATCATATTAAGAATCATATGCAGAAACCAGAAAGCCATTTGCAAAGTGTCAGCCTATCTACAATTTGGCATAGAAGAACTGCCCAGATACAGAAAAAAATACAATGACCATTTAAAAATTCTCCTTTGATAGAAAAGCAGTTACACATGAGAGATGACAGAGGAAAGCCTGAATTCAAATCCTGCCCTCTGCCTCCATTCTTGCTGTATTACTATAAGCAAATAATTAGCCTCCAAGTGCCCTCAGGTAACACTGTCTAAGTAGACTACAACTTACTGAGCTGGTGGGATCTGTATTGGTAAAGAGAATACCCTTCTAAGGAATTCCCAATGCCAATGAACTTTCAAATCAAATCAATGAAAAATAAATAAGCCCACACATTTGTATCAAGCTTTAGACTCTTAAAAAGCACTTTGCTCCCACATACCAAGTGACATGGGTTGTACAAGTATCGTTCTTTTCATAGATGAGGAACCCTAAGAACCAAAGAGGTTAGAGATAGGATGATGCCTTTTTCTAATTTGAAAAAAAAGGAATAAACTACTTAGAAAATAATCATATCATTTTTTCAACTTTTTTAATTGATTTGAATCAAGGTAATTAAGGTGTAATAAAACATTGTAATAGATTATTTGCTTTGTAGAATTTGCTACAACCTAATCAAAGAAACATAGAAGCTACCAGCTGACCTCTATAGACTCAGATGTTAAGAGCTGCAAGGAACATTGAAAGAGATTTAGGTCATATCTTTCATTTTATGGATGAGAAAAAAAGCAAATCCCAGAATATTTAAGTGAGTTGTCAAAGATTCCCCAGCTAGTTAATAGTGAGGTAAGAGCAAAATTCCAAACTTTACTTCTTCCCCTACTCTCTTTCATGAAAATAATTTTGCTCTGCCAAACATTTCTTTGTAATAACTTTTAGCGTTATGTGAAATTGGTAAAACTATCTGCAACTACATTTTGAGGAAGAATTTGGTGCCCACCCTACTTTTATTAGTTATCAAGTTATGGCTCTCATAATCTCTGCAGAATGTTAATTACAATTTTTTCTACCCAACCCCATTAGATGAAATTCAATTTTAGTGAACATTTTCTATGCTCATCTTGGCAATATTTAATAGTTTCTTCATTAGGCTCAATTAGAATTAATCTTGTTTCCTAGACTTTATTTTCATATTTCAATATTATTACCTTGTCCTCATCATGTGAAATTAAATAATTTTGTTAGTGAGTAAACCTTGTATATCTTTTAACAGTAAAACCAGGTGTCTGATGATCTAGTGGCAATTCAGCTTCAGGACGAAAACAATGCTTACTGTATGTACATACCACTATAATCCAAGGTTGAGAATTTTGCATACTCTATAGATTGCATCTTAGAGTAACATGTGAGTGCAAGACAATGCCAAGGGGTAAATGCATAGGCAGGCAAACAGGGGACCAAACTGTCATAACATCATGGATAGTTTGCTTAAAATTTTAAATTTCTCAGTGTACTCCAGAGGCCAACCTACACAAGCCTTCTTAGGTAAGCAGGGAAACTCCCAGCAAAGGCTATATAGTCTTTATTTATTAGATTGGTATAAAATACATCCATTTTCCAAAGGTTTCCGGGCTTTGTACCAAAATACAGACAACACAACTGAATTAAATTAAATCCTGTGGCCAAAAACTAGTATTTCCCATTAAGGAAGGGAAAAAAAAAACTCTATTGAGAAATATTTACCCAGCAAAACAAAAGTCTAACATTGAGCTTTACAAGGTATACCTTAATAGGACTTTGGTAAACTAGAAATTGTTATCCAGAAACAGAAAAAACATTCTTTCTGCAATAGTGCTCAGTTCTAGACAAAAGTAATTTTTATACTAGATCTAGGATTTTGTTTTTGATGTAGATTGATAAAAAGATTTTCATATAGATTTCAAATTTATATAGAAAATTTAGTGTGAAGAAATTCCCCTGACTTATGTAGAAACATCTGGGGATAGTAAGAGACTGAGTGATTTACCCAGGGTCACTTTGTCAGAGGTATAACTAGAACCCATGCCCTAAGAAGTCCATCATCAGCTGTTCATTCACTATTGCACATGGGCTCTCAGTGTCTCATAGGTAATAGGTGGCAAAGTCATCTTGAATTTGATTTTGAACACAGGTCCTTTGACTACGATTCCATGATCCATCTTACCTCTGCACTGTTCTCTCTATGTCAGAGTATTATTTTTTATTTTTAGCTCCCAATTTAGAAGAATAGGCATGAGCCTTTATTTGCAAGACTAATCCCAATCCCACCTGTAGAAGAAAGTATCCAAGTTTTATCCATCTACCTTCCATCTCTTTCTCTCTATTGTTTCTTTTCCCTTTATCCAGGTCTCTCCTTCTCACATAAAAACAAATTTGTCTATCCTACTATTTCCTAAAGCCATTTTCCTTTTTTAAAAAAAATTATTTTCATTAGACAAACGTAAAAAGAGTAATGTATAATCCATGTTTCTACTTTCTCATTGTACTACTGAAACACATGTAATCTGTCTCTTGCCTCCCACCCCATTACTAAAATTGGTAGCCTACAGTTCGCACTGACTGCCTGAGGATCAAGTCCATTAGCCCTTTCTTCGTTGTAATTCCTGCAGTATTTGACACCATTGACTGTCCCCTAATTGAAACTCTCTTCTCTTGGCTTCTTCTCTGACCATACAACTGGCTTGAAGTTCATCTTTCTTCTCTCCTTCTCCAAAAGTCACCAGGAGTGATTATAGTAATTTGCTTTCTTTAGTCTACACTCTCTTTTTGAGGAGATCTTTCCTTCATCCATGCTGTCATCATTTTTGGTGATGGTGGGAACCTCCAGTCTGGTTTTTATTCAGTCATGTCCGATTCTTCATGACCCTGTGGACTTTGGCATACCAATACTGTTCATAGGGTTTTCTTATCTAAGATACTGGGCTCATTTGCCATTTCCTTCTTTAGTGGATTAAGGAAAAGAGAAGTGAAGTGACTTGCCCAGAGTCAAACAGCTACTAAGTGTCTGAGATCTGATTTGAACTCAGGTCTTCCAGCACTTTATCCACTGAGCCACCAACTGCCTAACTTCCAAACTACATTTCCAGTTTTAACTTTTCTGAACTTGTCCCCTATTTTGAATTGCATGCTGAGTATCCCCACTGCTAACTCCCAAATTTCCTGGAAACACCTCCAACTCAACATAATTAAAAGTGAACTCACCACCCCCCCCAAAAAAACCCTCTTCTTCTTTTCTTCTACAAATCTGTCGATAATATCATTGTTCTCTCAACCATCCAAAACCGAAAACTAAAGCATCACCCCTGTATCCTCCCACTAAGTCCTTTGGGTAGGGGCAGTGACAGAATTATAAACTAGAGTGAGAAGAGGGATTTTTAAAGGCCTCTTGTAGGACATGGCACTGGACCTGAGTTTTGAATGAAGATAGAGATTTTAAGAGTAGAGGTGAAGAGGGCAGGCATTGTAGACAGAGGAAAGGCAAAGACATGAAAGAATGTTATGTGTAAAGAACAAGTAGGTCGGCTTCTTGAGCACAGGAATTTGCCTCATTTTTCATCGTACTTTCATTCCACCTTCGCTATTAAGAACCTGTGCCATATTGTGCACCTTTTATGTTCTCAATAAATATTTATTGAGTTATTACTCTGAAATATTTCCAAAAGCAGTTGAGCCACTTGACTCCTGGTTTGTCCACAGCACTTAGATTTGTCCTGAATATGATAGACAAATGAAAAAATAACAAAAGTAGGTATAAATAAAAGAAATTTAAATCAGAGATTCCCTTTTCTTCCAAGACTTATAATAGTCAGTCATTAAATTCAATGATTCCTTGGTCAGTGAATCAGTTCTATCATTTGCTTTTGCAAATAATGAAAATAACTGAATGATATCAATTTAATCATCTGTAGTTGTGTTAACTGTTTGTTGACCTTTAAATGGTCACTCTGGTTATGAGCACTACTATATATGTATTGTTACCATATATAACAATTAACTGGAAGAAATCTTAGGATGGTTGTCAGCCTGACTGCAGTCAGTCCTTCCACTGTGGAATTTCCCTTCATCTTAAATCTTTTCCTCTCCCATGCCTTCTATTCACCAGCTCTTACTGAAACCTGGCCTCACCCTGATGATACGATACAACCTTCTTAGCCACCCTTTCCAGTACTTGCTGCATCAGCACTCATTCTCCTTGGCTTGAGACCGGGACATTGGAATATTCCTACCTTATATGTTATCTTTGAGGCACACCTTACTGCAATTTCCTTTCTACAATTCATTTAATAAATTATAAATATATCAGAAGATTGAAAATCTTTTCTGAAATTTGTCCATACATATTTATTAAGCACTACTGTGTGCCATATACTTTGTTTAAACAAAGTAAGCTTGATGACTTATGTAATGTTTTTGCACAGAATATATGCCACTGTTGAACACAGGCAGTGAGATAGAGAAATTGGTAGTGTTTCCAACAATGCTACAGAGAGGAATGAGACAGAAAGAACTCCAAAGAAGAGATAAGAAATTTGAGGTGAGAGGGGCATATTATAAAGTGAAGAGAGAGGCAGACGGATGAGGAAGAAGCTCGACATACTTGGTTCATCCATGTAGAAATGTCAGTCAAAGTCATGAATGATAAAATTTTCAATGAAAGAATGAAGGGGAAAAAATCAGAGGCCACTAGAAAGATCTGGGAGGGGTATGTCCATGAGCAATGAAAGAAATTAATATAGGATAACACTATAGGATCACTAAGGGAAGTGGTTGTATTTTAAAAAAAATGGTTGAAGTCAATATAGACATTGAGTTGCCATACTCCTATCCATATTATTAATGACTATTTTCTTTAAATTGGTGACCAAATAGATATATTGTGGTAACATCTATGAGTTACAATTTACTGATAATGACAAAGATCATGCCCCCTCTATGCCCTCCGTACTTCTTGCTTAAGTTTTCACATAAAGGGCTCCATGCATCAGGATGGAAGTCTTTCTTTTTACTATCCTAGAGGTACTCATATACAAGGCATGCTGTTCATTCTTGATATGGAACTGGCGCATTGTTTTTAAATATGATCACTTAAGTATATTTCTTTCATAGTAATCTTGTACATCTTTTTTACCATCTACACACCTTGGATTTAACTCTACCATCAACATGCCTCCAACCATAAAAGAAACTCTCATCACCAGGAAACTCAACATCATGGTAATTGTATCACTTTTGGTACCCTGCTCTCTGATTGAAGAACTGGAGAACAAAGTAAGAATCTCCTTTCAAAGCCTCCATATTAAAAACACTCAGAAGCCAAGCCAGCTCTCCATTTCCCACGAACTGTACCTCTTGGATTCTACCCCAACATCATCATATAATCATCCCCCCACCTTCTTCAACTCTGTCCTTCACCCCTCTTTTTAGCACCCTTTTATGTCTTAACTTCCCCATTAGATTGTAAGCTCCTCAAGAGTAGAGACTACCTCACTTTCCTATTTGTATCCCCAGTATGTGGTACAGTGGCTGGCACATAATAGACACTTACTAAAGTTTATTGTACTATAGTATATAATTATATCACAATATTGTGATGTCACCATTGGCAGCATACTGGAGGATAGGGCTTATACCCACCACATGTTCAATGGAAACACTCAAATCCATTTCTTTCCATATAAGTGTGTGAAGGATTCCTGTTAATGTGTACTTTAAAAGAATGCCTTAACACCTGCAAGTTGCACATTTGCTGCATAAATCTAGCACTTTATAAGTCATTAGTATCACTAAGGAGGGAATTTAATTTTATGATTACGGAGCTCCTCCCCACCCCCCTCTGCTAATCTTTAGCAAAATCCTTTTGAAACCCAAATCTCATAACATCATTTAGGAGTGAGCTTATACATCAGAGTTTGTTGCTGCTTTCAAGGTCTGTTAACATGATTTTGTCATTTGCAGTTTATAACTCTGGCTACACTGCTACTAAGGCAGGTTATGCATAATAATTCCAGCTAACAGATGGGCAAAGTCACTCTTTAAAGGAATGACTGAATTTTGGTGGCTTGGCAATAGTAACTATCAAAAAAGTAATATAAAAATGCAAAAAAGAATGAAAATAAGAACTTGGTTTCTAACAGTACATATACATAGATTTCCTTTTCTTTTTGGGTATTACACTGGTGAGAAGATTGTTCTATAAGTATAGAACAGTATTCATTTTACAATCTCACTGAATTAGTTTGGTTTTGGTTTGTTTTCCTATAAGAATAAATATCATGTAGGAGAACATTCTGGGAGAATAAAAGAGGAGTGAGACCTAGGTTGAATTCTAGATGATGTAAATACAATGCATTAATAAAAATCTATTTAAAAAGAACAAATATATTGCCATAGTATTAATTGAAAAAATTAGACCAGGTTAGTATTTTTAGAATACTACTAATTTCTGCCAATGGACATAGATCTAAGAACATTTGTGAAATACAATGAACTTGGAAAACACTTAAAACTACATTAGAGGACTCCCACTCATGTTACTTTGCATATAAAGTATTCACTTAAATATAGCACCTAAAAAAAAGACAAATCCAGAAATTGAACTTGTATGGAATGTTTGGTAGTAGAGTACATTTCTTGCATCATCCATATGGTGATTAAATTTTGAATTGCAGAGAAAGGAAAGAAAAATCAAATCTTTCTCTTGATATCTACTGAGAGAGAATACCCAGTGTCAACCACCCCTTCTTTTCCCCACCTCACACATATAGAAGGATATCAGGTTTCAGAATCTATTAGTTCTTAATGCATCTTCTTAATCCACCAACATAACAATAATTGTACTGTCCCTATCAAGAAAGTAGCAAGGGGGGAAGAGAAGTAAGGGAGGAATATGATAAGTTTTCATATCTGACCAAACTTGCTATTTTCTATATATAGTACATATTCCATCTCCCAAATCAATATTTTTGGACAAGCTGTCTCCTATGCCTAGAATAGACTTACTTCCTATCACTACTGCCTCAGAGAATTCCTAGCTTCCTTCAAGTTCAGTTCATATCATTTTATACTTCCTATATTTTGAAAAGAATAGTCATAATGTTTGTAGTTTTTTTTTTATTTCCTTTTTCCTTTTTCAAAAAAATTATTTGTTTTCAGTTTTCAACAATCACTTCCTTAAGTTTTAAATTTTCTCCCCCACCATGCCTCTTCCCTCCCAGAAAACATGCAGTCCTACATGGGTCCTACACCTACATTCCTATTAAACACATTTTCACTTTAGTCATGTCACATAGAAGAATTAAAATGAAGAAAGCAGAAGAAAAAACAAAACAAAACATAACACAAGAAAAAATAGTCTGCTTCATACTATTCCTATTCTGTAGTGCTTTTCCTGGATGTGGATGGCATTTTGCACTGAGTCCTTTGGGAATGTTTTAGGTGTTTGCCTTACTGTGAGGGGCTAAGTCTATCGGAAACAGTCCTCGCGTACTGTAGTTGTTACTATGTATGACATTCTCCTGGTTCTGCTCCTTTCACTCAGCATCAGTTCATATAAGTCTTTCCAGGGTTTTCTGAAGTCTGCCTGTTCATCATTTCTTATAGAACAATAGTATTCCATTACATTCATATGCCACGACTTGTTTAGTCATTCCCCAATTGATGAGCATTCCCTTGATTTCCAGTTCTTGGTTACCATTAAAAGAGCTGCTATAAATATTTTTGTACATGTAGGAGACCTTTTCCCATTTCATAATCTAATTGGGATACAGTCCTGGAAGCAATATTTCTGGGTCAAAGGGTGTGCACATTTTTATAGCCCTATGGGCATAGTTCCAAATTGCTCTTCAGAAAGTGTGGCTCAGCTCACAGCTCCACCAACAATGAATTAGTGTTCCAACTCTCCCACATCTTCACCAACACTTATTACTTCACTCTTTTATCATGTTAGTCAGTCTTATAGCTGCAATGTGGTATCTCAGAGTTGTTTTGATTTGCATCTCTCTAATCAGTTGTACTTTAGAGAATTTTTTTTTCATATGACTGTAGATAACTTTAATTTCTTCCTCTGAAAACTGTCTGTTCATATCCTTTGACCATTTACAAATTGGGGAATGGCTAATTTCTTCTAAATTTGACTCAGCCCTCTATATGCTTTAGAAATGAGACGTTTATCACAGACACTAGCTAGAAAAATTCTTTCCCAATTTTCCACTTCCCTCCAAATTTTGGTTGCATTGGCTTTGTTTGTGCAAAAACTTTTCTATGCAATGTGATCAAAATTATCCATTTTGCATTTTGTAATGTTCTCCATCTCTTGTTTGGTCATAAATTTCTCCATTCTCCATAAATCTGACAAACCATCCCTTGCTCCCCTAATTTGTTTATAGTATCAGCCTGTATACCTAGATCGTGTATCCATTTGGACTTTATTCTGGTGTATGGTGTCAGGCATTGATCTATGCCCAGTTTCTACCATACCATTATCTAGTTTTCCCAGCAGTTTTTTTTTACAAACAATGAGTTCTTATCCCACAAGCTGGGATCCTTGGGTTTATCAAACTGTAGACTGCTATAGTCCTTGACTACTTTGTCTTGTGTACCTAACTTATTCCACAGATCGAACCCTCTATTTCTTAACAAGTACCAAGTGGTTTTAATGATTGCTGCTTTATAATACAATTTGTTATCTGATATGGCTAGGCTACCTTCCCTAGCATTTCTTTTCATTAATTCCCTTGATATTCTGGACCTTTTTTTCTTCCAGATGAATTTTCATAATTATTTTTCTAGCTCTAGAAAATATGTTTCTGGTAGTTTGATTAGTATGACATTGAATAAGTAAATTAATTTAGGTAGAATTGTCATTTTTATTATATTAACTTGGCCAATCCACAAGCAACTGATGTTTTTTCATTTATTTAGATATGACTTTGTGGGTGCAAAATGAGTTTTTATAGTCCCTGGGTTTGTTTTGGCAGGTAGACTCCCAAATATTATATAGTGTCTACAGTCACTTTAAGTGGGATTTCTCTTTCTATCTCTTGCTGTTAGGCTTTGTTAGTAATATATTGAAATGCAGATGATTTATGTAGGTATATTTTATATCCTGCAACTTTGCCAAACTTGTTTGCTATTTCAAGTATTTTTTTATTTGATTCTCTAGGATTCTCTAAATATACCATCATATCAGGATTCTCTAAGTATATCATAATATTGTCTGCAGAGTGATATCTTAGTTTCCTCTTTGCCCAATCTAATTCCTTCAATTTCTTTTTCTTCTCTTATTGCTAAAGCTCACATTTCTAGTACCATATTGAATAACAGTGATGATAATGGACATCCTTGTTTTACCCTGAATCTTATTGGAAATGCATCTAGCTTTTCCCCATTACATATAATGCTTACTGATTGTTTTAGATAGATACTACTTATTATTTTAAAGAAGACTCCATTTATTCCTATGCTCTCTGGTGTTTTCAATAGGGAATGAGTGTTGTATTTTGTCAGAAGCTTTTTCTGCATTTATTGAGATAATCATATTGTTTCTGTTAGTTTTGTTAGACTAGAATAATTTCAATGACCTGCACTATACCTATAAAATGAGCTTTTATAACTTTGGTTTTATTTTCCAGCTACTGTTGACAAGTCTCCAAATGTCCAAATTTGCAGTCAACTAAAAATATCATAAATCTAGAGTTGGAAGGAACCCTAGCTACCATCTAATCCAACTGCATTATGTATTTGAGAAAACTGAGTTACAGAGAGGTTAATTGACTTGTCTAAGGTAGTAAGTGGCAGATTTAATTCCCAGTTCTGAACTTTCTCTCTAATTGGAATCAGTTCCAAATTCATCTTAATCATTGCACTGTAGTTTCCAGTTTATCTCTCCACAAAAGTACTGTAATAAGCCTCTTTTTAAAAATTACGAAAAATTTCTAGTAACTATATTTAGGTTTCCCAGTGAATGCTCATGTTTTTCTTTTACATAAATCTATGACAACTGCTTTGGAACATTCAGAGAAGATGAGAACATGAAGAAATGTTTATTCTTATGTAAGTACTTTCTGAATTCTAATGATGGAAAGGCTGTCCAGCTGTTATATATAGAAAGTACTGTGATATATCTGTGATGGAGCACAGAAAACAATTACCTTTTTTTGTCTCAAAGTGAATTGAGCTGTAACTTAGTGCTTTTTTACCTTGAATGCATATACCAGAAAATTAAGAAAGTTCAATATGATGAGTTTATTTCAAGTGATTTATTAATTCTCTGCCTAATTTAAGACTGAGGTTTATGAGCTATTTTGCAGTAATAGAGAATACAGTGCATGAATAGTTTTACAGTTAGAGTGAATTAAAAAAAAATATGAGGCTGTTCTGAGTTGATTACACAAAGAAATTTGTCATTGTGTAAGTTTTGAGATAAGCACAGACAAAAAATTCTTTAAATACACTTCTCAAAAGAATGCAAGTATGAGAATCTTCCTGTTCTTATTCAGCCAAGAACAAAATCTTTTAACCACTATGTAATCCAAATATTCAAATCAGAACACTTGAAACTTTTGCACATTTTTTGTCTCATTGCAACTTCACATAAGTCATATTGAGTTGTGGGACTTTGAAAACAGTCCAGTATACAACCCCTAGATTTGTGCCCATGACTCAGTGAGATGTATAGAACATCAGCAAAGTACAGAGGAGAGAAGAGTATCATGGGAAACTTGGAAATACGGTCCAAAAGTGAATCTCAGAGACACTGAATTTCATCTACATGAATATCTATTGTCTCTAAGTCCTACAATATATACCTGGCCTTGGTGTTCCCCTGCTTAAGATGTTTTCCTAGTTCATTACTACCTCCAGGATAAGTTGCAAACTCCTGTCCTTCATATCAATGTTCTTTACAAGGGGGCTTAAATATGATTCTAGATTGATTTCACATTGTTTCCCCATCATACTCTTCAGTGTGTGCCAGGATATATACAAGGCTGTATTTCCATGCCTGCTATGCTTTCTTTCTTTATCTTTAATTCTAATAATACCCTTGTAATGTCTTTTAAGGCTCACCTCCAGTTCTGACTAGGTAAGAAGGCTGTTCTGATCTCCTTATTTGCTAACACTCATCCCTGATATCACTTTGTAGTTCTTTTGTATACTTGGGGCATACACATAAAGTATGTTTACCATGGTTTACTGTAGCATGAGGAAAATGGATAGAGAGCTGGCCTCAGTCAGCAAGACCTGAATTTTCAAGTTCTACCACTGACATATGCAA
The DNA here is from genome assembly GCA_023548195.1 of Bettongia penicillata ogilbyi. Classification (NCBI taxonomy): domain Eukaryota; kingdom Metazoa; phylum Chordata; class Mammalia; order Diprotodontia; family Potoroidae; genus Bettongia; species Bettongia penicillata. The sequence continues at coordinate 142,678 of JAJHZJ010000852.1, read as the reverse complement.
GCAGTTATTCTGGGAAAGTCACTTAAGCTCTGAGGGCCTTAGGTACCTCTGTACAAATAGAAGGAATAAAAAAGAAGTTGTGAAGCACCTACTATGTGCAAGGTACTAGACTAAGAATTTTACAAATACATTTCATTTAATATTGATAACATTCCTGGGATGTAGGTCCCCATTGTATCACTGACAACATTGAGACAAACAAGGTTAGTGACTTATTTAGGTAAATGACTTATCCAGGGTCATACAGTTAGCTTGTGTCTGAGACCAGTGGCTGAATACAGGTCTTTCTGATTCCAAATACAGTCCTTTATCTACTATACTACTTGGATTTGTTGCTCAGTGGATTGAGTTATGTCTGCGATATCATTTGGGGTTTTCTTGGCAAAGAAACTGTAGTGGTTTGCCATTTCCTTCACCAGCTCATTTTTGTGATGAAGAAATTAAAGTAAACAGGGTTAAGTGACTTGTCAAGGATCACCCAGATAGTAAGAGTCTGAAGCTGAATTTGAACTCAGTTTTTTCTGACTCCAAGTTCTGCCCTCTTTCCACTGTACCACCTAACTGCCCACTACCTGGAGACCCTGTGGATAATTTTTCATACCACAGACATAACAGCATCTTGGATTGTCATTAAAAAAATCACAGATCCTCAAGACATGGTAGGAGAATTGACATAATACACAAAATAATTTTGTGTTTGTACAAATGTTGCTCTACTTTCAAAGACTTCTTCCTCTTTTGATTATACAATATCTTATGCTAGTGAGTTTTACCCATGTGTACTGAATTTTGTAACATACAATTGTTAAGTGAAATATTTTTAGTGAATTTGTATATTTATATGTATACACATAATAGATATAAATACAGGTTCCGTGAAGAAACTGTTAATGACACATTAAAACTATATCCTACGCATGAATGACTAATCTGCTCAATAGTTTCAGCTTGTTTCTTCTAAAACAACTTGACTCTGGCATTCATCCAAGGGATATTGACTTGATGAATGCCACATAAAGCAGACACATCATAGAATCATAGATGTAGATCTGAGAGGGACCATAAACGTTATCTAGTCCAATCTCTTTATATTTTAAAGATCAGGAAACTGAGGCACAGGATAATTCAATTACTTTCCCAATTTCACACAGGGTTAGAAATGAAATAGCATCTGACAAATGATAAAAAATGGCTTAGTTACTATTCCATGTGAAACTTACATTTGAGTTTAAAATTATTTAAAGGTGAGTTTATTTCTTTGGGGGTTTTCCCCAAGTTCCATTATGAAACTGACCTTCTGTCAATCATAATGCTCCATCCTCAAGGACATATGCTCATCTTCTAGTCTTCCTTTAAGTAATCAACTAAGCAATGATTCCATCAGTTATAACCTAATTTTGTTAGACACCCTCAAATTCTTGTGCATCAGGTTAGTCAAAGTTCCCAGTCTAGGCAGAATCATACTTGGAAAGCATGTAGAGAACATATGGTAATTTGACTCTCACCACATTTTTGGAGAACAAGATAGAGAGAAGCATTCCCCTATAGCTTCCAGTGATTACAAATTTATTTTAATAATTAGAGTCTCTGTAGTAAAATTTAGAGAGACGTTTCATAGTTAAATTTTTAGTTTGCTGTGGTGTTGACACCAATCTTACACACAGTTTTTATTATTTGAGAATCATTTTTTTTGTTCACCACAATATTACAAAAATATAACTCTAACCAAGTGTGGCCTGACAGAGGAAAAGTCAGAAAACATAAATATTCACGTTTCCATTATAATTTCTAGTCAAGACGGAAAGACATCAGATAGATTCATTAAGCAAAAACTGCCCCATTGCTTAAAGCTCTTACTAACTCTTAGTATATTTGATTGAAAAGATTAATTATGATCTTTTCTTTAAAATCTCTGAATTTTAATGAGAAATTCTTACTACTTAGAATATCAATGAGTTGGTAGACATAGCAAACATATAGATTATTTTCAAGTTATTTTATAAACTGTATTCAAAAATTTTCTCATAAACTGATATAAAAGACCTAATTTTAAATATTCTCATGCTATAGTTATGGTTCTAGAAAATTGCTTGAATGAGAAATTTTTTGTGATATATCAAAAATGCTTCAATTAATTCAAATTCTCTCAAATTCATTTAGAGCAATAGTCAATTAAATAATTATTTTTGGAAACTCAATTTAGATATGTATTTAAAGTTTTTTTTGTAATTTTCAGGCAGAATTTCATTTTAGGAAGTGGATTTATGAATTTTGACATTGGTAGGGGCAGTTGATGGTGTGTCAGGCTTAGAATGAGTAAGACCTAAGTTCCAATTGGGCCCCAGGCACTTACTATATCTATGATCCTGAACAAGTCACTTAACCTCTGTTTGCCTCAATTTCCTCAACTATAAAATGGGGATAATAATAGCACCTACCTCCCAGGATTGTTGTAGAGATCAAATAATATAGTATTTATTAAGCACTTAGCAGAGTGGCTGGCACATAGTAGCTGCTACATAAATGTTAGCGATGATTGTTAATAACAACCATGCAATATTCAAACATCTTTGAATTCTGGCAAACAAGGTTTTGACCCTGTGGGCGATCAACAATGCACTATGTGTTCTTTCTAATGTGGCTTTTACTTTTTATGTCTGGCATTTTTAAAAAAACTGGACACATTTAATGAAATAGCATAGTATAGTGGGAAAGAGTTGAATTTGAAATCTGAGGATCAGGATTTGAATCTCAGCTCTGCAGCTCTCAAGAGTATCATTTTTGCATCTGTAAAATGAAGAGATTGAACCAGATAACCTCTATAGTCTGTTCTAGCTCTAAATCCATGACACTAAGTTAATACTTAAAATAATAAAAAGTCAATCTCTTTAGGAAGACTTCATCAGAAAAGGCTTAAATAAATGGGTATAGGGAGGGGTATGATATTTTCAACTTGAACCATCTCACAAAAGACAATTATTAAACTTTCAGTGGGAGCATTTGCACCTCAGAAAGGAAAAAAGACTATAAATCAAGGCTTGAGTTGTTTTTGTTTTTTTGGTTGGTTGTCTAGACTCAAGAGAGTGATAGAGAAAATATTAATGATGCAGATTAAATTTTAAGTATGCATTGTATACATTATATTTCTCAGAGAGGTGATTGTTAAACATTTACCAGCATAACCCTGATTATGAGGTAGGCTAGTCATGGTTTCTTGGAGACAATCCTGGGCATTTTGAGGACTATTTTTTATACAGGAACAGCTTAAATCAAGTTGAATTTCTCAATTTTTATAAAATTAGCCAAAGTTTTTATGTAGTCCTAGATATATTAAAGTTTGAAATATCAGAGGAGCATGTTAGTTTGAAAGACATTTCTGCTTAATGAGTTCATTTTATAAAACACAATGAACTTTATAAAATATTTAAATGGAAAAAAATTAACAGCATAAAGAAAGGCAAAAGTAGGAGTATATTAGAAAAAAGCAGTCAAGTGACATGTTTTTGTGATAGATCTCTTTGGTTTCTGTATTCAGTTCTCTTGCATGCCAATTTCTCTGTCTCCCTTTTCATTTTCCCCTCCCCTAAGGAATGCCTGTCCATGAAAATGAATTTACAGTCTCAGACTGCCCTATCTTAGCCTGTTCAGCCATCTGTCAGGGTCTTCTGCAACTGTCTGAAACTGTGGTTTATCTTGACCTTCACAAGCAAGTTCAAATTCACAGGTTTTTTTAGTCAATTAAAAGGACTCAGACCGGCTCCTTAACTCATTTAAAATTATAAGCCAGAAGAGGAAAGGAGATGATAACTGAACCTTCCATCTACCCACATGCCCTTATTATCCTCAAGGTCCATGACAGGCAGTGTCAATCATGAACCAACATGATATAAATTTTCTGCCATTCCATTACACTCATGGTCCTGTGGGAAGTTTAATCCCTGCTCTGAGCCAATGGTAAAGAAAACACACACACACACACACACACACACACACACACACACAACAATGGTCCTCAGTGTGACAGTCAAATATAAAAACATGCCCGGGGAATCCAGTTTGAACGAAGCTATGGGAGTTTTGAGTCTAAAACAGAATGAGTTTAGAGTCTGTGAGTCTGAATGATGTCAAGAGACCAGGATGATTATTTGCCTACTCAGCGTCTTCACAGAAATCCCTGAATCCCAGGCCAGCTGTGGTGCCAGCCTCAGTGGCTTGCCTCTGGAGGATGTCTGGGTGTGTCTGAATCCCTAGTGAAGTCCATGTACCAGAATAGAGAGCATTCTGTCCTTGAGTACCTCAGGGTTCCTGTGAAACACCCCTTCCACTGTGAGTAACTGATTATTTTTATACTGGAGGAAGTTTCACTTAGACATGGTGTGCTAAGGTTGATGCAAAAATTGTCAAGATCAAATTCATTTTGAAATAAGTTGCTTACTCTTTAAGTACAGAGCTGGGCTAAAGTGGAACAAAAATTTTAAAAAAAAATTCTAGGTCAAGGATAGGGAAGAAGTACAGTTAAAGTGGGAGAAAAAACATACCTGCCTTAAAGAGCCAAAATATACAGGCAAGGGGGAAAACATCTCCACCCAACAGGAAATCAAACTGATGTTAAGAAATGCTACAAAAAGACAGACTCCGGAAAACTCCTCATTGCATCACTAGCTGTGAACATAGGGAAACCTTCACTTAGAGCCTATGTGAAATTGAGAACCAGAAGAACTCAAGATTAAAAATTCTAATATCAATGTACAGCACTGCATTGCTTTGTGTGTAAATTCACTCCTTAACGACTATATTGGAAATCAGATTTTGTTCATATTTAGTACCTTTTAAATGTCACCAAAACGTATTTCCTCCCAGGTGTCTCATACTCTCTTAAGTTTAGATGTAGTTAGTCAACGAGTATTTAGTAAACGCCTATTATGTGTCAGGCTTGCAGTTTTATTCTGGAGAATTTAATGTAATGTAAACAAAGAGTACAAAGTGTGTGTGTGTGAGTGTGTGTGTGTGTGTACACACATAATATACATATATACAAGTGTATACATAGCATGTGATATGTATATATACACACTTGTATACATATATGTATGTGTATGTTTATATATACATATATATGTGTATGTATATATATATATATATATACACACACACACACACACACATACACATACACATACACAGAGGGTAGATTAGAAGTAACCGACACAGGGAAGGTCCTGGCATTGAGGGGCATGGGGAAAAGGCTTCTCGCTGAGGTATGATTTTAGCAAGTACTTGAAAGACACTGGAGAAATCAGGAGGCAACCAAGAAATGGGAAAGAATTACAGCTGTGAATCATTAGTAGAAATTGATTACTCAGTATTTACTGCATGCCTGCAAGAGGAGAAGGTTTGCAGAGAGCTGGAAAAAAGGTCTTCTCATTCCCAACTTTGAGAAACAACACGTAGTTCCAAATTCTCTCCAGGAAGAGGTCTCTGAAAGGATACAAAGACTCTGGGAAGAATCTAACAGGTAGAGGAACTAGAACTTTGATCATGTACCTCTCTCCAGCTTACTACAGTAGAAATTTTGGAGAGTGTTGGCATCTGTTCATATATCCAAACAAGGTAGATATTCTGAGGGCTTTTTGGACCAACCTGGAAGATATGAGAATTATAACAGTCATATAATAATATAATAATAGCTAGCATTCATATAGCACTTTAGTAAGTTTGTAAAGCACTTCATAAATATTAACTCATTTTATGCTCACAAGAACCCTGAGAGTTATGTACTATTGTCATCCCCATTTTACAGTTAAAGAAAATGAGGCACAGAGAAATTATGTGATTTGCCCATGTTTACACAGCGTGGAAATGTCAGGGGCTGTATTTGAACTCAGATCTTCTAGATTTCAAGACTCTATCCACTGCACCATCTTAAGCAAGACAAATATAAAGCAGTGGTGGCACGTGAATGGAGTTCTTGACCTAAATCTCTTAAGTCTAGAAGTAGAGTTCCCAAATGGAACAGATAAATTCCTAGATCAAACAAGTTAGAGTTGAAGGTCAACAAGGAAGGTCACACTGTGGGAGAATAAAATTGTACTATGGCCTTTACTGACACAGTCAGGGCAGCTAGGTAGCACCATCTTCCTGACTTCAAATCTTACCTTGGACTTTTACTAGCTGTGTGACCCTGGGCAAGTCACTCAACTCCATTTGCCTCAGTTTTCTCATTTGTAAAACGAGCTAGAGAAGAAAATGACAAACCACTCTCATATCTTTATCAAGAAAACCCAGATGGGGCATAAAGAGCTGGACACAGCTGAAGCAACTTAACCACAAAGAATAACAACCTTTACTGATGCTCTGAGTTATATGGACTTTGTAGGTCCAGGGGAAGTTTTCCACCTGCTAGCTATCCCATGTTTTCTGCTTATCAGGAGTTTCCATCCAGGATAGAACTAGAAGTCTAGAAGACTGTATGTATCTCTGGGGAGGCCCACCATAAAGAGAAGAGTTTGTATTGGATGTTTATGGGCTTGATGAAGCGAGACAATTGCAGTTTTTCACAGAAGTTAAATAAGACCTATATTATCTTCAGTATTGTGTTAGCCTGAGTGCTGTATGAGGGCTATGAGCCCTTTTTTATTTACTGTGAAATTTAGACATAATTTGACTTTTAACTTATTCAGATGAAATGGTGGGTTATAGAAAAAAACCCAAGGATTATTAAGAATCCCCTCAATTTTGAAACTGGTCCCTTTAAACCCGAAGTTTAAATTATGGTACATGTATATCAGGTATGCCCTGGACTCACTATCCCAGGGTTAGCCTGACCACATCTGCTTCTCAGAGTAGTAGGGGAACATTTTAATGGCTAGAAGTGACTGCCTCCATTGTCACTGGCTCAGACTCCCATTCTAGGTGTGTTTTCATCACAGTTGACCACTAATGACCAATTAGCAATTTAACCAATTAACGTCAATTATCTTGTTTTTTAAAAAAAGGAGATGCTTATTTCAAAGATACAGTAAGAACAGAAGTTCAAACATTACCCCTCAATAAGCTGGCAACACACTCTCCTCATATCATCATGATATCTGGGGAAAAGAGGCCCACATTTAACCCAGTTTCTACATAGCATTTTTCCCTTCAAGTTCATATCCAAATGTGGCATCAGTGCCTAATGAGTTCTCTTCTCAATTACTGTGGGGCTGAGCCCCAAGGTTGCTCCTTGAGGCATTGATGCTGGACTGCCTGTGAAACTCATCATTGACTCAATATCCAGACACCTGGGTACCCATCATCTTACTCTCCTGACCTTTAAAAACTCATAAGACAGCCTCCAAATTAATCTCCTTCACCTAAAATAAAAGAGCAAACTCCAAAAGCAGCAAAGCACTGACAGCTGAACCCAAAGAGATCATAGAAAGTGAGAAAGGACCCACCCACATCTACAAAAATAGTTTTAGCAGCTCTTTTTATGGTGAAAAAGAATGAAAAATTGGGGAATGACTGAAAAAGTTGTGGTATATGAATGTAATGGAGTACTATTATGTTATAAAAAATGACAGGCAGATTTCAGAAAAACCTGCACTAACATGAACTGAATCTGAGTGAATTGAGCAGAACCTGAACATTTACACAGTAACAGCAGCACTGTATGAAGGTCAGCTATAGCTGACTTAGCTCTTCTCAGCAATGTAATGATCCAAGACAATTTGAAAAGACTTGTGATAGTAAATGCTATCTACATCCCCAAAGAAATATGGAGTCTGAATGCAGATGGAAGCATACTATTTTCACTTTTTTTTGGGGGGGATATTGTAGTTTTTCCCTTTTGTTCTGATTCTTCTTTCAGAACATGACTAATATGGAAATATTTTTCCGTAATTGTACATGTATAACCTATATCAGTCTGCTTGCCATTTTGGGGAAGAGGGAATGAGAGGAATAGAGGGAGAAAATATTTGAAATTCAAAATCTTATAAAAGATGAATGTTGAAAACTATTTTACATGAAATTGGAAAAAATAAAACATCATTTACAAAAAACCCCTGAAAAACTGCATTCACTGGTCACATTGACTTTGGAGAGGCAAGGCTCGAGATAGATGTCCTTAACAATATTGTTTCTCATCAGATTCCATTATTAAAGGAATCAAACCAAGAGCAAAGTTTACTAGAAAGAGAATGAGACCAACTAAATTCTTTTGACATCATCCTCCATCGCAGTTCTCCAACATTAGCCAATAAAAGAAGCTGCTGTCTTCTATATGGTTAGAAACCTGAAATAGTTTCAGAATGTCTTCCATTTTCCAAAGTCTCTACCACAGTACTTTAATTAAAAATCATCTTAGGATCCCCAAAACTCATCAGTTTCTTTTATGTGGGGAATAACATCAGGTTAGATTTGTACATTATATATAAGAAAGGACAGCTTGAGAACCAAGGCAGGAAATTCATAAGGAAAAATGGCTTCTAGAATTATGTTCAATTTTTTTTGTCTCCTGACAATGTTAAACAGGTTCTATAGTTTTCCAGGGATCCAGGAAAGGCAAGATATATATATATATATATATATATATATATATATATATATATATATATATATATACACATATACATATACATATACATACATATATATACACACACATGTGTGTACATATATATTCTCATGATTCCTCTGTATTGAGATGTTGCCATACAAGTGTGTACTCAGCTTTAAAAGGGAAAGTTTAGCCAAGTAGCTTTGACACTAAAATCTTAAAACTGAAGTAGAGTAAATATGAAGTTATCAATATTCCCAATCCAGGGGTTAGCACATTAGGTACCCATACCATACACCTTCTCCACTTCTATTATATGAAGATTTTAAAAATCTGTAGATTACAGTAGTAAAGTTTCTGTTATAAACCCTGCTCTATCCTCCATGCATGACCCCTATCTACCCTACAGCTGATTTTCTAGCATCCTGCTTCTCACAGGACGGAGAATATCAAATGTAAACATGTGCTTGTTGGCAACGCTCAGTGATGACATATGGAGCAGTGATAGTGAAGATAAGGTGGAGGATATAGGTAGAGGAAGTGAGCTGTTACTGTAGGATAAGAGAAAAATAAGTAGATCAAGGAAAAGACAGGAAAACTAAAGATAGTTTCAAGGAATCCTCAAGGAATGCAAGTCTCCCAGAAAAAAGGAAAAAAAAAACAATTAGTAAGTGAAGATAAACAACTGCAAATCAGAGTATAAGGAGAGGGAAAATAAAATGAACTGTTAAGTAAGATATATCTTATTTTACAGAAACAATGTATTGTCATGAAATAATAACAATAGTATTGTCTAATAATAAGTTCAATAGTTCTTTCCATTTATAGACATGAATATATATACGTTTATGTTTGTGGGTCTTGTATATATGTAGATAGTGCTACAATGTGGCTTACCAACACAGATGTGAGACATTATGGCTGTGTCTTTTTAGACCTTTTTTCTCTTTTGATGTTTGACCTTAAATTTTTCTCTCTCTTGTTCAGAATACTGGCTTATTGAAATAGGGTTTTCATTAGCTAATGCATTTATTATTCAATTATGCATGATTAAATTGATGGGAAAAGATGCTTTTAACACCAAAGGTTTGTTCCAAGCCAAATTAAAGGCGGCCTAATCTGTACCTACTCATAAAACTGAGTCAATCCCTTGGATTGAATTGGCAATTTTGATCTGTTAAAGTGTGCTGCATGTAAAAAGTACTGGAGATGACAACAAGAAAACTTGATCTCCTGTTTTAAGTCTCTCCCCATTTCATTTCATCCTCCACACACCTGTCAAAGTAATTTTTCCTAAGTTTTCCTAAGTTACTCCCCTATTCAATAGATTGCAGAGACTATATATTACTCTAGAATAAAAAGAAAAATCCTGTCTGACACCTAAAAACCTACTTGGCAGCCAGGTGCTCCAATGGCTCAAACACTGGAGCTGGAGTCCGGAAGATCTGCATACAAATCAGATCTCAGACTATTCTTATCTGTGTGACCCTGGCCAAGTCATTTAACTTCTATATGCTCTGGTTTCCTCATCTCTAAAATGGGGATAATAATAGCACTTACTTTCTGATGTGAAATAATATTAATAAAGTGTTTTCTTTGTCAAATTTAAAAAACTACATAAATGCTAGTTGCTAATAACACACAACAAAACTACCTTTCCACCTTTACCACATAAAATTCCACTTCATGCAGGATAACCACGCTGCCCTTCTCATTGCCCTGCATACACTGCATTTCATGGAATGCACTTGTGCCTCTTTTCAACCTATTACACTCTCAAACTTCCGTAAAAACTTAGCTAAGTCTTCACCTTGTTCTTGAAAACATTCTTGTTCCCCCAAGCTACTAATGTCATGCCCAAAAGTTACTATTTTTTCTAACCAACTCACATCAATACTTCCTCCTAGTGTTTTGTAAGATCCTTGAGGGAAGTGGCTGTTTCACATTTTGTGACCCCAGAATTTAACATAGTCTTGGGCACATAGTGGATGCTTAATAAAAGCTTATTGATAGCTTGATTTATAGCAGAGAGATTTCTATGCCACTGAAATGTGGCATAGAAATCACCCTACTGAGCAACTTAGTTAAAAAGAAGTGGGAAATCACACTAGGGATTTTAGGACAGAGTTAGCTTTGATTAAGCAAGATAATATTTACATTTTAAAGTGAATTTAAAAAGCATTTATCTACAGTAGATTTAACTTGCACTAGAATTTTCACGCAATAAGTAAGAGCAATTTCTTATGTAGGTAGATATGTGACTCTTGGGACACAATAAGGAGAATGTATTACTACATTATATATTGTAAGATAATATTTCTTTTTTTTTTTCCAGGTGGACCTTCTAGTCCCTACCAAAGTGACTGGCATCATTACCCAAGGAGCTAAAGATTTTGGTCACGTACAATTTGTAGGTTCCTATAAACTGGCATATAGCAATGATGGAGAACATTGGACTGTATACCAGGATGAAAAGCAAAGGAAAGATAAGGTAAGAAAACAGTTTGCTTGGTATATAAAGTGCAAGATTAGAGAGGAAAGTGGTTGACCCTCATGTGAAACTGTTTAAGAAATTTGAATGAGCCTATTAATTCATTTGTTAAAATGATCCAGCCAGGTATATATGTAGAAACAACTTAACACAGGAGGCATGTAAATCCAGTCTGAAAATTCATGTGTTATCTAATGAGGACACACTTCATCAAAATTAACCAAAACGTACTGATGACACAGAATTATACATGTTCAGCAAATGTATCAGATTGAATCAAATTAATGGCATAAAATAGAATTCTGCTAGTTCCTTTTGCCACAAAAGTTTCTTCCGTACATTGTCACTATAACATATGTGAATACTTTATCAATGTACTTTTTTATTTGAAATTTTTCTTCAATATGTTCCTCATTAAGAGGGAAAAAGTGTTCTATATACATGCATACATATGTGGGTATATATGTGTATGTGTATAAATTTGTGACAGTAAAAAGAAACTGAGCTTGGGTATTGACTAGTTTTTGCTCAGTAGTTTAGTCAGGTCCAACTCTTGAGTGGAACATAGCACACCAGGCCCTTCTACCTTCTACTCTATGAAGTTATATATGGCAGCCATGATTTAGGAATCCTCAGTGAGTTTGTAATCATGCTCCATCAAAGGCAGTTATAAGTTTTTGCACATTTTCTTTCATGATAAAATAGGGCATGTTTGCTTTGTTTGCTCTTTGGTGATCATGTTGTCATTTGGTAAAATATATAATTGCCCTTTCCTCAGTGAATAAGGGCATATAAATTTACTTTACCTTGTTCGGCACATTTCATTATTTTTTGTTATATAGTATGATCATTACCCATAAGTTTTCTTACTTATGGTGCTAGCAGAAAAATAAATATATAGATGCTTAAGAAAATACAGAAATGCCAGTCGTTTTATATAAATGATTGGTTGAATTTGTTTAAGGGAAACCTAGATACATTTATGGATTTTTCTGTGAAAAAGTACATACAAATAGACATAAAATTAGATTTGCATGTGGTTCTGTTCTGTTGACCCCATTTATGTATGAGAAAGAGAATTCTCTCTCTCTCTCTCTCTCTCGTTCGCTCTTTCTCTGTGTGTATGCGAATATACATACATGTGCATCACATACACATATCTATATATATATGTCTCCTATATATATGTACATATACATATATATACACATAAAATACACAAATGTGAAGCAATATGGTAATGTAGAGGTTAGATAGCTAGCTACAGAATCAGAAAGACTTCACTCCAATTCTGCCTCTGACATATACTCGCTGCGTGATCTCAGGGATATCAGTTGATGTGTTTGCAGAATGAATTCTGACCTATATTCGTAGAGGAAGTTTCCTCACTAGGATTTTCCTATCTATATCAATTGTAGGTCTAATTAAAATGGTAGACTTAGTTAGAAATTGTAGGTCTCATGCAAAAAAAAAGAAACCTTATACGTATTGTAAGAAGATTTGAAAATTTCTAACAAATATGATCTTCGTGAGTTGAACACTATCCTTAATATTTTTCTTTCCTGTTTTTTAAATTGTCTTTTCACTTCTCTCTCTGTCTCTATCTCTGTCTCTGTATCACTGTCTCTCTTGGTCTGTGTGTGGGGGGGGGGGTATGGGTGTGTGTGTGTCTTCTTTTCCTCTCTGTAGGGGGAGAGGGACAGTCTGGACCTATGTTGTCCTCTCTGGATACAATTCTCAGTGTGAAAATTCCCTGCATTAATGAAGGTTGGCCAATTATAATCTGAGAGACCTAAGTCTGAGAAGTACAGTAACTCTCACATAGTCACAAAGCCAGAATACGTCAAAGGTTAGACTTGAATCCAGTGTTTCTGATTTCAAGGCCAGCCCTCTCTCCACTGTATCATGATATCTCTTGACACCTACTCTCCTAAAAATAGCAATTTACATTTTCAATATTTATTTTTTATCAGCACTCTCTTTTACATGGAAACAACATGGCCTACTGAATATAAATGCATCCTTCAAGCCTGGTAGACCTGAATTCAAGTCCTGACTCTGACACAACCAGTCATGGGAATCTGGAGGAGTCATTTACTTCTGAGTTCTCTAAGTAAATTTTTAAGGGGATAGATTGAAGAGTGTCAATCTACATTAGCAGAGGGAATTTCTTCATTGGGGGCTTGCATACATCAATGAAATTACAGGTCTGTTCCCTTTCCCTCTTATTGGAATGACATGTTCCATAACTTTCCACATTTACTGACCACTAGAGCTCCTGAGACAAGATCACTGACAGCTATCTGGGAGGACCTGATAGCCACAGCTTCTAATTTAAATTCACCAGCTAGCAAAGACTGTCCAGGAATACAGTGATCAAGGAAAGATGTCCCATCATTCTTTCTATATTCTCTGTGCCATATTATAGACTGTTCTGGGATCACTGTGATTGATATTCTAATGTTATTGTCAACCAGAGGACACTGAATTCTAGAATTTTCTTCATATTTTAGGGACAGAATAGTGCCCAGGCCAGGAGGAGAAAAGAAAGAAGTAGGAAAAATGATTACATTTCATTTCTGCATTTTATTAGATTGGCCAACATGTACCCACTCTGCCTAAGCAAGAGGACAAGGGTTGGGATTAGAAGCATGTGCATTCCATGGTCTAGTCTTAAAGTTCAATGTATCTATAGCATGACCAACCACATGAGATCTGGATGATTTTTTAATAATTTGTTACAGATTACTTCAGTTCATCTCAGTCTTTTCAAATGAGCAATCTGCTGTACCAAGAGTTTAATTATCATGGATTAGATTTTTATTATTTTAAGAGCATACTATACACTTTGGGGAGCAGAGCCAAGATGACAGAGTTACAGCACTGACTTTTTAGAGTGCTGCCCCCAAGCTCTGCCAAATTCCTGTAAAAATGGTTGTAAACAAATTCTGGAGGTGCAGAACCCACAGAATGACGGAGTGAGGCAAATCTCCAGCCCAAGACAGCCTGGAAGATCCCCTGGAAGTGTCTAATCACAACACCCAGGGGACAGGGGGCAGTCCAGTGTGGGCCATGCCCCACAGGCAGGACCTGAGCAAGCCTTGGGGAGACTGCAGCTCTGGCACCTGTGGCATTTTCCAGACTTCAGGATCCCAAAATGCCAAGGACAAATTGGAAGGTCAATGGAAAAAGCCTGTGAGACCAGTGTGGGAGAGTGGAGTGGTCTGGCCCCAGCCTCAGGGCGGCAGAGAGAGAAGGGGGCGGAGGAACCCGAGGCAGCCACAGCAGCGCAGGGGCAGAGACAGCAACTGTTTCTGGAGATCGAGGCCCACAGATGGTGGGGGAATCGAGTGGCTGACAGTACAACCCCACGCCCACTGGAAGCAGATCTACCTTGACAAAGAGCTCAAAAGTCAAGTAAATGGCCAGGAAAATGAGCAAAACCCAGAAAAAGAATCAAACTATAGAATCTTACTTTGGTGACAAGGAAGGACAAAGCATGCAAACAGAAGGAAAACAAAGTCAAAGCTCCTCCATCCAAAGCCTCCAAGAAAAGAATATACTGCACACTTGGAGACAGATGAACTTCATAAATTAACAGTTCCTGAAGTCAATGCTTACCACTCACTTTTCAAATAATTTTTATTAAATACTGTAAAAAAAATAATAAATCAAAATAGTCCCTTGGTTGAATTTGGCCTACTATCAGACTTATACATTGCATATTTGATGAAATTTTTCCATTTGTATTATCTGTATGAAAGTCAATTATTTTGACTTTAATCAGTCAACCAAAAAAAAAAATTAAACACTTACTCTTACCAGCAAAATGATCTTAGAGAAGTCAAATAAACTTTCTGAGCCTCAGTTTCCCCTCTGCAAAATTAGAAAATTGGACTCAGTAGCTTCTAAGGTCTCTTCCACTTGCAAATCTATACTATGTTACCATGAGCCAAATCCTGGAGAGATAAGAAAGGCAAAAGCAATCCTTATCCTCAAGAGGATCATAGTCTAATGGGGTCTAAGACTGCAAGTAAAAAATTAGGTAGAAAAAGATAAATAGCTACACGTGTTTTTTTAATGTGTATATATTCATATACACACATAGTGTTATAAATTAATTTGTGAAAATAATAGCATCTATTTCATTAAAATGAATATGCCAGTTAGTTATTAGAATTATCACACTTGTTTCATGGGAGCTGATTACACTGTAGCAAGAGAGATAAGGAGAGTTTGAATGAAGTCTCCTCAGTTGGATATTCCCTATAGTTGAGCTTTGTTATTTATGGACTCAGAATCAGTGAGATACTGGGAATCTTCAGCAGCAGCCAATTTAATCCGATGTCCATCCGTACCCACAGCTGTCAAGATCATCCCAGTTTGATAAATATAAAATATTTGCTTTTAGTGACTAACAGATGTCCTTTTTGAGAAGATGGGTCCCTGATATATAAATATCTGCAATCTTCTCAAATCTTTCAGATCTTATTCCAAGAATAAATATATTATAAACACACCCACACACATTCAAAATGATTAAGAGTAATCAAGAAAAATGTTATATGAGTAAATGACTGACAGAAGACTAGAACTGGATGGGAAACTTACCTTCTCAGTCTAAGAAACTAGAAGAACTAAGTCACTGTGATGTCATTTTACTGTAGGGACCAATAGTCAGAATTATGAGCTAAAAACATTTCCTAACATCAGGCAGGAAACAATTCCTGCCTGAACAGAAATTTCTCAATATTTTCACATCATTTCCTATCAATCAGGAAGTCACCAATTCTATAATGGATATTTTTATAGAAAAATTAACTCACAAATCCATATACTTGGTTTCGGATAAGACCCATAGTGCTATATAGATGTTTCTAAGTCTATCATTTTGGAGAAAGTCATCAAAATAACTACTGTAAATAATTAACTGGTAAATCATGTCTAATGTAAAAACCTTGCAGCAAGAGTTCTTCAGGGTCATTGCTTTCCCTCTCCTCTTCATTACTTAGCCAAAATTAAATTTTTAGAGGAAATTATAAATGAAAATTAGTAAGGAATGAAGTTATTCTGAAAGCTAAAAATCAGAAGTGTGCATATGTGTGTATGCATATAATGTACATATGCATGTGTATATATGTGTGTACATGTGCATATTTATACATAAATATATATATGTACATATATATATATGTATTTCAAACGCTGCCCAATGCATAGGTTATTATTAAAATAGAAAAAAATGAGGTAAAAGCAAAGCCATCTTGTTCCAAGCTCTGAAAACTTTTTGATGTATCAAAATTATGAACAACTCATTATGAAGGAGTGAAATTAATTGAACATAGAGCATAAGTCCTAAATGCCTAAATCCTGATAAGACAATTCTATAGCAGACTCTCCGCCCTAAAAGCATTTTGGGGAGAAGGAACATATCCAAGGAACATATGCAAGAACATAAAATATTGAAACAAAAGTAAAACAAAAAACCTAATGTGAAGAAAACAAAGGTGGTCATGATAATAAATCTGTGATTTCATTACTGTACAGAATCTCATGTGAGAACTCCCTCTCCTGATAAGGATCAGCTCTCCATCTGCTAGCAGCAGGCTCACACCTATCTATAACAATCTGAAAGCTGTTTTGAAAAGAATCTCAATGATGTACTATGAAAAGGTTTTCAGCACCTTGGAAAAAAAGACATATAAATATAATGCATTCTTATTAACTTTACAATTACTATTTATTGTAATTAGTTAAAAATTTGTTAAGCCTCTACTATGGGCCAGACACCAAAGTAGATTCTGAGGATACAGATTAAAACAAACAAATAAATAGATGAATGAATAAATGAATGAAAGAATGGATAGAGAGGACAACTTCTGCCTTCAAGGAGTTTACCTTCTACATGCTTCCATATTCATAGATAAGCAAATAAAAATTAATACAATAATAGCTCAGAACATCAGAATGAGAATTCTCATCATGGCCGTAGTCTGTTCAAAGATGGAGTTGGAAAATTTAGTGGTTTATATTGGAAACAGTAATCAGTTCAGTTTTACATGCTTTTGTTGCTCAGTTAAATCTGACCCTTCATGGGTTTTCTTGGCAGAGATACTGGAGTGGTTTGCCATTTCCTTCTCCAACTCATTTTACGGATGAGGAAACTGAGGCAACCAGGGTTAAATGACTTCTTCAGGGTCACACATCTAAGGAAGTACCTGAACGGGATTTGAACTGAGGTCTTCTTGACTTCAGACCTGGCACTCTATGCACTGCACTACCTAGTTGCCCTATTATATAGAGTATGTGAGGGATGGGAGGAAGGAAGTTCCCATGGGTAGTTATCTTAAAAGATGATTAAGAATTTTAAATGACAAAAGATTATGGATTTTATTCTTAAGGTCATAGAGATACTGTATCTTCTTGAGAAGAGTCATGAAATAGTTAGAGCTATGCTTTAGGAATATCAATTTGACAGCCATGTTGAAGATTGATTGGAAACAGGATAAGGTGACACTAGAAGGACTGGAGTTTAAAAACATTTCAAAAGATCTAACCACAACAATTGGAGTACATTTTTTTAAGGTACATATGTAAGGGAAATAAAATGTTGGATGAAAATTTAAATTTTAAATTAAAATTATAATAAAAATGTCATGTCAACTGATATGACTGACCTTCCTAGTTCTAGGAAAATGAGATCATTTAGGAGGTTATTGTAGTAGCACATTAGAGAGATATGGAGAGTTATGTGTTATGGTGTGAGCTGGGAAAACGAGACAGATGAAAAAAATATGTAGGAGGTAGGACCAATAAGACTTGGCAACTGAATAGATATAGCGATGAGAAGAGTAGGAGATAGTAGAAAATTGAGGATGACTTCTATTTTATGAATTCAGATAACTCCTAAATCTATAGTAAAATACACTATTGATACACTAGTGGAGATACTGAACTGCCAGTTGATGTCAGCAAATTTTACTTTAGAGGTTGAATAAGGCAACTCCAGCTGATTCTTAATATTGTTCGCTGCTGACTTTCCATGGTTACTTTCCAAAGTGGGAAAAAATAGCTTTATTTACAAGTAGAACATCAGCCAAATGTTTTCTTCCATGAAGCTATAAAAAATAAATAAGATGTCTCAAAGAGCACATGCATCTCTGTTGAGATGTTTTTCAGTAGCAAACACCAGATAGAAATACTTGCCAACAAGTCTTCGAAAATCCTTTGTGTGTCACCCAGTTTATCTATCAATTGGTTTATATGGAGACAGCATAAAAGCCCAGCATCAACTGAAAAAAAATCAGGGCTCCCATGAAGAGAAAAAAATATTTAAAAATAATAACATTTTCCTTGTTTGCCATAAGTGGTGTAAATGAGATTCCAGGAACATATGAATGGTCTCTCTGTCCTCTATTAGTCAGAACTGACTAAGACTTAGGAAACCTGTATGCAGCAAGAAAATATATTTTCAGAAGCTGACTGGAGTAAAATAGCTATCTTATTCTCCTCAACTAGAGGTCAGTAGCTCACTATCCCTCCTACAGCCAACTTAAAATATTTTATTACTGTGGCTTTTTCTATTTTTTTATTAGCAGAGTCCGTTGGTAGAAAACATATAATCAAACATAAGGGCAGTCCATACATATTTATTTTTTGTAATATGTACTGTTATTTCATAACATTTACGTTTGTTTTTCTCTGGAATGTTCATTCAAATATTCCCACCCCCTCTCCCCCCGTACTAAAAGTGCATGGTCTCTTGTGCTCATAAAAGAAGGACAAGTTTATTTAGTAGCTGTGAAGCTAGCTCTCAAGATGTTTCTTTTTGGTCCTTAGAAGCAATGATTTAAAAAATGTAGAAACTCATATGTTTCTTTATTTTTTATGTGTTTCAAGGCGCAGGAAAAACTAAATCAACATTAAGTTTGAAGGGAATATTCCAAATCATTTTTTGTTGCATTAGAGACTTAGAGAGTAAAGAACTTCAAAGGAACCTGCAAGTCTAAGTCAGAGTTTTTCTTTATATGTAGGGGAACAACTGAGGGGGGAAGAGTGGCAAATGTAGGAATATCTTCTTTTGTTCTTCTCCCCTAAACTTTAACTAGAATGTATAAATGTTTTTTGTCTAAAAAGCATTCTGGAGGTTTGTACTGAAGACTATATGTGATTTTAAAATGCTGGGTTTCGGTCTATCCTCCTTTTCCCCTTTGAAATGGAACCACTATATAATCACATGTATTATCTAAGTGAAGCTACCTTGAATTTGTAAGAAAGGATAGACAGTGACATCAGATTTTAGGCTGAACATTTTCTTAGCACCAAAATAATAATATTTTAATAGGCAAAGTTAAAAGTGAGTTGAATTTCTTAATTTTAGAGTGGAAATGAATGGATTATATAAGGGATGCTTAGATCATTGACCAGATCTTTCTAGATGATAAGAAATAGTATTCATTGGGTTCTGCCTCAAAAAAGTTTCTGTGTTTGTATGAGATCATTAATTACTGAAAATCATACCTTTAATAGTTATTCATTTAAGTTTCATATACAATGAAGTAAAAATATTACATTTAAGTAGGTGGAAAAATAGTCAAAATGAAAGGAAAATGGTAAGGTAGAAAGAATATGTTTGTGAAAATGTAGTTATCAAGAATGAATTGTCATCTTCAGAATAGTACATTCTTACCATTTACTCCTGATTACGCATGCATAACCTGTATCAAATTGCCCAGTATCTCAAGAATGGGGGAAGGAAGGGAAAGAGGAAGAGAAATTGCTGCTCAAATTTTTTTTAAAAGGAACGTTAAAAATTGTTTTTATATGTAATTGGAAAAAATTATTTAGATTTGTAAAAAAAAGGAAATGAATTGGGTCAGATTGAATTGAGTAATTCTGATAAGACTAATATATTAAACATAAATTTGCTAAGACAAATAAAGGTAGTAATACATGGATTGGGGCAGCTTGATGGCACAGGGGATAGGGTACCAGTCCTGGAGTCAGGAAGACTCCTCATCCTGAATTCAAATTTAGCCTCATGCAATTACTGGCTCTGTGACCCTGGATAAATCCCTTAACCCTGTTTGCTTCAGTTTCCTCATCTACAACATAAACTGGAGAAAGAAATGAGAAGCTCTCCAGTAGTATTGCCAGGAAAACCCCAAATGGGGTCATGAAGAATTGGACGCAACTGAAAAACAATTGCAATACATAGATTATATCAGTCTCACACATGGATCTGTGACTAGGCTGAGGCAATCAGATCTTTGACTTGGAGCACTGAAATTTAGAGGAAGCGTGATTCCCCTCTCTGTAGCCCCCCATCCTTCATCCCTGCAGTTTCCTTTCCTTGTCTGTACTCATGCCACTGCCCGATCCATCCACATCACAAATATCCATACCCACAGTGGAATCCTCCACCTCAGGAGCTTTCTACATAATGTCCTCATCTCTGTATCCCATATTCCCCTTCTTCCTTCTTACCCTTTATATTGCCTACCCCTAGGCTTGAGAACTGCAAGTTATAAAACTATTCTCAAGATTCTCTGATCCGAGTGGATTTGCAAGAGATGGGTGATGTTGACCAACCTTAGGTTCCAGTTTTATTCTCTCAGTAAAACAATTCAGAGTTATTAAGAAGAGATAGAACAACACCCCCAAATTCTTATCACCAACACTCTCATGTTTTCATTCAGTCTGGTCAAACAGTAACAATAGAAACAACACAGAATCATTCTCATTACTATAAAAACAAGCACCTTTAGAAATTTAATTTTAATTTTGAAAGCTTCCTAGGGGAAATATTTCCATGAGAGAGAAGTCAGGCATACTACAGCGGCAAGAGTTAATACTTAGGCATTCCTTCTGCTTGTGAATTAGATGTTGAATTGGATGTTGAACTGACTCTTACCTGAGTAAGTCAGCCATCCAAGGTAACAAACATTTAGCTCTTACTGTATGCCAGGCACTGTGATAAGTTCTGAAGATACAAAGGAAGGCACAGCCCTGCTATTGAAGAGCTTCCTTTCTATCAATGAGCCCAGAGAAGGGAAGAATAAATGACAACGTATGATGAGAATGTCGTTACCATGACAGCAACAACCCAGATGATATTAATCAGGTACATGAGTAAATGAAATATCCATTGTGTGTGGGGTTTCAAAACCCTCATTGCCAAGGGATGGAGAGGTAGATGGAATTCACCACTGGTCATTTTGAATTCAAGACTTATGTTACCCCAGAAGGAATCTGAGTAGAAAATAATTCTTTGAAAGATATTTACAGGAATCTGCTAGCTTTGTTCAGAAATTTTGAGTCTAATATACTATTGATTGATTGGAGAGCAATTTGGAACTACACCGAAAGGGCAATCAAACTATGCATACGTTTTGATCCAGCAATACCAGTACTAGCTCTGTATGCAAAAAAAAAAAAAAAATCATACAAAAGGGAAGACATACATGTACAAAAATATTTTTATCAGCCCTTTATTGTGGGGGCAAAATATTGGAAGTTGAGGGGATGCCCATCAACTGATGAGTGGTGGAACAAGCACTAGTATATGAGTAATCATATACTATTGTGCAATTAGAAATAATGAGCAGGCAGATTTCAGAAAAACTTGAAGAGACTCGTAGAAACTGATGCAAAGTAAGATGAGCAGAACCAGGACAACACTGTACACAGCATCTTGTAATGATCAACTGTGAATGACTTAGCTCTTCTGAGAAACACAATGATCAAAGACAAGTATAAAAACTCACAATGAAAAATGCTATCCACATCAAGATAAAGAATTGATGGACTCTGAATATAGATCAAAATATCCTTTTATCCACTTAACGTTATTTTTTCATGGTTTTTTTCTTTTGATCTGTTTCTTCCTTCACAATAGTGTCTAATATAGAAATATGATTTACACAATTGCATATATATGTATATATATATATATATATATATATATATATATATATATATTTATACCAAATTGTCATTTTAGGAAGAGGGGAGGAAAGGAAGAAGAAAAATTTGGAACCCAAAATCTTGAAAAAAATGAATGCCAAAATTGTCTTGACATATAACTGGGGGGGGGGGGATAAAATACTATTAAGAAAAGAAAAAAGAAAAAAAGAAATTTTGAGTCTAAAATTGTGTTTGAGGGATCCACATAACTCTGGCTCTTTGTGTCCTTAGTTAGTGATAGCTTATTAAAAAAAGTTGTTTGAAGGAGGAAGCAGTATCATTTTCGTGTTTTTTTTTTTAAGAGAAAAGTAGAGAACCATGGACAGAACCAGGTAGTGTCATTAGCTTGTTTGTAGAATCTGATGGACTTATTTCCATGGCATAACTCTAATTTTTAAGGTCTGGCAAAAGTTTTGGAGAAGTGGAGATAATTGTGTTGTTTATCTGTTCCAACTATTATGTGCTTATCTGGAGTTTGTGCATAAGAAACATTCTGAAGACATGCCTGACCACTTCAACAGCGAAGTGTCTCCAATAACCAGGGGAATGAGGAGTATGATTATAGAACAAATTAATGGTCTTCTTTCGGATGGGATAGGAAGGTCATGAAATAAAAAAGTAGAAATACTGTTGAACCTGGTGAGTTCAGTTTAAAGAGAATGTCAGGCAGAGGCAGAGAAAATGTTTGTGACAATCAAAATCCAGATAGGATTGAGAGCAGCTCAGAACAAGTATTTATTAACTAATTTATGCCAATTCTGTGAATCCGAACACAGCTGACTGCTATTTAAGCTGTGATATTGCAACAGAAAATACGGGAAGAGATACCCAAACCCTCATAAATTTTTGTTCAAAAGATGAGTGTAGTATTGCTTTGTTACCATTGTATCTCCAAAGTAAATCAACTTGTTTGGAGAGATGGTTGTAAAATTATTAGAAGGTTACATTTCTTTCTTCAAAATGACCTAACCTTCCAATCTTCTCCAACAGCATCACTTTTCCAGTGCTTTAAAATTCAAGGTCAACAATGATACTTGTTAAGAGTTCTTTCTTGTTTAAAACTGTCTAATTTTTTTTTTTCTGAAAAAATTATTCTGAGCAGTGTTTCAGTTTCTGGTATCTACTGTACAAAGAACTAGTTATAAAAGCTGCAAAATTGCATGTTGTCATTTTTATGACACATTTAATTTGTTTAAAACTGAGGTTGATAGAACCTACAATCTGCAGAAGAAAAGACCGAGAGCCTAAATCATTATTTCCCAATTCAAACAGTGTTGCAGACTAATAAAATTCACCACAGTGGATTCAGTGCTCTCCACTGATTAAGATGTGAAAACTGGAGCTAAAAAGGAAACCATGGGTGCAGAAAGCAGGAGGCAAGGAGAAAAGAGAGAGTAAAGATGAAGGGAAGAGGGTTGGAGGCAGTATGGTTTAAGAAATTAAGATGCTTTGGTTGTAAACATTTTGTGGTCTACTAACATTTTTGCCAGAGAACAAACCAACAGCAGAACCAGCCAATGAGGATGTGTGAGCACCACCTAGTGGTAGTGCAAAAGGATTGATGTAACTCAATATCAGAATCTCAGAGAAAGAAAGCATCTCAAAATTCTTGTACTCTTACCTGTAGTAAAAAAGGAATAAGCTCTGCAATATTCCTGACAAATTGATCTTGAACCTCCATCCCAGATATGGAATTCAATGCTTCTGACATCAGGCCATTCTATTTTGGGACAGCTCTAATTGTTAAGAAAACAAAAAGTTCTCTCCATCTCTGCATGGGTCTCTGTCACTCACATATACTACACACATATGTTTGTATACATGCATATATATACACACATATACTACATATGCATATGTATTTATGTGTATGTACATATTTTTCCACAATTTGCCTCTGCAAATTCCACACATTTTTCTTAGAACCAAGAAAAATAAGTTTAATCCTTTTTTTGCATGATACATCTTATAATTAAAGATTCCTATCATATCCCTTCACCTTCTCAACCCATGAAACAAAGAAAAATAGAAAATTATTCTCAGTTTCATTCATTATCCTTGCCTCTGCTTCTACGGTGATGGTGGCTTAAAGTGATTGGGAAAAAAATACAATCAGTTTTTTATACCTGCTAGAGATATAACTTAATGAATAGTCCTACTACTGTGAGATGCTTGTCCAATGATCATTGAATTTATACATTACTTGAGGAATTGAACCATATCAATAGTGATATCTTCACTATAAATGAAACAAGAAAAAAAAGATGCAACCAAAAGAAACATAGCTAAGAAATTCTTGGAGAAAGAAATAAAAATAAAAAGTTCATGAGAAATAAAAGGTTGTGGGTCACTTGTCTAGTTTGGCTGAAACAAAGAATAAATAAATAAAATAAATAAAAAATAATACAGTACCTTGTGGCAGATGACCACATTTGCAAAACAAAGAAGTTTCAACTTTATTCAAAATGCAATTGTGTGCCACAGGAATGGTTTGATCAAAGTGACATAACCCAGATTTATTCACCTAAAGTTTTATTCTTATAGAATGAGTATATTACAGAGAGATGACAGTGAGATGAGATGACAAATAGGGAAACTAAAGCAAAAATCAAATGGTGATAATGAGGTGACTGGAACAGAGAGGAGAGTATAGGGCAAGAGATGTTATAGTTATGTTGCTGACTGGTCCTGATAACTGAATGAATACAAGATGTGAAAGGTGAGGAGGAAAAAGGCAAAGATTAACCTCAAATGACAAACATCAAACAATAGCTTCATGTCAATGTCACACAGAGTAATGGTGAGTTCTGAAGGAGAAGTGTGTTCAGGTGGAAAGACAATGAATTCAGTATGGAACATGGACATTCAGTAGGATATATTTAAAAATGCAGCTCAAAAGGATAGTAAAAAAAAAAGATACAGGTTTGGTGAATCCAGTTCTATGAGTTAACAAGATTACTATGAAATAAAACATAAAAAACATAGACAAGAAGTCAAAAGAAAAAACAAAGAATCAACTAAAGACAAAGGAGTGATCACTGACATAGAAAGAGAACCAGGAAGCCAAAACATTTTTGAAGGAGGGTTTGGTCACAAGGTATAGAGAGGTAAAGAATCCCAGCAAAATGTCATTGTGTTTGCTGATTGGAGATCAAGAGTAACTTTTAAGAGAGCAATTCAAGTATGGAATTTGATTCATGATCAAGGCAGAGGTCCCAACTTCTAAGGATTAAGGAAAGAATGGGTAGAAAGGAAATACAACTAACTTTTCAAAGGTTAACCTGGATAAAGAGGCAAAAGATAATAGCAGACAGAAGTAGATGGGGAGAAGGTAATCATTTTCATGCCTTTTCCATGCCAAGCACTGTGATACACACTTTACAAACTTATATCATTTAAGCCTCACAATCCCGCAATGAAGGCACTGAATGAACTATATAAGTCTATGGAAGAAATTCTTGTAATTGGGAAAATCTGATCATGGATGCAGATGGTAGAAATGCTGTGTCAAGGAAGAGACTGAAAGAATGAGAAAGAAGATATAACTGCTGAGGCAAGATCCTGGAGGAGGCAGATAGGATAGGATCAAAGACTTAGGGAGGACAATTAGTGGGGGCGGGGGGGGGAACATCACATCTCTGATTTTAGAGGAGGTAAAATGGGATAATATGCCTGAGCACATTTAAGGAATGGAGAAGGGCTTCTAAATTCCTTGTCTTTCCACATGAACATGCTCCTCCTTTAGATCTCACCATTACTCTCTATGATATTAAGATGCACCTATTAGTTGATTTTTGTAATTTGAGGTTTTCTTTGATTCAATTGTCTCAAATTCTTGTCTTGTCAGGGAAGTGTTCTGGATCGTTCAGTGTAAACTGAAGGGAAGAGACAATGTCCATTAGTAGGTAGTAGATCAGTGGGTGGAGGGAAGAAGAAAAGATTGGATTATTGGTTGTTATCTCCTTCCAGAGAGTGGATGCAGCTGAGTGGGAGGGTTTATGTTTTGCACACCTGAGGTACACAGTTGACTTTTCAAGTGCTTGGAACAGAGAGGGAATGTGGTACAGTGGAAAGAGCGCTGTCAAATCCTACCTTTCCTATTTTTACTACATATGTGACATTGGGAAGGCAACTGAGTCTCCCTGGGTCTGAGTTTTCTCATCTGTAAAATGAAGGGTGAGTCACATGGCCTTTTAAGTCTCCAAAGCTCTAAATCTATGACCCTAAGAATGCTGTTTATTTGTTTTTACATCTCCATATCCCTAGAGCCCGCATAATTCTTAGCATTAAGTACTTATAAATGGTTGGTGACTGAATCATTAAGTTCTATCAGAGGCCAATAAGAATAGTATAGAGATTCTTGAGCTGCAGCAAACACCTACATGAGGTCTTGAATCATGAATTTTGGTGGTCAATTTCTTAATTTCCCCATTGATTCTCAGGACTGCTCCACAAGGAACAGAGAAATCCAATGATGATTATCTAGTCATAAAGATTTACAGTTCAGGAGTGGTAAAAGATTCAGAGGAGAAGAGAATTCTAGATTAGTAGGTCTAGTGGCAAAGTGTCCTATGTATGATGGCAAAGGAAGTTGGAGAGAGTAAGGGAGATGGGCCAGGGAAAAGAAAGAGGGCCATTTAGGGAGTAGATGGCTATCGCAGACTTATTTTTGTTTTGTTTTATTTTATTTTATTTTAAAGAGAGAGAGAGAGAGAAAGATAAGGGGCAATAGTCTTGAACCTCTAGATTCTGGATAAGGTGTGATTGTGATGTCTAAGATGTGTCCGTGCAGATGTGTGAAGTGGGATGAAGAAATAATTCACCTGAGTTGAAGAAGTTGGGAAATTGAAACAGAATGAAATCCCTAAGGATAATGATGAAGTATGTAGTTGTGGAGACCATGATCTTGTCTCTAAATTCACTGGAAAGATGAGGGGAAAATGCGTTCCCTAGAGGCTCGAGAGATGGCATTATCATAATGGAGAGAGATTCAATCCAAATTGGACTGAATTCCAAAGAGGAAAAGTTACTGAGGGATGTTAATGAGGTACAGTCGAGATCTCCTTCTCCTGGCCTTCTAAGTCATGGAAATAGGAAAAAGAATGACCATCAAGGAATGCTGTTATATAATGGATGTGGAATCCTAAAGAGGAAGTTGTAATTACTCTTAATCTGAGGAGATGGAAAAATATTGGCTGAAAATTGTAGGGATGTAGGGGGATTTCTGGATAATACAGTGTACATTTCAAAAGCCTCAACATAATGGTCCAGTCAATAGAACTGATTAAGGCGGGACTGAGGGAGAGTAAGGTGATGTTAACATGGGACATAGGTTTTAGAGAAGGCATCCCTTTTACCTCAGATGATGAGAATATAATAATGGAATTGGGTAACTAGTACAGCAGGAGATAGATTGGTGTAAGATGCTCTCTCAACAGAACGAGTCATGCCAAAGATTGGCACAGTTGATCTTCCATAAAGTTCAATGTATAATGCAGACACTTGGTGTTTGGGCATGTGCCTCTCCATAAGATTTCTTCCCCAGATATTGTGGATTGAGTGAATAGGTCCTAGTCCCTGGTCTCTGGTCGGGGGATGTGGAAAGGGAAGAGGTGGAACGGGGAAGGGTATTATAGAGAATTCTGGTCTTCATGGGGTTTCTCTTCTGAGCATGCTATGGCTCTTTGATTAAACATACTTATGGAAATTCAAACACATTATCATTTGTTTCAGCAGCTCTAATGAAACTAATTAAGGCAGGAGAGCTTTACTTCAAACAAAATTATTAGCATTGTCTCTACAAAAGAAAGCGGGGTCCCAATTACTGAATTTACCTGCTGCAGACATTAGCAGAAATTTCATTCTTAAGCCTGCTAATCCAATTCATTCTTAAACCTGCCTGTCACCAGAAAGTTCCTTAATTTTTTGGAAATGCTATTTAGTCATTGGCCCTCAGAAGTAAGCAACTCTATTAATAATGTCTCAGCTTTCAAGAGGATGCAGCAAATGACATAAGCCCACTTAATGTCTAAGTAATTTAGCAACCAATGGCACCTTGACAAGTTGGCATTTGTTCTCTGAATCAGAATTTGTTCTATGGGCTACTTGTCAATTTAATATGCACCACCAACTGCAGCATGTTGTTAGAGATGATAGACTCTTAGAAGCCTTTAAATTCTCCGCTTTTCTCACTGCCCAAAAGGGACTTAGCTCTACTATCTTTCTTACTTTATAAAATATAAGGATTGCATTATTAAATGAAAAATTATGACACAGATCCTTATATGGTTCCAAACTCTTTAGATGATTAGAAAAAATTTTGATTTTTCTTTTACTTTTGCTGAACCTGATAGATGTGTCCCATTTAGTAGCAGTCTTCCATGAATGCCAATATTGCTTTTATACATCAGATCTTAATCAGTCTGTTAATATTTATTTATATTTAAACATATATTTATATATTACATGTATGTTTGTATACATACACATATTTAAATGTACATACACTTAAAAATAGAGAGATATACAATATATATGTATGTATAGGAAATAGGCATTGAGGTAGGTGGGCTTATAGCCAGGAAGATCTGAGTTCAAATCTGGCCTCAGACACTTACAGGCTGTATGACTCTGAGCAAGACATTTAATCCTGTTTGCCTCTGTTTCCTCATCTGTAAAATGAGATGGAAAAGAAAATGGCAAGACATTCTGCTATGTTTTTCAAGAAAACCCCAAATGGGGTTATAAAGAGTCAGACACAACTGAATGATAACACAATAGAAAATTCTAAATGGAGGAAAGGCAATAGAATTATTGTTTAATATTATTATTGAGGAGTTGTGAGGAAAAGTAAGACTTTAGCTGAAGCCAGGGAAATGAAGTCAGGGAAAGTAACAGGCAGTGATAAAGAAGGAGGGTATTCCAGATATGGAGTAAATCCAGAAAAAATGCCTGGAACAAAGACATGGTTTTGTTCATGGGAAAGCAAGAGGCCAGTGTCTCAGGACTGAAAAGTATATGGCAGAGAATTAGGTATAAGAGGACTGGAAAGGGAAGAAAGGGCTAGGTTACGAAAGGCCTTGAATGCCAAAAAGATAATTTTGTGTTTGATCCTAAAGGCAATAAAAAGTGACTTTAGAGTGGGGACAGGGTAAAACACACTTCTTTTTTTTTACGTTATTTTTCTTGTTTTCATGTAAGACATGTTGTTTTACAAAATTGCTAATATGGAAATATTTTGCATGACTTCACATGTAAAATCAATATCATATTGCTTGCCTTCTCAGGGAGTAGGGGAGGAAGTAGGAGGGAGAGAATTTAGAACTCAATTTAAAAGACAAAGAATATTTTTAAAAATATACAGATAAATGAAGCAATAATAATTTTTTAAAAAGAGTAGTTCCTGAAAACCTAGAGAAAAGAGAGTATCAAGAAGGAGTGGGTAGTGAACTGTCAAAAACAACCTGAACATAAAACAGCTACTATGACCAAGAGAACACTGTATACATTAACGACAGTATTGATTTAACTTTGAGCAAATAAGTCTTTTTGACTTTTATCAATACTCTAACTATGAAGGACATTTGAAGGAAGACAGTATCTGCATCTAGAGAAAGAATTGACAAATAGGAATATATAGAAATATTCTACTTGTAAAACACATGTGTCTAATGGTAACCATCTATGGGGGGAGGGAAGAAGAGAAAAAAGAAAATTACATGATAATTATATATTTAAAAGGATGTTGTATGTTGCATGTTGTATGCAACAGATTTGCAGTTTCACATACAAACTTTTTTTATTATGTTTTGTGGAAATGCTTGTTTTGTTCCATAAATGAAAAATTAAATAAATTTTAAGTTTAAAAAAAAAAAAAACTAAAGCTACTACAATGACATGGGAGATGAAGAGACAAACTCAGGAGTCAAAATAGCTACAAGTAATGTCTCAACGAAAAAATGTAAATTAAAAAGAAATCCACCAGGGCTAACCTCCCCAGGGCCTAGGAAGCCAATATCGGGGGAAGGTGGAGGAGGTTCTAGCTGGACCAGAAATGATGCTAAACTTCTGCAATGAACAGCATACAATTGGACCTGGTCTTCTTCAGGTTCCTGTGGGAGCCAACCCAATACCAAAAGTGAGCGGAGACTTGTAGAAGAGCTAACTTAGAGGATAAAACGACTGATCAACTCAATAAGAACTATTGGCTTTGTGCTAAATACTCTGAAACATCTATGATCTGTAAAAGTAGCCCTCACAGAACAGTTACAAGTCATCTGAACAATCCATCTCTCAGGAATAGGAAATGAATAAAGGGGTTGAGTGAAGATGAAATCAAGTCACTGAAGGAGAGAAAAATTGATGAAGCTTCTGAACACAAACCGATCAAGAAACAAGTAACGATAGTATTCAAAATGCAATTGCAGAAGGAGGAGGGAAAGACGAAGTCATGCCCGGAAGGCAAGGAGAGAAGGAAAGCAAACATTGCCTTACAGGTTTCTTTGAAATTTTGATCCTCATAAGGTAAACAAAATATACCCCTAGAGGGTCATTAAAGTGGTGAAATTCCAGAAGACTTATTTATGCCAGATAACTTCCAAGTTCTGCTTGAGTGTAGAATTGATGCTGGCAATGAGGTTTTGTGAAAATGCTTTGAGACGACAGCAGTCAACATGTTGTTCTCTAAAACTCAGCAAAAAAAAAAAAAAAAAAAAAAAATGGAACTGCATCCCAGAAGAGACACTCAAGGAAGTCTGAAACTCACAACTCTTTCAGTTAGTTATGATGTAGAGGACATAGCTGGAGAGGAGCACTTACTGGTGTTAGTTGGGTTTGTGGACTATTCTCATAACTTGAGAGAAGAATTCATAGGTTTTCTTCCTTACAAAGGCAATGCTGATATTTTGTGGGTTTTTTTAATTGATTTATTTTTAGTTTTCAACATTCATTTCCACAGCATTTTGAGTTCCAAATTTTCTCCCCACTTCTCCCCCGCCACCACAGATGACCTGCATTCTGATGACCCCTTCCCTTAGTCTGCCCTCCCTTCTATCATGCCCCACTCTTATCCTTTTCCCTCTTACTTTCTTATAGGGCAAGACAGATTTCTATACCCCATTGCCTATATATCTTATTTCCTTAGTTGCATGTAAAAACTATTTTTAACATTTGTTTTTAAAACTTTGAGTTCCAAATTCTCTCCCTTCTTCCTGCTCCACCCATCCTCATTGAGAGGCAAGCAATTCAACATAGATTCCACATATGTAGTCATGTAAAACACTTGCATAATAGTCATGTTGGGAAAGACTAACTATATTTATCTCCATCCTATCCTGGCCCCACTTATACTATTTTCTCTTTTAACCCTGTCTCTTTTCAAAAGTGTTTGCTTCTGACTACCCTGTTCCCCAGTCTGGCCTCCATTCTATAATACCCCCCTTATCCTCTTGCCCCCTACTTTCCTGTAGGGGCAAATACCCAACTGAGTAGATATGTTATTCCCTTGTTAAACCAAATCTGATGAGAGTAAGGTTTACTCATTCCCACTCACCTCCCCCGCTCTTCCTCTCCATTGTGAAATCCTTTTCTTGCCTTTTATGTAAGATAATTTACCTGATTCTATCCCTCCCTTTCTCCTCCCAATAAATTCCTCTTTCACCCTTAATTTTATTTTTGATATAATTTCTTCATATTCAACTCACCCTGTGCACTCTATCTTTCTGTCTATATCTATCTATATATTTATATCTATATCTCTCTCTGTATATATTTAGATGGATAGATTTCTATCTAGAGATTGATATAACTATGTATCTATCTCTAAGATATACATATATACATAGAGATAGATAGATTTCCTCTACCCTAATACTGAGAAAGATCTCATGAGTTACAAATATCATCTTCCCATGTAACATTGTAAATAGTTCAACTTTAATAAGTCCCTTATGATTTATCTTTCCTGTTTACCTTTTCATGCTTCTCACACTTCTTGTATTTGCAAGTCAAATTTTCTATTCAGCTCTGGTCTTTTCATCAAGAATGCTTGAAAGGCCTCTCTATTTCACTGAACAACCATTTTTTCCCCTGAAATATTGTACTCAGTTTTTCTGTGTAGGCGATTCTTTGTTTTAAGCTTAGCTCCTCTGCCTCCCAGAATATCATATTCCAAGCACTTTGATCCCTTAATGTAGAAGCTGCTAGATCTTGTGTTATCCTGACTGCATTTCCACAATACTCAAATTATTTCTTTCTGGCTACTTGCAGTATTTCCTCCTTGACCTGGGAACTCTGGAACTTGGCTACAATATTCCTAGGAATTTTCTTTTTGGGATCACCTTCAAGAGGCAATTAGTGGACTCTTTCCATTTCTCTTTTACCCTCAGCTTCTAGAATATCAGGGAAGTTGTCTTTACTAATTTCTTGAAAGATGATGTCTAGGCTCTCTTTTTTGATCATGGCTTTCAGGTAGTCCAATAATTTTTATATTATCTCTCCTCGATCTATTTTCCAGCTCAGTGATTTTTCCAGCGAGATATTTTGCCAGCAACCGGCTGATCAGAGGTGCCATGGTGATTGAAAAGAGACAAAAGCAGCGGGGGTTAGGCAAGCTGTACAATCTGTACATGACTAGTTTATTGTAGCTCAGCAAGACTCCATATAGCCAAACATATCAATACTTCTCATGTGAATTCAATAGTTCCTAAGGGAAAGTTAGTCCCAAGACAAAACATTCTTCCAAGTTCCATGATCCTAAGGCACAGAATGTACATATTCTTTCCTAGATAATGCTACAGCTGTCCTCAAGAAATAATAAGCAGTAAGAAAACATGAAGAAACCGGGGGGAGGCCCTTTTCTCACCCTCTGGATGACCTCTCCCTACTTAGGTCAGTCCTTCAGGTTATCTCTGGCTCTCCCCATCTCCTCCCTTTTTATTTCTTGAACAGAACACATGCAGCTCAACCGACAAGGGTTTAATCATCCCCATCAGAAGTCTAAGGAAACAAGAAAGACGAAGAAATAAGCAGGCTAATATAACAACATGTACCAAAAAATGTAAAAGCATTGAAACAATATTAAAAGGAGAAAATCCATGTAATGTATCAATAATTATTTTTGCAACCCCCTCTGGGTCAATCTCAGATTGGGGTTATTTTCTGTTTGTTCCATTATAGTATAAAGAGAATTAGTGTCTCGGGTGACACTCAAAACATTGAGAGTATAGATTACTTTTGCTAATCTCCATGTTGGGTCATGGATGACCAGGAAAAAATCAGACTTCTCTCATCAATGTCTGGTTAGACAAGATCAATGTAAGGGTGCATAGGTATGTCTAAGTCTAGGATACATGTGATTTATCAGTGAGTAATAAATATCATTATGACCCAGTATACAGCCAGTTCAGTACATAGCTTGTTCAAACTAACAAGTTCTGTAGGTACAGCTGGCTACTCTAGGAGAAAGGGAGATAACAGTTGTTGCTAGGGCAGGCTGTGTCCTTGAGGGAGAAACTGCTTGGGATAGTATTTTCAGGCTAGGGAGAAATGTGATTTTTAAAGATAAATGAGATTTTAGATTTGGGACCCAAGTACATGCACCCAAGCACCCCATCATTTCCACTTTAAACAGATGGAACCCAAAATCTTTTGAGGTAAGGGATGAAGGTCTCAGATTCTAAAACTCCTTCATGCTGAGAGTGGATGTAGAGGTGTCCCTGCCTCACAGGGTCCCAACACTGAGTCTTTAGTCAGTATCAGGAACATGGTCAATGCCAGGTACAGACAGTAATGGTCTCAGACAGAGGGTGATGTACAGCCAGAACAGTCATTTGTAAGTGGAGGTCACTAAACGTGGAAGACACAAGTCTGGAACAGAGATTAAACAAATGAGGACCAAATAGGAGTAGGACTAGAAGTGAGGTAGATGTGAGAATACTGTCAAACTTCCTCACAGCCTCTTAACATACTTGCTAACTATCCAGGGACAGGAAGGGCTTGGATAACTCCCACTTGTCCCCAACCTACTTATCTGCTTTTCATATTTTTGAACAAACCTTCATTTACCTTTCCAAATCTCTTAAACTCATTATTCAGACTATATTGTCTCCAGTGGGTTTTATTCAAAGATGAAAGTTGTGGCCATGAGATTTTTGGAGAAATACCCCCAAGCTATCTACACCGTTTGCTCCTCCTCTGCCTTAAACTGATAGTTGGCAAAATCTATTCCTGTGGTAGGAGAGTCTGTTGCTTTGAGATTAACTGAAGAGTGTGTTCTTTTTTCAGTGGTCACCACAGTTGCTGATGGAACTTGACAGTGTTATCTCTATTTTCTTTCAGAATAGTGAGGAGAAGGGTAAAGGGCTAAAGGAGATTTGCCATTGTCAATGGATATGAGGCATGATGCCTTTGAGATTTTAGTGACAAGCACTTGCTTTATGTTTAGATGATATAAACAGTGACACAACTTTTAGAAGGGTAATTTTATTGCTGGCCAAGTATTTGTATTTGGTAGTGCATTGATAGATTTTGATTTCATTTTTACTGTTGTGGTTCTAAAAACATACTTTCTTTGGAAAGAATCTCCAGAGTTAGACATCTGATTTCTTCTTTGAAGCTAGCAGATTGACAGCAGTCTTACATTCTCTAAATGAAGTGATGGAAAATATTGATGTTTATCATGAATTTTGGTTTGAGGGAACCCCAAATTTGATGACTAAGCTAGATATAGAAATTAAACTCCCTGGAAAATTTCACAGATCTCAGCAAGCTAACCAAAAACCTGAAGTGACATCTGAAAGCTACTACAAAGGGGTACTTAGTGTCCCAACTGTAGAGCACATCATTCAGGACCTGAAAGATATCTTCTCTGAACAGCACCTCAAAGCACTGAAATCTGTTAGCACCCTCAGTCATGGGACAGCTGAAATTTAATACACTGGAGGAACATGGTGCTGATGTGTACAAAAATAAGCTTCCTAAGCCAGACACTCTTTTTGGAGAACTCCATTGTTGGAGAATCAAATGAAAACACAGAGGGAAAAATATCACATTTTCAGCAACAATTTATGAAGTTCTACATCCACCAGCCATCAAATATTTTCCTAATGTTTATTGCAATGCTTAAAGGCTTCTGCATACTCCCAGTGATGAAAGTTGAGAATAAGAGATATGAAAATGGTCAAAAATGTCTTAAGGGATACCTGAGGGATACTTTGACAGCTAACTGATCAAGTAACTTGGTTTTGCTTAACATAAACTTTGATATAAAACATGACAGATTAAATTGTGGACACTAACATCACACTCTACACAAGAAACTAGACCTCTATAAAGAATTTCTTTCCACAAGTTATTCAGAGATAATTGAAAATAAATAAAGAAATTGACCAAAATAGGAGGAGAATTCCTGACATATTGATAAGTCATTTAATCATTAAAGAGAAGTTTATCTTTAGGTCTCCATTTGGATATATTAGCCAATATGTTAATATGTATGTTAAACTACTATTCTATGAACTGAAATTCTTTTAAAATTGATCTTCCAAACAGTAGAAATATGATATTTAGCTTCTTTGTGATTTCTGCTACTAGCTACTGCTCTATAGATAATTTACTTAACTTAATTCAAAACATATAATTTGTGATTACCAGGAATCCAAGTGTCATGTCTTGGGTTTCTTAGTTATTGTTAAAAAAAAAAAAAGGTATTGGGAGAAATGGAGAAAAAATTTTAGTTAAAATGAAGCTCAATACTGACCAGTGACTTGTATGGATGTATGTGTGTATATGGTGTGTGTGTGTGTGTATACATATGTATATACGTTATACTATTGACAGTAAAAAGATATATTGGAAAAGAGTTTATCCCAAACCATGACCTCATGCACATTTTCATATCAACTGACTTCATTAAGTGAATGTAAATGGATGAGTTCAATTAAAATTTTAGTGATATAGTCAGTTGTTCCTCATAAATGGGTGATTGCTGTGGTTTACATTCCTCTGTTGGAACTCCACAATAATGGTTTCATGAATTTTTCATAAGTATACATCAAACATTCTATTCTGTGAACTGGAAGCCAGTCTCACATATGATGGTACGATCTTGTTTATGTTTATTCTGCCTTTTTTCATGCCTCATCTTGACTTGCAAACCTAGCCTGGAAAACTTGCAAATTAGGATTTTGTGATTTATCCAGGAGTGACTAATGAGGAGAATATTATTGTTGTTTTGGGTGAGGAAAAACAATTTTTGCATAACTTATTTCATTCTAAATAAATGTGAATGTTCTTTAATGCTCAAAAAAAGAAACCCAACAATAATTCTTGAAATAATTCAGAAAAAATGTAATCAAATAAGACAGGTAAAGGAAAATTCGGTAAAGAAATAAAAGCAAAGGAAGAAAATTATTGAAAGATAATTAACAGCTTGATAAAAGAGAAAATAATAAATGAAGAACACTTGGAAAATGGTAAAAGAAATACAAAAATTAATTAAAGAACAGAACTCCTTAAAAATAATAATTGGTCAAATGGAAAAAGAGGTACAAAATCTCACTGAAGAAAATTATCCTTGGGGTGAGACCAAGATAACAAAGTAGAAAGATGCACCTGTTCTAACTCTCCTAAGATAGCCCATAAAATATCTGCAAAAAATGACCCTAAACAAATTCTAGAACAGCAGAAGCCACAAAATGACAAACTGAAAGAGATTTCCAACCTGGAAGACTGACAGGAAAGGTCTATCACACCAGGCTTTGGGCAGAGTGCAACCCACTGAGTGCAGCCCAGCCTTGACTTCAAGAAACCTGCAGGGAAAGAACCAAAACAGGCCTCAAGGCACAGAATCCCTGGCAACAGCTTCAGTTCCCAGATTGCTCAACCCACAAATGCCAAACACAGCTTTAAACATCAGTGAGAAAGTACTTTCACCTGGCTGGGAAGGGAAATGGTCTGGTGCCTGCTGCCCCAGGGTCCATTTTAGAAGCCCTCAGCCTAAAGGCCCTGGGGGGATTGCTTGGCTGATCTGGATCTCAGCCCAGAGTTGAGGCCCTGGAGTGAGGAGGAGTGTGTGGTAGAGCTGAAGGCAGTTGTGGAGAGGGAACTCCACTCACAGGTCCTAGACAGAAATGTTTATCGTTTCTTCCAGACAAGCGTGCAGGCCAGGAGAGGAGTAAACTTCTCTCCCCTGATTGTGCTACCTTGAAGGAACTAAGAACTTACAGGTCCCTAAAGTATACCCTCGACCTGACAAAGAACTCAAAAGTCAAGTAACAGGCTTGGAAAATGCCCCCCAAAAGGGGGAAAAAATAAAACAGGTATTTTCTTCCATCCTTTTGGATGAGGAAGAACAATACACACTATCAGAGGAAGACATAAACCAAAACCTCCAAAACAAATATGCAATACTCTCAGGTCATGTAAGAGTTCAAAAAGGATTTTGAAAATCAAGTTAGAGTGGTGGAGGAAAAATTGGGAAGAGAAATAAGAGCAATGCAAGAAAACCATGAAAAGCAAATTAATAGCTTGCTAAAGGAGACCCCAAAAATACTGAAGAAAATAATACCTTTAAAAATAGACTAACCCAAATGACAAAAGAGGTTCAAAAAGTCAATGAGGAGAAGAATGCTTTATAAAACAGAATTATCCAAATGAAAAAGAAGGCTCAAAAGCTCGCTGAAGAAAATAGTTCTTTAAAAAGTAGAATGGAGCATATGAAAGTTAATGACTTTATGAGAAATCAAGAAATTACAAAACAAAACCAAAAGAATGAAAAAATGGAGGACTGTGAAATATCTCATTGGAAAAACAACTGACCTGGAAAATATATTGAGGAGAGATAATTTAAGAATTATGGCACTACCTGAAATCCATAATCTAGAAAAAAATGAATCTAAACATCATGTTAAAAGAACCTATTGAAGGAAACTGCCCCAATATCTTAGAACTGGAGGATAAAATAGACATTGAAAGAATCCATTGATTGCCTCCTAAAAGATATCCCAAAATGGAAAACTAGGAATATTATAGTCAAATTCCAGAGGTGCCAGGTCAAGGAGAAAATATTGCAAAGTGTCAGAAAGAAACAATTTAGATATCATGGAGCCATAGTCAGGATCACACAAAACTTAGCAGCTTCCATATTAAAGGATCAGAGGGCCTGGAATATGACATTGTGGAAGGCAAAAGAGCTAATATTGCAATCAAGAATAACCTACCCAGAGAACTGAATATAGTCCTTCAGGGGGAAATGGATATTTAATGAAAGAGAGAATTTTCAAGAGCTCCTCATGTAGAAGCAGAGTTGAATAGAAAATTTGGTTTCAAATACAAGACTTAAGAGAAACATTAAAAGGTAAAACATGAAACAGAAATCATAAGGGACTTAACATGGATAAAATATACATGTCTGAATGGGAGGATGATACTTGTAACTTTTTTTTTACATTTCCGTAATCATATCATAGTTTAATCATTCTAACTCTCAATTGGTTGGTTTCTTTTTTGTTTTCTAATTTATTTATTTAACTTTTTACATTCATTTTCACAAAATTTTGGGTTCCAAATTTTCTCCCCATTTATCCCCTTCACCCACCCCAATACACCAAGCATTCTAATTTTCCCTATCACCAATCTGCCCTCTCTTCTATCATCCCTCCCTTCTCTTGTCCCCATCTTCTCTTTTGTACTGTAGGGCCAGATGACTTTCTACTCCCCATTAACTGTATTTCTTATTTCCTAGTAGCAAGAACAATACTCAACAGTTGTTCCTAAAACTTTGAGTTCCAAACTCTCCCCATCCCTCCTTCCCCACCCATTCCCTTTGGGAAGGCAGGCAATTCAATATAGGCCATATCTGTGTAGTTTTGCAAATGACTTCGATAACAGTCGTGTTGTATAAGACTAACTGTATTTCCCTCCATCCTATCCTGCCCCCCCGTAGTTTCTATTCTGTCTTTTGATCCTGTCCCTCCCCAAGAGTGTTAACTTCAAATTGCTCCCTCCTCCCATTGCCCTCCTTTCCATCATCCCTCCCTCCCTGCTTATCTCCTTCTTCCCCATTTTTCTGTACTATAAGATAGGTTTTCATACCAAAATGAGTGTGCATTTTACTCCTTCCTTTAGTCGAATGTGATGAGGGTAAACTTCATGTTTTTTTCTCAGCTCTCCTCTTTTTCCCTCCACTAAAAAGTCTCCTGCTTGCCTCTTGAATGAGATATAATTAACCCCATTCCATTTCATCCTCTCTCCTCCCACTACATTTCTCTCTCACCATTTACCTTAATTTCTTTTAAGATATGGTCCCATCCTATTCAATTCACTCTGTGCTCTCTGTTTCTGTATGTGCATGCATGTGTGTATGTGTGTGTGCATGCATGCATGTACATGTGTGTGTGTGTGGTTCCACCAACTACCCAGATACTGAAAAGTTTTAAGAGTTACAAATATTGTCTTTCCATGTAGGAATATAAACAGTTCACCTTTGGTAAGTCCCTTATGTCTTCCCTTTGCTGTTTACTATTTCATGCTTCTTCTCATTCTTGTGTTTGAAAATCAAATTTTCTTTTCAGCTCTGGTCTTTTCATCAAGAATGCTTGAAAGTCCTCGATTTCATTGAAAGACCATATTTTCCCCTGAAGTATTATACTCAATTTTGCTGGGTAGGTGATTCTTGGTTTGAGTCCTAGTTCCTTTGACTTCTGGAATATCCTATTCCACGCCCTTCAGTCCCTTAATGTAGAAGCTGCTAGATCTTGTGTTATCCTGATTTTATTTCCACAATAGTGGAATTGCTTCTTTCTAGCTGCTTGCAATATGTTCTCCTTGACCTGGGAACTCTGGAATTTGGCTACAATGTTCCTAGGAGTTTCTCTTTTTGGATCTCTTTCAGGCGGTGATCGATGCATTCCTTCATTACTTATTTTGCCCTCTGGTTCTAGAATCTCAGGGCAGTTTTCCTCAAAAATTTCATGAAAGATGATGTCTAGGCTCTTTTTTTTGATCATGGCTTTCAGGTAGTCCCATAATTTTTAAATTGTCTCTCCTGGATCTATTTTCCAGGTCAGTTGTTTTTCCAATGAGATATTTCACATTCTCATCCATTTTTTCATTCTTTTGTTTTTGTTTTATGATTTCTTGGTTTCTCAGAATGTCATTAGACTCCATCTGCTCCATTCTAATCTTGAGAGAACTATTTTCTTCAGTGAGCTTTTGAACCTCTTTTTCCATTTGGCTAATTTTGCTTTTGAAAGCATTCTTCTCCTCATTGGCTTTTTGAACCTCTTTTGCCAATTGAGTGAGCCTATTTTTCAAGCTGTTATTTTCTTCAGCATTTTTTTTTGGGTCTCCTTTAGCAAGGTATTGACCCATTTTTCATGCTTTTCTTGCATCTCTCTCATTTCTCTTCCCAGTTTTTCCTCCACCTATCTAACTTGATTTTCAACATCCCTTTGAGCTCTTCCATGGCGTGAGCCCACCGGAGAGCCACCTGGGATGTCTGGGATAGAGAGGCCCCAACCTCCACGTCTTTCTCTGATGGCAGGCATTGTACTTCATCATCAGAAATGAAGAGGGGAAGGAACATCTCTTCCCCAATAAAGCAGCTCTCTATGGTCTTATTTTGCTTCCTTTTTCTGGGCATTTTCCCAGCCAGTTACCTGACTTCTGAGATTCCTCTCCACCTCTGCCAAGATCTGCCCAGCTAGTGCTTGGGTTCTGAGATTCAAATGCTGCTTCCCAGTCTCAGGGCTATCCACGGTGGGAGCAGCTGCTATTCAATGTGAGCTTAAGTTCTGGTGCTTGGGTGGGGGCAGGGCCACCTCCCAGGCTCAGTTCCCCCAGGGGCTTTATGCAGAGACCTTCAGTGATGGAGCGGGTGGGGGCAGGGCTGCCTCCCAGGCTCAGTTCCCTCAAGGGCTTTATGCAGAGACCTTCAGTAATGGGGTGGGTGGGGGCAGGGCCGCCTCCCAGGCTCAGCTCCCTCAGGGGGTTTATGTAGAGACCTGAACTTCTGCCTGCTGCTCGTGGAGTCCCAGGCTGCTGCCTCTGCCACTGCCTCTGCTGCTCTCTCCGCCACTTCCTCCCGAGGGGGCCCGAGGGACAGAGACACCCCGCTCCCCTTTTGGCCAGCCCAGACATCTCTCTCACTGACCTCTAGCGTCTGTGGGCGGAGGGACCTTCCCGGTAGCCAGAGATTCTGTCCCTGAAGACTGCTCGGATCTGCTCCTCTGGGGCCATGGCCAGGGCAGCACTGGGGTAGGCTCTGCTTTCCGGGGTGTGACCGACCCCTGGGGACTGCTCTCCAGGGCTCTCTGGAATGGAAGTCTCTTCCACTGTGTTTCTGTGTGCCTTACACTGCTCCAGAATTTGTGGGGAGTTCTTCTTACAGGAAATTTATGGGCTGTGGATTTGGAGCTAGCATACGTGAGTCTTTCTACTCCGCCATCTTGGCTCCTCCCACGGTACCTGTAACTCTTAAGAACTTTATCATTATTAGGAGAAATGCATAGAGGGCATGGGTGTGATTTGAATATGATGGGATGATACCTAAGAAAAAAATAAGGGGTAAGAAAGTGGGATACACTTGGAAAAAGGGGGTAAGAGAAGAACAGTGGGGAACACAAACATCTAACATGAAAAAGGTGTGTCAGGAAGAGCTTTTACAGCAGAGGAGAAAACGAGAGGAATGGAAGACAAAACTTGAACCTCTCATCAGAATTGGTTCTAAGAGAGAATAGTATACACACTCAGCTGGGTATAGAAATCTATCTTACTCGACAGAGAAGTAGGAGGGGAAGGGATAAGAGAAGGAAGAGTTTGATAGAAAGGGGGCAGATAAAAGAAGACAGTGGTCAAAAGCAAACCAGACTTTTGAGGAAGAATATGGTAAAAAGAAAGAAAGAATGGTAAACACGGAAAAATAGGATGGAGGAAAATACATAGTTAATAATCATAAATGTGAATTGGATAAACTCACCCATAAAACAGAAGTATATAATGGATTAGAAACCAGAATCCAACAATATGTTATTTATAAAAAAAAAATGCTTGAAACATAAAGAAATATAGAGTATAAAATAAGGGGCAACAGAAGAATCTACTCTGCTTCAGCTGAAGTAATATAGTCAGAAATAACAATCATGATCTCAGACAAAGCAAGAGTACTGGACCAAACTAGAACAGAGAAACTACATTTTTTAAAAGGTACCATAGAACATGAAGGAACACTAATAATAAATGTATATGCACCTAACGGTATAGCACACAAAATTTAAAAAGCTGAATGAGTTACAGAAAGAGAGAGTAAAAACTATATTAGTGGGTGACATCAATTTCCCCTCTCAGAACTAGAAAAATGTAATTATAAAATACATAAGAAAGAAGTTATGGAGATAAACAGGATTTTAGAAAAGTTAGATATGACAGACTTCTGGGAAAAATTGAATGAGAGTACAAAAGAGTAGACTGTTTGCTCAGCTCTGCATGGAACATTCACAAAATTGACTATGTATCAGGATGTAAAAACCACATAAGTAAAAACAGAAAAGTAGAAATATTAAATGCATTCTTTCTAGATTATGATGTAATAAAAATTGCATTCACTAAAGGGTCAGGAAAATACAGATCAAAATTAATTGAAAACTAAATAATCTAGAATCCTAAAGAATTAGTGGGTAAAAGAACAAATCATAGAAATAATGAACAATTTTATTAGATTGAATGGCGAAAATCAGACAGCATACTAAAGCAGTACTTAGGGAAAATTGTGTGTGTGTGTGTGCGTGAGTGAGTGTGTACTTATGTCAATAATGCAGAAAAATAGATTGATGAATTACATATGCAATTAAAAAAAGAGAAAAAAGAACAAATTGAAAGAACAAATTAAAAATCCCCAATTTCACACCAAAAATTTTTTAAAAGCCAATAACACTGAAAAATGAAATCCAAGCTCTTGGAACAAGAACTTGCTATTTCACACAAAAAATGCTGGGACAACTAGAAAGCAGTTAGGCAGAAACTAAATATAGATTAAAACTTCACACTGTATGCCAGGGTAAGGTCATAAAAGGGTATATGATTTGGACATAAACAATAATATCATAAACAAATTAGGGGAGCATGGAAATATTTACATGTTAGATGGATGGATAAAGGAAGAATTTATGACTACAGAAGAGATAGAAAGGATCACAGAATGTAAAAATGGATAGAATACCAGTTGCTCTGGCAAAGGTCTCATTTCTCAAATATATAGAGAACTGAGTAAAATTTATAAGATTATGAGTCACTCCCTAATTGAAAAATGTTCAAAGTATATGAACTATTTTATATATTACATATAGTATAATGTATATACATATATATGCTATATAACTATACTGTATACTAAATACATGAACTATATGAACAGTTTTCAGCAGAAGAAATCAAAGCTATTCTACAGCTATATGAAAAAATACTCTAAATCACGATTGATTAGAGAAATGCAAATTAAAACAACACTGAGATACAACCTCATATCTATTAGATTAGCTAATATGACAGAAAAGGAAAATTAAAAGTGTTGGAGGGAATGCGAAAAGATTAGGACACTCATTTACTGCTTGGGTAACTGGGTTGTGCAATGGATAAGAGCACTGGGTTTGGAATCAAGAAGATTCATCTTCATAATTTTAAATCTGGCCTCAGACACTTTAACAGCATGATCCTAGGCAAGTCACTTAACTCTGCTAGCTACATTTTCCTCATCTGTAAAAGTAGCTGGAGAAGGAAACGGCAAACCATTCCAGTATCTTTGCCAAGGACACCCCAAAATGGCATCATGAAGAGTTGGGCATGACAGAAAAGACTAAACAACAATGCACTGCTGGTGGAGTTGTGACCTGACCCAATCATTCTGGAGAGCAATTTGAAACTCTGCCCAAAAGCCTATAAGATTATGCATACCCTTTGAGTCAGTGATACCACTACCAAGCCTGAATCCCAAAGAGATTTTTTAGAAAGGGAAATGTACAAAAATACTTATGGCAGATCTTTTGTTGGTGGTAAAGAATTGGAAATTAAGGGGATAACCATCAAGTTGTGGTATATAATTATGATGGAATATTATTGTGCTATAAGAAATGACAAGCAGGATGGCTTTAGAAAAACCTGGGAAGACTTTTATGAACTCATGAAAAGTTAAGTGACTAGAACTGGAAGCACACTGTACGCAGTAATGGGAGTACTATAAGAATGGTCAACTGTGAATGACTGAGCTATTCTGATCAATAAAATAATCCAAGATAATCCCAAAGAATTTATGATGAAAAATGCTAAACCCTCTAAGAAAAAGAACTGATGGAGTCTGACTGCTAATAAAGTATAATTCCACTCTATTTTTCTTGGGATTTTTTTTTGCAATGTGGCTAATATGAAATGCTTTGCATGATTTCACACATACAATTGATATCACATTTTTTTAACCTTCTCAACAGGTTGGGGAGGGATGGGATAGACTGAGAAAATTCAGAACTCAAATCTTTAACAAAAGAATCTCAAAATAAATATTTTTTTAAAAAAATAAGTGATAGGATGAAGGTGACAGAGTGGGGGAAATATATTTTAGGCAATAGGATTGAAGATGGAATCACTTGAACTGGTTAAAAGA
The DNA here is from genome assembly GCA_023548195.1 of Bettongia penicillata ogilbyi. NCBI lineage: Eukaryota > Metazoa > Chordata > Mammalia > Diprotodontia > Potoroidae > Bettongia > Bettongia penicillata. Next base: position 98,035 of record JAJHZJ010000852.1, on the reverse strand, counting down.
GTTATTAAATCCTTTGCACCACATCAGGCTTAGATTTTGACCTTGATTTTCTTTTCTTTCTGAATCTGTCTTGTGCCTCTGTCCCTTTAGCTTCCACAGCTCATCTGTCCAATTCTTGACCATGATTTGTTCTCACCATGATTTACAACTCCAACCTGTGATGAAAGACCTTTGCTATAACCTCACTAATCCTCCCATTTCCTCTGCTTCTCAGTCCAATCAGCACCACGGGGTGAAGTGGAAAGTTCAGGTAGCAATCATGATCTAGGGGGACATACAGAACATGATTTTCTAACTTAAGAGCTTTGTTTTTCAATGAATACGAAGCCAATCTAAAATAGTTCAATGAAACTGAGCAATCCCTTAAGTCAAAGATCCCCATTTTATCTGATGGAAACCAAAGGAGTAAAGTTTAGTGCTCTAGGCTCTCTGCTGAGAGTAATGCCAGGAGTGGATGTTACTCAATCTAAAAAGTCATAAAACCATTTTAATAGTTTAAAGTGATTCAAACACTGTTACCTCCATAAGGTCTATTCAAGTCCGCTGAACTGTGTTCCCATTTTCCCTCACATTTTAACCATACACCAAACACATTCTCTATGGGACCTTTGGAGTTTATATCTTTGGACAAGTAACATGAAAGCCTCATATAACTTCAATGGCTATGAGGGATTTTAAAGAGGAAAGAAATCTTTGAAGCAACAAGGACCTAAACTTTGAAAAGGGCTTATGGGACAAATCAACATTTTTAAATGAGCCTAGCTAAAATTGATATCCAGAATAGTTGTTGGTACAGAGTTATTTATATATGTCATACAACTCTTTAACCTTCAGAAAATGAGCTACTATATCCTACTTCACTCTAGTTTCTCAGGAGATTTCAAATGTAACACCATATAAAGGGAAACCAGGAAGACAGAAAGAAAGAAAGGCAAGAAGGAAAATAATAGATTTCAATAAGTGACATTGTGAGGGATTTTTCTTCATGTAGAGAAATTCAGAAATTAAAAAAAATAATTAAATAAAATTATTGTGTTTATGACATATGGAATGATATATATGAACATTAATATATATTTTTGTGTGGAAATATCACCTTCCTCCTCAGTTATAATTAGAAATTGGTATAGTGAACAAAATAAAGGTCATTGAAAAGAAGTACTTGGGGCACATTTGCAGAAACCATTGGATAGAAATGTTACGATTCCTCGAAAGTAAAATCGGTCCACACAAGAAGAGAGGGCAAGAACATGATTAATCTTTGGAAGTATCCCAATCCAGTTTCAATATTTGTACTATGGAAGGAGACATGATGAAGTGGAAAGAAGACTGGGCTGCCAAGTCAGAGACCCTGAGTTAAAATCCTGTCTCTTCTACATAGTACTTGTGCCACCTTAGATCTCTGATCCCAAGTTTCTATATCTTTAAAATAAAGGGATTGAACTCCATAACCCCTGAAATTCCTTCCAGCTCTAAGAAGGATTATTTGAGATGGTTCAAATACAATGGTTCTGAATTTTAAAGCCGCTTTGGTGCTTGCTTAGCTATAAGCTAGCTAATGCCTTGTTCCATCACAGCTACTTGGTTGGGCCTTCATAGCAGATTTAGCCAGAATAAAGATTTCAAGGATAGGCTTTTGGAGATGTGAATGCATGAGAAAATTAGCTTCTGGAAAATAATGGAGCAGACGTTTTCCAATATCAACTGATCTTCCCCCCTCTCTCTGTGGCAAACGGTCTGCTAAAAATTAAGGACATTTTCAAATCTGAGTGTGTACAGAGAAGTCAGGAAGGAGGGTGAAATATTGGTGACCATGGAATATTAGAATCACTTAAAAGAACTGGATTGTTTAACCTGAAGAAGAAAAATCTTCATGGGGACCTGATCTGTCTTCAAGTATTTGAAAGGCTGGCAAATAGAGGGGAGGGTTGATTTTGATTGGAGGATAAAATTAGGAGCAATGGATCAAAATTCTGGAGAAGCAAATTTTAAATATACAGAAAAACATTCTGATAGAGATGCCCCAAAGGAGAAGCAGTGAGTTCCCCTATCCCTGAAGTTCATGAAGTAAATGTTGTAGAGGAGATTCCTTTTCCAGACTGGCCTGGAGTAGATTATTTCTGGCAAAGGAATGAGAATCTTTTGTAAAAATGGCAGTAATAGTAATAATAATGTGTAAGAAGAGTAGAAGACAACTGCAAAGAAAAGCCAAGTCTGCCATTTTGTTTTCATGTAGATTGCTTATTGGAGTTGTAGTCTTCTGGTCTTTGATTGGACCCTCTCTTTAAGACTATTCAGAGTCATAGGACTAGTGACACCATTTGGCCTATGGGGTAGGATTTTGTTTCTTTTTTTAGAGTAACACTTTGAGAAGCTGAAATCCCCCCCTCTCTCTCCCACCTCTCTCTCTCTTTTTTTCCCTCTTTCTCTTCTTCCCTGTCCCTCTCCCAGTAATATCCATACTGGAAAAGATATAACTGAAATGGAGAGAAGACAGAACTATAATATGAGAATAAGTAAAAATAGAATGCAATTTGATCCATAACAATGGACTAAATCGAGAGAGAGAGAGAGAGAGAGAGAGAGAGATATTATATTCCAGATAATGAGCTTATCAACCACCATTTGGCTTCACTCTGGGAGACTAACTCATCAATCAAACTATATCTTGATAGCTTTTAATGGTGTGATGATCTGTGACTTCATTAGAATAGAGAACTTCCTGTGAGGAAACCCACTCTAGTAATGTAGAGCTAAAACTTCTGCCACTTAGAAAATGTAATTGAGAGGTTATGTGACTTGCCCAAGATCACATAACCAATATATATCAGAGGTGGGACTGGTATGCTCAGTCAACTCCTTTTGAAATTATACTGGAATAAAAAAAATAAAAAAAAAACAAATAAAACAGAGAGACACACAATGGCTCATACTGGAGTTGAAACCAAGACCTTATTTCATTTGGCTAACTATGTGCTAATTATAAACATTATTCTTCAATACTTGTAGTGTATTCTTGTAAGACTTGTCTGTTTGTACCCCTTTCTCACAGGAAGCCCTACACCTGTATTTTAAGTGAGTCTCTTTCTGAATCAATTCTGACAGACCCATTAATGTCTACTTGCTTCTAACTCCTCTGTTGGCTACATTAGTAGTACCAACGGCTCTGCAATAAGGACTCATCATTTTTCTCGTTTCCAATCAGGATGCTGTCCAGGTGGCAGTAGTATTCCACGACAGTTTTCACTTTTCTTTGGCCAATGAAGAGTTCTTCAGCTTGTTGATATTTTTAGGAATTGGTGCATATGGCCTGGAGGATAGCATCTAACTCTGAGAATCTGTGAAATTTTATCCATAATTCAGCATTCTACTTTTAGAAAAAAAATCCACTATTGGGAACGCTGATTATCATCATCTATTAGCAATTATGGATGCCTTGTGCACGAATATGCTACTCTCCTCAAAATGAATTCCTTCATGGAAAATTGAGAGCCCAAGAGGTAAAAGGTGCTTTTGAAATTTTAGAAATTTAGCTTGATAATAGACTCTATTTTATTATACCTTCCAGCTTTAACATATAATAATACTGATAATGTTTCGTTAGTTATGAAGAATGATTATAGAGGATATATTCAAAAGTAAAATATCAATCATGGTATTATTTGGGCATATTGGTAAATTTTCCTAGAAAATCTAATTAATTCAATAACTGCCAGAATTCATGCTTTGTTTCCTTGTTGTTGTTTTTTTAAATCACAATTCCTTTGGTCAAAGATTTCGTATTCAAAAGCCAAGTGCTTATTTGTAACTGTCATGGTGAAATTGTTTCATCACTACTCTATGATAATGAGCAAAATGAAAAAAAGAGTAATAGAAAATAGATTTTTATGGTTTGAGATTCTCCAAAGAAATTCCAGTGAAAGCATGCTAAATTTTAAGGACATGCTTTAGAAGTAGTAAGAGGTCTTTCATTCAAATAGAACATAGAGACTAGGTGGAAATTAACGAAGAAACATGCTAAGTAAGCATTTTCATATTTTGAGCGGTCTTTCATTGTCTAGATCTATGGTTTCTTCTGTGGAGAAAGTGCCCAGTGTAAAAATTCCCTCCATTTTTGTAGATCAACAACTTCTCTATAATTTACAGCCTTAAATACTTACTTAGAGCAATGAAAATTTTATCCTTAGTCACGGACCTAGTATGTGCCAGAGGTACAACTAAAATCCAAGTGTTCCTTTATTTAAGGCTGGCACTTTCTTCATCCTTTCATGCATAAGGACACACAATCCATGTTAGAGAGTCCTAGTAAAAGTAAATCATCACAATGCACTCCAACTCATCCTTCACATTTCCCACATGCATCTGATTGACCTCCATTATCATTCCCATCCCATTTCCTACATCTGGTGTGTGTGTGTGTGTGTGTGTGTGTGTGTGTGTATGTGTGTGCTTGGCTAATCTTACACTTAATACCAATTTTTTTCTGGATGTTCTTCCTAATATAAATCAGTCTCCAGCCTAACAGTTCTCTCCCGTAAACTCTTGGTTCCTTCTTCCAGCAGTTCCTCCTTGTGTATAGTAATATTAAATGGGTAAAAACAACTTGGCTGCAGCATATTTTTTCAATGTAACTTTTCCCATAGATTAAAACATCTGTATTTTATCACTGGCATGGAATTGAATTTATATATCCAGATTCCTTTTTCTCTGGAATCTAAAATTTTTTAGAGATACTACTGAATTAGAGTGTGCTTCAGAAAAATGAATACTTATTAGATGTGACAATAAGCTAATAAGAATTATTTCACAAGTCACACATCAATACCAATTTTAATATGTCAGTCACATCATATAAAGACTGCTAGCCAAGAAGCTTCTTAATGGAAATCAATGGTCATTTCCTTGAATATGTATTTAATTTCCCAAGAGGACAGCTAATATATTACTGTGAACAGAGCTGTTTATAAAAGACAGTAGCCATCTACACTCTGCACTATTATATCATAAATGATGAGTTGCAGCCATTGTATACTTTCATAGGTCTGTTTTATCAGTTTAGATTCTCTTTCAATGCTATGGATTAAAACCTATCCATGGCTGCCCATCTGGTGCAACTTGTCTATATTTTCCTGTAAAATCACTACAGAAAGTTCACATGGAATATTAGGGCTCTTCCCATAGATCACTTGACACTGCAAAGGTGATCCACTGGTCATCTCTTACTTCTTAAGTAGTAATGTAGTAGTAGTGGTAGTAGCAGTAGTAGTACTAGTAGTAGCAGTGCTTGTATTAGTACTAGTACTAATAGTCGTAGTAGTATTGGTAGTGATAATAATGATACCATCAACAACGATGAAGCTTTACATGTAATTTGTCATTTGATTGATCTCATGATAATTCTAAGAGGCAGTCTGAACAAAGTTTATTCCCTTTTTGTACGGGAAAGAACAGTGTGCCTCAGAAATGTCAGTAGTCAAAGATCTCTCAGGGAGTCAGTGGAGATGTTTCCAGCACCACAATGTGCTAAAAATTAACTAGAAAACATGGTCATATCAAGGTGACTTGTCCATCTAAAGCAGACTTACTTGATTTTCTGCATTAGATATATTTCAGGAAAGTTGTTTATAAAGCAAAATCATGTATACAAAATAACTATTTTTGTTTGAGTCTTATTATAATGGCTATAATTCAATTTCATATTATAAAATAAGAGGTCATGAATTAAGATGAAATATTTTTATCTTCATATAAATAGATATAGATATATTTCACTGATTTGTTTTAAAGACTTTCTTAAAAACACGATCATCTATCTATTAATTCAGAAGTAAAGGATAGCAGAGGTGTAACTAAAGTAAGTAAAATTTGAATGGTTGCCTTCCCCTTCTCATGCTGTCCTTGATGCTGTAAGAATGGTTTCCTAATGCTGGTATTGTTGACAGAGTTATGTGTGGTCAAACTGGCCTTCAGGATGTAATAAGTGAGCAACGGAAAGCTTAGATAGGCATATATGGAGTTTTATAAGAATGTGGAGTTCCACCAGTGTAAGAGTCTTTGGTTTCATCTATGAATACAAGTCTTTGCTGATATCATCTCTGAGTCACTGAACTTGTCTGAGAGTGCAATTTAATTTGAATATCATTCTGATTAATAAATTGGGTGGGGAGGGAGAGTGAGATAGGACAAATTCACCAGACTCTGAAAATGGCAAAAGAGCAAAATGTTGTACCAGCAGATTACTCTTCAACCAGTAAAGGAGTCCAAAAAGAATTCAATTTCTCATGATTATATTCACCAAGGTAAAAACCTTCACCTGCAATTGTCTGACCATTTCCGTGCGGGGATCTGTTCCCCATATCCTCTCTTCTCCATGAAGTTCCAAAGTTCACAACTTCTACCTCCTCCAACTGGGAAAAAGTCTTTTACTAAGTAGTTTAGTGGTAAGTGAAAACTGATTTTAGTAAGGTGCTACAGTGATATACCGTAATTAATTCAGTTTTAGATCTTGAAGCTGAGATCCTATCAGGACGTTCTAGTGGAAATATCTATCACATAGTTGGAAATATGGTAGTAGGACCTTTTGGTGACTGATACAGAGCCAATAGAGGATATATAAAGAGAACTGAATTATTTCTTTGTATCCAAGAAGGATATTAGGGAAATTCCCATTCACAGTTGTTCCCTGAAATGGACAAGTTTATGGTCCAAATCAAGTAGTTGTCATAGGCTCATAGCTTTAAAGGAGACCTTCAGAATTATCCAAAACCAGAGAAGTTAGATGATTTATCTGAGGTCACAGAGATAGCAAGAACAAAGATCTGAACCAGGTCCTCTAATTCCAAATGTGGCGTTTTATCCACAACATGATTCTGCCTTTAAATCATGCCTCCCTTAATGCTGTCTCATACAATATTAACTTTTTGACTGGCACAATCGCACAATGATTACTACTCCTATGAAGTGTGTAGTCTTTTAAATTCCTGAAATTGATTGAGGTAAATGACTATCTAATCTTGCCTTGCCTATTTTGTACTTGAGGTGATATTTTTTAAGGGTAAACCCTTATATTTATGCTTATTGAAGGCCATCTTCTTAGATTCAGTCCAATATTCTAGTTTTCGATGTTTTTGCATCTTGAGTCTATCAAATATGTTATATCTCTCTCCTAGCTTTGTAACATCAGCACGCTTGATGAACCACCATCTATGTCTAATCCTAGTTATTGATTAAAAAAAAAGTTTAGCCATCCAGGACCAAACCAAGACAAGTTTTTGAGGATGCTATGCTGGCTCTTTATAAGCATTACTCCCTTTTCTAAACATTCACTAACCTTTGGAAATAATTCATTCAAGAATTTTCCCAGGAATCAATGTTAACCTCACCGACTAATGGAAACCCCATTCTCTTCCCTTTTCTGAAAATCAGAGTAATGTATACAGTGCTATAGTCTTTGGTTCTCTCTCTTCTTTTCCATGATCTTTCACATATGACTCACATCTGCACATTCTTTCAGTATCTGAGGATATAGTCAGGAAATCACCTAGACTCTACTATGTGCCAGGCACTGTGCTACGTGATAGATATAGTTTATCTGTTCTTGGCCCCTTGAATTTAACAAAGACAGGGAAGTGCTCTAATAATATCTTAGTAAGCAAACTACGGATTGACAAGTTGTGCCTTTTCCCTTCACATCATCCCATGTATTAGTACTACCTTTCCTTTTATTCTCTTATCTTTTGACCCAGAAATACCACTACTATGTCTGTTTATCCACTAAAGTTTTACAAACTGTGGGAATTTGAGGCATTAGCTTTTCTCACCAGCCACGGTTCACTTTGAGCTTTAGAATTCAACACCATTCTTTGACGATGATGTGACATTCTTGTATTTGAACTGTTAATAGTGCTGGACTGTACTTTCACGTACATAAGGATCTTTCTACTAAGGAAGATCCCTCTAACAATAAAGGTTGACACCTTCCCTGCAATCGATAGTCACATCGCTCAAAGTTGAAGTGATTTGTCCAAGGTCCCTCATTTAAATGGTATCAGAATAAGGACTTGAACTCCCAGGTCCTCCTGGAATCAAAGCTAATTTTTCTATACATTTCTTGGTGAAATCCAAGTTCATGGGTGAGTTCATTGTGTTTCTCCAAAAACCTCTTCAAACCAAACAATTTTTTTTTCCTCCTTTTCGGAATTTTTTTTTCACCTTAGGTCTTTTGATTGTTTTTATTTCATTTCCAACTCTCAAACACACTGACTTTCCATAAAGAATTCAAATTCATTGCATCCTACCTCATCTTCTTCTAAACCTTTCGGAATCTGCTCTTCCAAAATTTAATGTCTATGGTAGACTATGCCCGACTTTTTTCAACTTCTTTATTAAAAATTATAGAAGAAATTAGACTCCTACCCCAAAAGTGATTTCTTGTTAGCTACTATCAGACCTAACTCTTGTTCCCTCCACCTTTTGAAGAATAAAATTATTATTATATAAGGATCATTAAACAAACTATCCTCTGAATAAAGATGTATAAAGCCTACAGTTTGTGACACCTGTTACTAGCAAAGACCTGTCTTGCCTAATCCTTAAAATTGATCAAGATAAGAAGAAGTATCTCCATTTGAGAATGACACTAATCTGTCCTAAATAGTAATGACAAGATAATGGTGGTAGACTCTATAAAAGTCTCTTCAGTCTGTCTGAATGTACAGAAAATTTACAAATGTGTACTATGGATAAATAATCAGAACTATATAACTTATACAGAGAGAATAGCCAGTAAAAGGGATCTGAGGACCTCAATACATAAAGTATTCTATGTAGACATAGGCCCCAAAGATCCATACAAGCAATTTGATGCTCCGTAAATAAGATCTTAAGTGAAAATAGAAAATATAATAATATCTGTACTTTTTTAAAAAATACATCTTATTGTGTCATGGAGGGAACAGTGGATTGGCAATTAGAAGATCTAAGTTTCATGGTTTCATTTGTTTCATGATTCCAGACAAGTCGTTTAATTTCTTAAAGCCTCGGTTTCCTTCTATAAAAAAAATAGAGGTTTAGACTACATAACATCTTCAGTCTCTTTCAGCTCTAAGTTCCAGATCTCTAAACGATAGTAAGTTCAGTTCTGATCACCAGGACTCAGTAAATTTGTCCTGGAGCTATAAATGGTTAACTCTCCTAAATCAAAGGAATGGTAAATCTATCTTTTAAGAACAGACTCAGAAGATTCGAGATCCCATATTTTAAAAGGTAAAAGCTAAGAGGTAATAAGATAAAAATGTACAAAATAATAAGTAAATTTGGAAAATTGAACAATGACTGTCAAAAAAATTCTAGATCTTTAAATTGAGGGGTTGTCAAAAGGCATAATATTGAGACAAATAAAACATCTGAAATACTTATTAACTCAAGAAGATGTCATGGGAAAAGTTATAAAAATGAATAAATTCAAAAATGTTTTGAGCAGTTTCTAAATGAGAGCCAGGAATATCCGACAAAAGAAGACAAAATATATCTAAATTTTAAGGTCCCCGTTACTTAGCACAGGTACAACCTTCCCTATTATATCCCTTGCTTGTTTGTTTTTTCCAGTTAATTTTTTTTCCATTATCATACATTTATTTTCTCTCTCCAACTCTGTCCACCCACACATGAAAAAGAAAAACAAAGATCTTGTAGAAATATGCATAGATCAGCAAAACAAATTTTTCACATTGGCCATGGCCAAGCATTGCAAATAGAATATAGGTCTGAATGAAAATATAGCCCTGAATAATACTACATAGGAGCAAACTGAAGCTCAGTGAAATGAATTGCTCAGGGCCACACAGGGAATAAGTAACTGAGCTGGGCTTCTACTACTTATTTGATTCCATATTTGACTCCAAATCTATTGCCACTTCCATGGCCCCAGAAGATGTGTCATAACTTTACCTACAAGCATGTTAATAATTTCTAGCTTGTTTTTAATAACCTTTTTGATGATACTTAATACGGTGTAGGTCTTTTGGATTGTAGCATCATGTTGTACTGATGCCCCAGGGAAATAATATGATTCCCAAACTACTATTTTTTTCTTATGTCTAATATTCCCCCAATAATATATTTTGCTACCATATGTTGAGAATTAACTCTTTACTAGTTTTTTGACATTCATGATATAACAGATGTACTAAGAGAACTGAATCCATCATCTTTCTAGCAAAAAGATGTAGCAAGGCATTTTAATATTTCTTACCCTTAACTTATATCTCTCTTCTGTTTAAGGTATCAATTATGGTACAAATCCAAAACACGAAGTGTTTTCCTTGGCTTCCATATGTTGGGAGTACAAGAAGTATCATACTTTAACACATCAGCAAACTTGTCACCAGATAATAAGCTAATAGCCTTCTCTCCAATCTGAAACATCTGCACACCTATTTGTAAAAGATTGACTCTCACATGCAACAGATTTTTGCATGTGGATGAGTGTTTATGCCCCCTCAGTCTTTCAGAAATTGAATTGGATGTAAATGCTCATTGCTTTATAGTATATGTGGTTGCACATCTTTCAAAGAATTCTCTCTGAAGTCATTGCAAAAGATTCTTATTTAGCAATTGTCTTCCAAGTAATGCACATTGATGGCATTATCAGCAGAGTTTCCCTAGTGGTATATCAAGGAAGGCACCACATGTGCTGCACATTTGCATGCACACGCATGGTAGCATTTTTGAGTCAGTATTCTAATACTTGCCTTTTATGCTGGTTACACAGAGACATTGGAGAATAACTTAGTTTGTTTCTAGGTTCATTGTTAAGATCTTGGTTATATCTGTTTCTCCTAGAGATAAATTGTAGCTTCTATGCTGTGTTTACTCTTAGTTATTTAAATCTATGAAAAAAATTGAACATTCAACTATATCCTCCAAGATTTTAAAAAGGTTATGCCATATTGCAGTTTCATTCATAGATTTGATTCTCAAAGCTTATCCTCTATTATTTAAATTTTTGTGTCAATAATAATTCAGCTAATGTTTCAGGAACTAATCATTCCTACTTGAAATCTGAGCTAGGGACTAGTGAACTAGAAAGGAAATTCTCAGCGCCCTTTCTTCCCTTCCTAAGATCAAAGTACACAGAACTCTATTTGAGTACATTGCAAATCCTGCAAGGAAAGTTAATGAATCTAAAGCAGGAGTTCCAGAGTCATCCATTTCATTCCATAGTAGTGTAGCAAAATGAGATTTTTAAGAGTTCGTTATCAAATGGTGGCACCACAATCCTCTGAGCCTTTGCTGAAATTCAGGGAGTGTATCAGGAAACCAGACGGTTTATTCTCTGCTGTTGCAAAGACAATCTCTATGGAGGTTTCATATTTGGGCTTCCTTAGGTGGAATGTTGTATTGTGTGCTTCTAAGTTCAGAGTCATTTTGACTTCATGAGATTCTTTTGTCCACACTTTCCTTCTTTGTGTTGCCCTCCTCTTTCTCAGCTTCTTTCCCCCCTTTCCCTCTCCGCTTCTCTTTCCTCCTCCGCTTCTCTTTCCTTCTCGTCTTCCCTTTCCTTTTCTTCCATTTCTTCCCCTCCTCTTCTCTTTCCTTATCTTTTTTCTCCTCCTTTGCTTCCCCTGTTCCTCCTCCTCTGCTACTTGCTCCCACCTTCTACCTAGAAAGCATTATTGTAGGGGTTTGAATGTTCAATAAGTGAAACTTTGATCTCGATACAGGAAAGATTATACACTTGGCAGAATTCAACATTACCATCTCCAAGAAATATTAATTCACAAAATAGCCTTGAGGATAGGTTTTTTATGTCAAGTTGAGATATGTTCCCCTATCAGATATGGATGTGACATTTTACTCTCACCATCTACCTAAGGTAGATTTCCCTACCGACTAGCAGCAGAGCTACCCTGTCGTTTCTTTTCTGTGCCTTATATTAATCTGTGCCACCACCACCTTATGTTGTGAAGCAGAGTATCTTTTAATATTTTTTTTACTGCTTCCAGAGCACCTTTATTGCTCATGTGTGACTGAACCATCTCCTTCTAAAGGGCATTATTTCTTATCTTTTACCTTTCATTTTAGTCCTTTTGAAGCAATGCATTGCATTTTCTGCTATGTGGTCTTTGGGTTGCCTTTTTTCCCCAGATGTTTACTGTCAGGTCTCCTATTGGCTGACTTAGATTCTAAATGAGAAAAATAAAAATTTCATTGCAGCCATCAGGTACTTAACAAATTGAAGGTTACAAGCTTTCAAGATCCGTTCCTCAAATATGTCAGAGGTAAGGACCAAGAGATCAACCTAAAACAATTGCAGAAAGATCACATTTGCCTTACCATGAGACAAGTTAAGTTAAAAAATAGAGCCAAGGTGCCACAATACAAACTGAGGATACTAGAGTTAAATATATGCCTCTCCACTTCCTACATTTGAGAATACAAAGTGAAATACTCTTTTTCATGTGTTCCTTGTTCTACTATATGCTATGTGTGATATTTGTCTGTTTTTGCTTTAATAGCACTTAGCATTAGGAGGCAGGACGACTGAACTGGGGTGGAGAACGTGCAGCCTTGAGGTCACATGTGACCTCCTGGATCCTTGGGTGCAGTCTTTTGATGAATCCAAGTTTTACAGAAGAAATCATTTTATTAAGGGAATTTGTTCTGTGAAGTTTGGAGTCAGTCAAAGTGCTGCACTTGAGGACTAGGGGACCGTATTGGCCTTAAGGTTCCCCAGCCCTGGGCTAGGATTTAAGACTAATGTTTCCAAACTGGCTCTTCAACTGGCTCTATAGAGCTGGATACATTGGTAGAAGAAAACAAGAGATCCAGGTGAGAACTTGCCATTGCAGAACAGTATATCCCAATGGAGATAAATAGAAATACCTTCTATGAATGGTACATATTTCTCAGGTTTTAGTTTTTTGAGAGAACTTTCCACTGCCTTCCTTTCATCCCTCTTTTCACTGGATATGAAAAAGATACACATTGTTAATGTTTTTCATTCTTTCTTCCCAGGTTTTCCAGGGCAATTTTGACAATGACACACACCGAAAAAACGTCATTGACCCTCCCATCTATGCACGGCACATAAGGATCCTTCCTTGGTCCTGGTATGGTAGAATCACCTTGCGGTCAGAGCTGTTGGGCTGCACCGAGGAGGATTAACAAGGCCCAGCGCTTGGAAACTCTACCCACTACATCCTGAAAACGTATCTCCATAGAATAAACTGTGCAAAACCTGTAGGAAACTGAATGTTTTGTTTTGTTTTTTCATGAACAAGTGTTCAATTTACGGTAGGCCACTGTCTTTTCTTAGGAGGTCTAAGCCTGCCCTTTAAATGATCCAATCTGATTTTTTGTCCTTTAGATCTGTTCATATACATATTCCCTCTAACTGTGGAATTACTTTTATCATATTCTTCTGAGTTGTTCACACTAGTTGAAATATGTTAGGAAAGGAGAGTAGTGTCTTTTTTTTAAAACAGGGATGGCAGAATGTTCTGATTGCCTCAGTACTGAGGCAGAGAAAGTTGAAACTAGCCTCTTATTTATTAAAAAAAAGACACTGCAAATTAGCAATAAGTTTTGTTTTCTTCTCTTTTTCCCCCTTTATAAAATAACTCAGCATTATCTTAATTGTTTCCATGTGCCAACCAAACTTTGTCAGTATTTATTGCACATTTTTGAAAAAAAATCTGTGGTATGCACTCCTTGTTGATATTATAGAAACTACCTTCCAATCCTACTCTTTAATTATTTATAAAGCTCTTGAAGTTTCCACCCTGTACAATTCCATTCAGTTTGCTTTCATTAGTGTATGGCCTCAATACATCTAAACTTTTTCAGAGAAACCTCATTCTATTTGAAAAAAAAGTCTTTGTTTATATGAGGTACCCAACTTAACATGAAGCCCTTCTAAAATCCATGGTTCTGACCTAGGAATATTCATGGCTTTATTCTGAATGGAAGTCCTAAGTATGGAAATGCTGCAAATAAATTATTCCAATCATACTATGATTTGGCAGTATGGTTATCAAAAGAAAGTTGGAAAAGTAGCATTGTACTGCTTAAAGTCTATATTTTCCACCAATTACCACATTTGGTTTTAAAAATTATTAGCAGTATAATTACAAACCCACTCTGATGTTATTCTACAGCAAGGGTTCTTAACCTTGTCATGGCTCCCTTTGGTAGAATGGAAAAGAAGCTGGAAACTCCTTTCTCAGAATAATGCTTTTAAATGTATAAAATAAAATATAGAGGATTAAAAAAGAAACCAATTACATTGAAATCATTGCCAGTTTTAATTTTGTTTTAATTATCAGGCATTCATTTTTCCCACCCACCTCTTTCTACCTACTTGGAAGAAAGGAAAGAAAGAAGGAAGGAACTCTTATATCACAATCATAGCCAAGCAAAACATAGTCCAACATTGGTCATGCCCAAAAATGAATTTCTTATTATGCTTATTAGTCTAATATATCTCTGTGTTGAGGTGGGCAGTGTCCTTCTTTACCCATCCTCCGGAGTCATAATCATTTAATTGATTACCATTCACAAATATTTCAAAATTGGTCATTTTTATAATATTGGTGTTACAGCAGAAATCATTCTCCTGGTTCTATGTACTTTACCCTGCACCAGTCCTCACGTGTTTTTCCATGTCTTTAAAATAGTCCTTTTCTTCATTCCTTACAGCACAATGATATTCCATTACATTCATATAGTACAATTTGTTCAAATTGTTCAAAATATTTTTTTAAAAAATGTTAAGGGACCCCAAGTTAACAACCCTATTCTCCAGTATGCTTGTTTTAATACAGTGCTACATAATTTTGCTCAGAGTGCTCAACCTGTATGTTGTTTACTGCACTTCCAAATAAATAAAATATAATTTCACTGAGATTGGAAACTGCTGTTCCTAAGAGAAAACACATTTCACAAACCTCAGTTGGGGAAGGGGGGGAAAAAGAAATATCCCCAGTTAAAAGTCTTTTTTTTTTTCAAAATGGAAGTCCAGTTCTATGTATTATTGCATTTTAGGAACCCTGAAAACATTTCTAAGCAATTTTAGCAACAATTAAGTACAGAGAGTGGAGGTTCTAGCTCGCCAAGATCTCTCAAGTTACTTGAAATAAAAAAAAAAAAAGGAAAAGAAGAATAAAGCAGAGATGTCCCCATAAACGTACTGATCCTTCAAAGTGTATTTACCTAAGTGTTTATTTTGTAAGGCTTAGACATAGGATTTTCAAAGACTTGATTTAAGGGTCCTATAAAGGTTAAAAAAGTGTTGTATATGTACAAAATGTTTCAGTCCTGTGCAACACCATTAAGTTTTTCAGTTTTTTTTTCATTTGTGCTACATAACAAAAGCCACTAAACTGTTACTGTCTTGTCTGTGTGTTAACAGCATTCCTTAATGATGTATATACAAAGTGGTCTTCAATAAAAATAAACAACGTAAAAGAGAAAGTCAATCATAACGGCATTTTTTTCAAGATCAAAAGCTATTGGTACAAGAAAGAGATCATAGAAGTTGGTCATTGATGAGCACTTCAAAAGCATCACTTTAGGTTCTTACAATAAAGTTTTGTTTTAAAATATCTCAGTTGATGATTTCTTCCCATTTGATTCCAAAAATTAGGTTGCTATTTCCTCAATAATTAGTTTACCCATTTATGTTACCTTCCAGTTGGAGTAGTTTTTTTTTCCTTCCATTTTCCTTTTTTACACATAAAATTCCTTGGTTCATGAAAAACAATGAAACATCTAAACTAAAGTCCTTTTTCTATCAGATTTGATAATCTTATTCCTTTCCCACTACATTTATTACCAATCTGTTTTGTGGATTGTATTCCATAGCTTCTTCCTTAAGAGCCTGAAGAGAGAACTCAAGATGTTAGCACTAATAATGCTTTGTGGTGATTTATGGAGGGAAAAGTATCACTTATGATGTCATCAGATGCTATATTGGGGATTTTTCTAGTGATACCACTCTTTTTTCTATTACCAGTTGGCTGGAAACATCGGTGAAAGCTACAACTGTAAATTCAATAATATGTTGGAAAGCATAGTGTTATCTCGCTTTTGTATTTCTTCACTGGTACACACATTGTTCACTGAAACGAAAAGCAAATGTGACTTAAATGTCACCTCCCTTTTTCTTATTTGCTGGCGATGGTAGAGTTTCTGTACATGAAAAGGTTGAGAAATGTTGTGAAATACTCCTTAGCTTTTACATCAATTCTATAACTGGAGCAAGAAATCCAAATGTTGGATTTCAACTTCACCCTAAGCCAGTTAAATCGGAGCAGGCAGATCACACAGGAAGAGCTAGATTCCAGTTTTTCAGGGTTTGATATATGTTTATTTTCTGGCCTGAAAATTCTTACACACACACACACACACGGTTTATCTATGTCCTAATAAAGCTTTTGTCACAGCCTCTGATTAAATCTTTACCTTGACTTTCTCTTTCGGGATGATTATATACAGATTAGTGTGAATTATGAAGACCTAAGGGTACTAATAAGTGTATCTTTGCTAAACAGCAACTTACAACTGTAATACTCAGTGCTGGCTTCAGATGTGTCAGTAAGTACAGAGGTATCTGAGACACATGACTTTTGCAACCTTTCAAGCTGTGTAATATTCAGATGTTTTTGTATATACTGAAATCATGTAGAATGATGTAAAAGCAGTATGACCTTGTCTAGTCTTGAAACTTACAATAAAACCTTTGAAAATCTAGGATACTTTTGAAGCGGTTGTAATTAAATACATTTGTAAGAACGCACAAGTTGTCTGAACATGAATGACTGTTACTATTGACTACACATTATGTTTTGGTCATTTATTTTCCATATACAGAATAGACAGAGAAGTAAAGATCAGTTATACTGCCCTTTAAGTACTGATTAATCTCAATAAAAGGTCCATTCCAAATATAATAAAATTAATACATACTTTATGTTCTTTTGGCAGCAGAAATTAAAGTTTACCAAAAGATTGTTCACCTACAAGAGTTGTTTGAGAGGGAAAGTTGAAGGAGGAGGGAAAATGAGCATTTATATGGTACCTACTATGTTCCAGGTACTACATTAAGGACACATTTCAAGTATTATCTTATATGATCTTAACAACCCTATGAAGATGCTATCATTAACTCTACTTTAAATTTGAGGAAACTGAAACAAACAGAGGTTAAGAGACTTGCCTTGTCCAGGATCACATAGATAATAAGTATCTGAACCAGGATTTGAACTCAGATCAGCACTCAACCCACTGAGCTACCAGTTGCTTTAAGTATGCTTGGCTTCAATGACACTGAGCAAATAGAATGCATAAGTGTGCCATTCTTTCTTACCTATTATTCCAACAATTTCGATCACAACCTATCTATAGCCTACTAGACAAGTCCAAAGGAGTTATTTGGGGGCACCTGGAGGTCATGTGTTTTCCCTTGACTTTCATTTCTTATGAGTAACACAGGTGGGATTGGAATCTGTGTTTTCCTAACTCCAACCCCACCCTGGTTTACTACTGTAGTCATTAGGCCATGCTGTGTCTTGCCTTTTATTAATCTGATGTGATTGTCAGCGGTTTTTGCAGCTTTCACAATCAGGAAATGCTTCAGTGGTATGATAAAGTTGTGGCTCTCCTCTAGTTACCCAATATTGCCCTCTGACAATATAGTATTTCTCAATGTAGGACAGCTAGGTGGTGCAGTGTATAGAGCACCAGTACAGGAGTCAGGAGGACCTGAGTTCAAATCTCACCTCAGATACTTGACACTCACTAGCTGTGTGATCTTGGGCAGGTCACTTAACCCCACTTGCCTCATCCTGGATCATCTCCAGTCATCCTGATGAATATCTGGTCACTGGATTCAGATGACTCTGGAGGAGAACTGAGACTGGTTACCTGCACAGCCTTCCCTCACTCTAAACAAAGTCAAGTGCAAGTCATGTCATGATTTCTCTGATGGCATAGTCTTCTTCAACAACGAAGAGTGAACACACACAAATTTCTCAATGTAACATTTTCTTTCAAACTTGATTAAGTGGTTGCTCAAAATAAGTCACCTTTTTAGACTCTGACACCTTTAGGAATGGCATCTCTGGTCTTCTGGACATCACTGGAAAGATTCTAAAGGAGATGCTTTTAGAGTACTTGTGACAATCCATTCAGTCTTTGGATTCAGAAGGATCAGAAAAGCAAAATGAGATTTTTTTTCACTTTTCAGTAAGCTCTAGTGAACCTGAGAATGTGTTCTGGGTTGTCTGTTGTGATGGTACACACAAGAGCACACATGATCCTTACTTATCCTCATTTCATTGTTATTTTACAATGCTATTTGCATTCTTTTCCTGAGTAAACGTGGTTTTTCAAGATATTAGTAACCACATAAATACTTTTCAGTATTCACAAAGCCAGGGATGCATGGAGACTGAAGCATGATAATTCAACAGAGTTCTATGACAGATCCTTTGAATCTTTTTTGCATTACCTTTCAGAAGGAAAGAAGAATAAGTAGGTAGCTTAGAGGGCAGTGCCAAGGCAAGAACTGTGATCTTGGATGAAATTCAAGCTGTTTCCACAAATCAGAGAACTGGGGCCCCCCAGTGCAGTTGCAATATATTAGGCTGTAGCACCAAGACAATATTCACAGTGCCTGCTTATCACGGTGCAATTCTGAATCGCAAAATACCACAGACTCTCCACATAGAAGGCAGAACCAAAATATTTATTCAGACACCAGAAAGTCAAATCCATCATAATCTATACACAATAACAATGCAGAGAACACCACCATCCCCAAGCCTTCTCCCTGCTAGGCTTCCCACAAACCAGCTCCATTAAACAAATCACAAGCAATCTCTTCACTCACGGTAGTCAGATGCCTGCATCCTTCCTAGCTCTGACTGCTCTCATGACTAACTTTCTCTCAGCTCTTCTCTAGCTCTGCTTCTTCCTGTTCCACTCATTCAGCAAACTTCTCCCACCACAGACTAGATGTGACTCACTCATGTGACTCAGGCTTCCATGTCATCCAGACAGGTCAAATGGGCCTATTAATGAATGGGAAAGATCTTCCCATTTAAATTACCATTACATTGGCCAGTACAGAACTGAAAAGTGAAAAAAGTTTACAACCACGGCACTGAATGCAGATTTCTGAGACTTTAAGTAAAGACAATGGTAAAGAGGCACAAATCTCTCCTGTCACAATATTAACATTTTCTATGTGTCTCTGCTCACAAAGGCTAATCATTTAAAATATTAAAATTCACATTTTTGCTCCATTTCACAATGAAAAGAGCTGCCCCTGACCTTTGAGATTTGAAACAAGCTAGTGCCTGAGTATCCAGTGAAAATGGTGAATTAAAACATTTATTTGGGTGACTTTCCTTGAGCTATTACTTTTTTCACAATTTCAGTGTTTAAACTATCATGAAATTGAATACGGTGCCATTTGCTTAAAGGAAGGAAAAGTAATTTTAGAAGCAACTCATTACTGATTTTGCAGAGTGGGGGATTTGGTTGGTGAAGAGATGGGAATCCTTGATTATATGGCAGTAAATATTTGTACCTCATGTTGGATGTTTCAATACTCCTACCAAGTTTGTTGTCATTTAGTCATTTTTCAATTGTGTCCTAATCTCTGTGACCCTTCTAGGGTTTTCTTGGCAAAAATTCTAGAGTGGTTTGCCATTTTGCTCTCAAGCTCATTTCACAAACAGGAAACTGAGGCAAACAGGGTTAAGTGACTTGCTCAGGGTCAGACAGCTCATTAAGTGTCTGAGGCCAGATTTGAAATCAGGAAGAGGAGTCTCCCTGACTCCAGGCCCAGCACAGCATTCGCTGAGCCATGGCCCTCCCCCAATATTTTCCTATTATTTGTGGTGGCAACTGAAAAATAAATTCCTGAGGGATTTTATAGCTTTGTTAACTTGTTCTCTCTCAGCAGTCACAGAATCTGCTCATATTGTTGTGCATAATGTGACTGTTATCAGTCAATTGACAGGATACTCCAGGGTTAGGCAAAGTCCATGGTATTGAGCTATTTTCATGCAGACCACACCCTCCTCAAGCACATGGTTCACATCTTTTCCATAGATTGTCAAAATCTCCCCTAACCTTTATAGTGCCAGGCACGTATTTGCACATATAAGTTAATAATGATGATTAATTGCTGCTTATCCTTCTACCTGCTGCCACTGGTAAAGGGATTGATGGCAGGGAGATTGATGGCAGCTTGAAATAATTCATCCCACCTGGCCAAAGTTAAAACAGCTTTTTTGTATAAACATCAGGTCCAAATACTGGAGGCCAAAGTACTGTAGAGAATTAAAGCTGTGACAGCCGACAGTAGGTGATGTGCATAAAAAGACAAAAATAGTGTGACAGTTTTAGTGATAAATAATTGGATCCATTCAGCCTTAAAACCAATAGAAAGGAGATTCATAGATATTTTTGTAATTGTTTTTTCCTTCTAACAATTATAAAGCAGACCTTTGGCACTGCAGGTAGAATTCCTGTTGTGAATATAAGTGACAATTCAGAAAACTGACTTGTACAGGTCGGGTAGGCATGGACAGAGTGCAGTCTTATCACTGGAGGTAACAGAGCAGAGATCCATTTTGAGTATTTGAAAATATCATAGAACTACATTGGCTAGAAGTATTGTTAGGAACATGGGAAGAAAAGTTCTTGCCTTTCAAGAAAAAGAAACTGGCCAGTCAATATAACATAAGATTATTTCTGAGAGCATTCAACATTATCTCAGAAACCGGCAAAGCAGATTACTGTTTTCTGATAAGGTGGGCAAAGAAAACAGATGTGACAGCTGTTGAAATCTACCTGTACTTTGGCCTTTTCATCATTGTAGAATGAAATCATTTAATACCTAGGCTCCATTTCTCTTTTATCATCATCAATTACAAGACCAAGAAGCATTTATTAAGTACTTATGTTCCTTGTGCTGTGCTAAGCACCAGAGATACAAAAAAAGGTAAACACATGATCTCTGCTTTCAAGTTGCTTATATTCTAATGAGAGAGGACACATGTAAGCAGTCCTGTGTGTACAAGATTTATGTAGAGTAAATAGAAGACAATCTCAGACAGAAAGGCATGTAAACAATCAGGGAGGAGGGTTATGGAAAGGCCTCTTACAGAAGGTGGGATTTGAGCTGCTTCTTGCAGCAATCAGGGGAGATAAGGAGATGCAGGTGAGGAGGTAAAGTCTAGGAGACAGACGCTGAAAAGCCATGGCCCCAGGATATGGAAATTCTTGTTGGTGCTCATTCTTTTTTTCAAAGGATCACAGAGTATGTGGATGGGAGGAAGGTATAAGAAGACTGGAAACATAGGAAGAGATCAGCTTTTGCAGGGCTTTGAAAGTCAGAGGATATTATATCTGATCCTGGAAGTCGTTGGGAGCCATTATAGTTCCCTGAGTAGGAGTGAGGAAGGCAAGATGACACAGTCAGACAACAGCAATCCCAGCTTGTCCCTGGAAAGTCCCATTTTTTAAAATTGCTTCCAATGTTCTAGAAATTTGGGAACTTGTAAGACACCTTATCTGTGGCCATCACCCTAAAGTAGCAGAATAGAGCATCCAAAAGTACATTTATAACTTTTTTTATTCAACAAATATTTTTAGGTCCAACTAGATGCAAAGCTATGGTTGGTAATACAAATACATCAGAAAATGGAAGAAATGGCCTCAAGAGCTTACATAAGAGAAGGTTCAATTCCATGAGCACTTGAGTCCTTCATATTAAGGAAACACTGAAGATAAGGAAAAAGACTGGGCAGGTTATAGGGAAACTCCCTCTACCAAGGTGGGTGAGCATCTTCTCTACTGTGTGTGGGAGTACCCAGATCTCTAAGAAATTAACTAACTTCCCTAGTGTCACATAGCCAGTATATAGCAGAAAGTAAGACGAATCTAAATCTTCCTGGTTCTGAGACCAGCTTCCTAACACTATGTCACTGAGGATAAAAAGAAGAAATGAACAGTTCCTGCATTCGAGAAACATATATTTTACTAGAGGAAAACAAGATGTATAAAATAAGTATATAAAAATATAAACAGATACAAATGTTTAGTTTGTCATGAATGTTGGAGGGGATGGGAAAAACTGGGATACTAATGCACTGTTGGTGGAGTTGTAAAATGTCTTACCATTCTGGAGAGCAATTTGGAACTATGCCCCAAGGGCTATAAAACTAGGCTTATCTTTAACTCAGCAATACCACTTCTAGGTCTTTATCCTAGAGAGGTAAAAAATAAAAGAATCTATACACACAAAAATAATATATAGCAGTTCTTTTTGCAATGGAAAGTAATTAAAAATTGAGGGGATGCTCCTCTATTGAGTAATGACTGAATAAGTTGTGCTAAAATAAAGTAATGACAAGCAGGATGATTTCAGAAAAAAAAAAAAAAACCAACCTGGAAAGAATTTTTGGTTGTTTTTATTTGTTTTTGTTCTGTATTTCCTTTTGAAATATGACTAATATGAAATTATGTTTTACCTGACTATATATGTGTACATGTATAACCGATATCAAATTGCTTGCCTTCTCAATAAAGGTGGAGGAGAGGAAGAGAGAGAATTTGAACTGAAAATTTTAAAAAGAAAATGCTAAGAATTTTTACATGTAATTCAAACAAATATAAGAGAGATGAAAAAGAAAGTGCTAGCTACTAGAAGAAGGAAAAACAGTTCAGCAAAATAGATGATGTCCATCAAAATTTGAAAGCCAAGGCTTGAGAAAGTTAAGGAGCTATATATTACTTACTTAATTATTAATTAACTTACTTAATATTAATTACTTAATCATATATTACTTACCAAGTTTGAAGCCTACCACTATTTTCTGTCCTGCACTATAAACTTCTAAGGTACATGAACTACAGGTCATCTTTACCAAGTGTCTATGACAGGATCATGCCTTCAACCCATTTTCAAATTATAGATGAGGATACAGATTTAACAAATATGAGAGAGAACAGGTATCCAAGTGTCACCAGCTTTATCATTGAGAAGTTAAATCCCAATCTAGAAATTACAAAAATCAGCTTTATTCCTAAAAAATCCTAATTCATCTCTTATTTTCAAAAATTTCATCCTATCATATTCCATTTTTAAGGTACGTAAATAGTTATTCACATGCCACTACTCAACAGTTGTTTATTATGAGATACTACAAATATTATAGACATACGGACTGGACTTGTGGTTTCATTAGTAGTGGGAGCTCCCAACGAAGAACTCCCAGTGCAGATTAACCCCTTCTCTGCAGATTATAGTTTTACAAGTTTGACTAGAGAACAAAGAGGTAAAGTTCCCTGCCAAAATCACAGAGTTAATGTGTCAGAGATGGAGTGGGGGCTAGAAAAATTAACATGAAATCCTTACCATAGAGGTTTCAGTTCTTCTACCTTACCTATCATAGCCATCATAATTCCTTTACTGTTGTGACTCCTTGCTGGAAGAAGACTTTTGACCTGCAATAATATATGGTACACTGGATTTTTATAGTTATCTCTGACTTCCAATCCACATCCCCCAAACCCCCTTCCAACCCAAGTCGTGATTAATTTGATTGAGTCATGTTATTTAAGCTCACTTTCCACATACCCCTCACCAGCAGTACAGCCTTGAAAGGACATGGGAAAACAAATCTTCAGTTAGAGCACTCTAGAAACATCAGGTGGCCACTGCTAACACAAAGAATGGGTCTTCACACTGGCTGCACATTTTGTTCAGTCTGTGTAACTTCTGCTATCCTCAAAATTAACACATCAGAACTAAATGGCACCACATTCTTTTAGGTAAATGATAACTGGGCACAGTTGTTTTCACATGATCTTCACATGATTAAATGAATAGGAATAATCTACAACTGAGCCAACAGCTGGTGTAGGTCAAAATACATCAATTACCTGATGCCATTAATTCTGTGGAAGGAGAGGTATAAGCACAAGATTTCACAATATGGTGATATTTGAGGACACAGCAAATGGACTGTTCTATATAGAAATCAAGTAAATGGAGCATGGGTTCTTCAGAACATCCATCAAAATTAATTACACATAAGAAAGGAGAGGTGGAATAATGGATCCTGTGGGCGAATAATGGATCCTGTGGGTGAGACATGTTATAGACGGTATTTGTTTTCCTTTACAAAACTCTTTTTTTTCCAATCTTGAGCAAAAGAATGCTCCACAATGTTTTAAGTTCTTGAGGTCAGTATTTAAAGGTCTGCATACATCTGGCCATTATGAGGAATATAAGCACTGTGAGATGTTTTGGAAAATAAAATATGGAATCTGAAAAAAAATCAATAAACTGGCTGCAGGGAAAACAAACAGAGAGTATTTCCTACTTTATTGTCTGGTGGACTTTTAATTGATAGAACAAGTCACCTAATTAATGAAGAGTATTTCTAATTACTGGATCAATAGAAATTCTGTACCTTGATGTGGAGTCAATTTCATGTCAATTTTACATTACAAAACAGAATTTATTCCCAAGGTTCTTAGACGACTTTGAGTTAATGAAGAGATACCATTCCCTAGCTTTCAGGAAAGATTGAATTTAGGCTATCCATCTATCCACGACTAGTGTCTACCCCATTTTTAGATTTTGAAAGGCCAAAAATTAAGGCCTGTAATAACTAATATGTATTATAGTCAAGAGGTTCTCTCCCAAACCAAAACAGTTGTTGCAGAAAATACAAGTACATTAATTAGCAGTTTATTCTCTTTGAAAACACAAAATAAGCAGGTCTCCTCCTCCCTATGATAATTTTGCGTGATTATTTAACAATAGCAGCTTAAATTTATAGAGAGCTGCAAAGTTATATGTTTATATGTATGAGTATGTAATATCTCACTTGGTTTTTAAAACAAACCTGTGAGGTGGATAAAGCAAACTTTATCCCTTATTTTGTATACTTGGAAACTAAAGCTCAGACACAACGCTGTGTAGTGCAGTGGTTCTAAAAGTATGGTCCAGGGACTCCCCTTTAATTTGCAAGGTCAAAACTATATCCATGATAATACTTAGATGCTTTCCTTTCTAAAATGGTAAATATCAATAGATATAACTTAAATGAACTAGATCTATTGGAGGACAGGTCCTCAATAATTTTTAGAGCATAAAGGGGTCCTATGAGCAAAACATTTGAGAGCTGCTAGCGTAATGGATAGAGCTCTGGTCTTGGAATCAAGAGCATCCTCTCACATTGATAATGCTTCCCACCTGTATGAGCACAAGTAAGACTCCTTGTCCCCCTTAGCTCCAGTGTTCTCTCTTCTATCAGATCAAAATAATAACAATTTGACTACTTACCTCACAGAGTAGTCCTGAGGTTCAAATGAGAAAATGTTGTATGAATTTTAAAGCACTAAGTAAATGTGTGTTATTTTTATAGGTCATACATTTAACATGTGATCCAGTCAAGATTAGCATCCAGGTTCTCTGACTCCAAGACCACACTGCCTCCTTATGTCTTTTTATAATTTGTTTTGTTTACTTTGAGTGACTGATCTCATCAGTGTTGGAGGCTTCCAGTAAGGAACTTCCTCTACATACACAGAATAGCACTTTCTTTGCCCTTTTATGATCTTAAGAGTTAAATGGATTCACTCAAAGTCATAAAATCCAATTTGTACCAGAGGCAGAACCTGAACCTGAACCCAGGTCTTGTTTACCCTAAGAACAGCTTTCCATCTACAATGCCAGGTTGCTCTAATGCAGCAATGTTATCTTTCCAGCTTTAGCTTTCATCCTCTGGCAGAGGGAAGGAAGGTTCATTATTAAACAGATTATCTTGAAAGCAAACCTGCATAACACATAATTCTATACTTTGTAAACATGACTACATACTTTTGAAGTAACAAACCACAGATAGCAACTCTTGTAAAAATACTTCACTGTACACTCCATTAAAATAAAAAGGTATACATAAAAATAAAACTCTTGTCACTCTTGCCCTGTCACTCTATCTCTGTCTCTGCCCCTCCCTCCATTCTTCCCATTTCACATTATTTTGTAAATTGTGTTGCACACTAACACTTCCTAATGATCTTCCTAGGAAATACTGTCCAACACTAATATTAGTACATCTAAAAGTTCAAAAGTATAATTTTACGAAAAAGAAAAATTATTTGTACTTTTGAAAAAGAAAAATAACCAAATCAATAGGATAGATAGATATACATATGTCTGCCTATCTATCTATCTATCTATCTATCTATCTATCTATCTATCTATCTATCTATCTATCTGTGTGTATATGTATATACATATATATATATATCATTTAAGTAGCAGAAATTTTTAAGAGTAGGTAAAATATGAGAGGCAGAACCAAGATGGTAGACTAAAGGCAAGAACTTGAATTTTTAATGTTCCCCTCCAAATAACTTTAAAATAATACCTTAAATAAAACCCTGGAGTGGCAGAGCCAAGAAAAAAGTTATAGTAAATAATTCTTAGAAAAGAAAATTTCAGAAGTGATGAATGAGTTCCCCAAGAAAAAATCCCCATGATCAGTGTATTCACATGTGAATTCTACCAAGCATTTAAAGTAAAATTAATTTTAAAATCTATATGAACAATTTGGGGAAATGGACAAAGAAGAAATCCTTCCAAATTATTTTTGTGATACAAGTATGCTGCTGATACCTAAACCATGAAGAACAAAACCAGAGAAAGAAAAGTATAGACCAATTTCCCTAATAAATATTAATGCAAAAATTTTAAATTAAATACTAGGAAGAAAAGCAGAGCAACATATCCCAATTATCTTAGCCAGTGAGATTTAAACCAGAAATGCAGGGCAGGTTCAATATTAAGGAAACTATCAGCATAATTGAATATATCAACAATGAAACTGACAAAAATCATATAATTATGTCAATAGATGCAGAAAAATCTTTGGACAAATGATAACACTCATTCCTATTTAGAACAACACACACAGCAAGAGTAGAAATAAACAGAGCTTTCCTTAAAATGATAAGTAGTATTTATCTAAAACAAAGAGTAAGAATTATTTCTAAAGGGAATAAGCTAGAAGCCTCCCCGGTAAGATCAATGGTGAAGAAAGAATGTCCATTATCACCACTTGTATTGAATATTTTACTAGAAATGTTAGCTATAGCAGTAAGACAAGAAAAAGAAATTGAAAGATTTAGAATGGACACTAGGAAACAAAATAATCATTCTTTGTAAATGATACGATGGTATACTTAGAGAATCAATGAAAACACTAGTTTAAAATAATAAACAATTTCGTTGCAGCTTCAGGATATGCAGGATTATGTGAATACATATAATTCATCAGCATTTCTACATATTACCAACAAAGTCCATCAAGAAAACATAAAAAGAGAAATTTCCCTTAAAATAATTGCAGACCATATAAAATACTTAGGTTGACTACTTGCTAAGACAAACCAAGGAACCATATGAATACAATTAGACAACATTTTTTTTTAAAAGACAGATCTAAACAAATAGGGAAATGTTAATTGCTGACTGGTAAGCTGAGCCAACATAATAAAAGTGATAATTAGACATAAATTAATTTCCTTTTCAGTGTCATACTAAGCAAACTACCAAAAATGGGAAGGAAGATGGTATAGTAGAACCAGATCTCAAACTGTATTAAAAAGCAGTAATCATCAACTCAGTCTGGTAATAAGAAATAGAATGGTGTGTCAATAGAATAGAGTAGGTACACAATACCCATGGTAAATAGCCATAGTGATCTAGCTTTTGATAAAAGCAAAGATCCAAGCTTTTGGGACAAGAATTCACTCGTGGGCAAAAACAGCTGCAACAACTGGAAATCAGTTTGGCAGAAACTAGGTAAAGATTAGCATCTCACATTGCATACAAGATGGGGTCAAAATGGGTGCATGATTTAGACGTAAAGAGGAGTTATCATAAGCAAATTAGGAAGCATTGAAAAATTTACCTGTCAGGTATATGGATAAAGGAAGAATTTGTGATTTAAAAGGAAATAGAAAGAATCACAGGAAGTAAAATGGATAGTTTTGATTACATGAAATTTAAAAGGTTTTGCACAAACAAAATTGATGCAACCAAAATTAGAAGGAAAACAAAAAAACTGGATGCGGGGGTGGGGACAAAGGAGAATTACAGCAAGTTTCTCTGATAAAGGTCTCATTTTCAAATATATAAGGAACTGAGTCAAATATATAAAAATATGAGTCGTTTCCCAATTGATAAATGGTCAAAGAATATGAACAGGAAGTTTTGAGAAAAAGAAATCAGTCATCTGTAGTCATAAAAATGCTTCAAATTTCTATTGATTAGAGAAATGCAAATTAAAACAACTCTGAGGTTGTTTGACCACCTCACACCTGTCAGAATGGCTAACATGACAGCAAAAGCATATAGCAAGTATTGGAAGAAATGTGGAAAATTGGTAACTGGTAGAACTGTGAACTGGTCCAACCATTCTGGAGAAAAATTTAGAACTATGCTCAAAGGGCAATAAACTATGCGTATCCTTCAACCCAGTAATACCATTGCTAGCTCTGTATCTGAAAGAGGTTCAAGAGAAAGGAAAATGCCCTGTATGTACAAAGTATTTATAATAGCTCTTTTTTGTGTGTTGCAAGAATTGGAAATTGAGGGGATGCTGTTCATTTGGGGAAAGGCTGAACAAGTTGTGGCATATGATTGTGATAGAATACAATGTGCTATAAAAAATGAGAAGCAGGATGGTTTCAGAAAAATCTGGAAAGATTTATATGATCTGGTGCAGAGCAAGATAAGCAGAACCAGGAGAACATTGTATTTAGTAACAGCAGTTTTGTACAATGATGAACTGTGAGTAACTTGACTATTCTGGTCAATATAATGATCCAAGACAATTTTGAAGGACTTATGAAAAATGCTCTCTACTTCCCAAGAGAGAATTAATAGAGTCTGAGTATAGAATGAAGCATATTTTTACTTTTTATTTTTCCTTATTTGTTTTTTGCAGCAAGGTGAGTATGAAAATGTGTCTTGCATGATTTTACATAATGTCCCATTTCTGACCTTTTCAATGGTTGGGAGAGTGGTAGCAGGAAGGGAAAGAAATCAGAACACACCAAAAAATTAATGAGTGTGAAAAATAAATTTATTTTTAAATAAATAGGTAAAATATTAATTTTAAATCCCATAATAACAAATTATATATATGTGTGTGTATATGTATACATGTGTGTACACATGTATACATATATGTATACTGTGTACACATGTATACATATATGTATACTGTGTACATATGTATACATATATGCACACGTATGTCTATTGATGCAATGGGTAGAGTACAGGGCCTGGAGTCAGAAAGACATGAGTTTAAATCTGGCCTGTCACTAACTTTTAGTGTCTTTTAGTGGTCAAGTCACTTTAACCCTGTTTCCCTCAATTTCCTCATCTGTAAAATGAGTTGAAGAAGGACATAGCAAACCATTCCATTATCTTTGCTGAGAAAACCCCAAATAAGGTCATGAAGAGCCAGGCACAACAGAACAATTCTTTATTTTGGTTACTGTTTTGCAGTAAACTTCTCAATTGCTATGATGGTCAAGGGTCACTTAAGATTGTTCCTCTCCCATTTTTTTTGCTTCTTTAAGTATATTGGGTTGATGTTGCTATAAAAACATACAGTGTCCTCTAATTTGGTATTTATTTCAAACTTTGCCTTAACCAGGCAATTTGATTACATACAGACAACTGATACTGCTCCATCTGTAACCTATCATCTTCTGTCTGTTAAAGCACAGTTTGTGATTTTGTGATGCAATTTGGCATTTGTCATATCAAATACTTTCTGACAATCTTCTTTTAAAAAAATCTATGTTATGTAGGCATGATGCTTTAAAATAATCTGTTTTTTTTTAACTCTACTTTTATTGACTGTAAATCATATTCCCCCGTTAGTTTTCACTACACTCCCCATGAAGTCACAGTGTTATAGATTTAGGTCTCCAATGTCTTCTGGGAAAAAAACAAACTTGGAATTCATCTAGTCATTATATGTTGACTTTGTATATATGACTTTATCAAGCTTTTCCCAGACTTTCTCTGCTTCTTCATTTTCTTCAACAGATATTGATGAATAAACTACAAACATGTCCTTATTTCATTGTCTGGATTTTGCCACTGTGCTTCAACTGTCTTTTTTTTTTCTAGACTTTCAGGCCCCTTCTCTTACTGGTGCATTCCTCCATTTTGAAAAGGGGCTCAGAATGAGCATATTTTACGATACTGGACCTCGTTACCATGAACATCTGCCTACCGCCTGCATTTCTGCCATGTACTGTCTTCCTCCATCTGAATATAAGCTCCTTGAGAGCAGGGATTATGTCGGGGTGTTTTGTTTTCATTTTTGTGTATATCCTTAGTACGGAGTACAGTGCCTGGCACATAAGTTCTTAATTCTTGATATCATTTGGTTGCAGTCCTTTGAACACTCTGTTTGGACAAAATGGACTATGTCCAGTGAAATGTAATTACAGTCATCATTGCCTTTGGGCACACAATGAAAATAATGCCCACAACTTTTATATTTATCTTGACAAAAGAGAACCTTGACCCATCCTTTCAGATGTCTGTAATTTCTTCATCTCTTCTAGTTTATTAATGGAGAGAAAGTCAATGTGAATTTATTTTTAATTTCCTCCAGTCATATGTCAGTTTGTAAGTGAATGGATATAACTTACATATATCTTCTTTGCGCGTAAGATTTGTTCCATCCATTGTATTTTATCCCCTCTGTTTAACACAGTACCTGGCACACAGTTGAAGGTTAATAAACACTTATCTATAGATGGTTAATTGACCAACAGTTAAATTCATATATGTAAATAAGTTATAAAAATGTCAATTTCAGTTTCCTCTATATCTTTGCAGATACCAAAGGGAACAATATATAGCACTATGTTAGGCTAAGTGTTAGAATACAAAAACAAGAGAGTCCCTTCTCTCAAAGACCTTTCATTCTTAATAGGAGACAAAATGTAAAAGGGCAGCTGAGGAGGGAAGCAAAGACAGCTGGTAGGAGCAGCAGACTGGTGGGTGAGAAGGAAATAATATGAATAGAAGAGCTGGGCCTCTTCAAAAATTTTTTTCCCTCAAAACCCTAGGGTCCGTAGTTATATAAGGGAGAAAAGCTATTTGATTTTTCCTTCATTTCAGTGATTAGGATTTTCAAAAAGTGCCCTGAAAACAGCATGACCAAAGTAGTGTCTCTCAGCCAGTGTAGACCACATCAGCCATAAAGCACAGCCATAAAACCAGAACAAAGGCTATCTACCCTCTAGGTCAGGGATTCTTAGAGTTTTTGATTTGTTTTTCCTTTTCCTCACGGTGCAGTATTCTTTGTTTTAGGAAACTGAAATGTGCTGAACTTTTAGAGTAACAAGGACAAGTTCCTGAGTATTTGGACTTCCAAGCCATTAACCAGGCCTTGGGATCCCTCTCCTCCTCCTTTCACTTCACCATCCCCTCAACCTCTTCCTCCCCTGCGCTTGTCCTTGATTTTCTGCACTTGAAAACTATACTTCTGAGATGGGCTCATTCTGAAACTTTCCTCAATACCTGGGCCCTCCTCATCTGGATCATCTCACCACTTCCAAGACCTGCTCATGCAGAAAGCACCCACTCCATCTGTGAGCTCCTCCTGAAGTTCCATTTTGTGAATGGGGTCCAGATTGACCTGACTTTATTTCACTTCTGGCCGTCTTCTTGACTGTTTTTTTTTTACTTCAAAAGCCTGGTGAGGTAACCTTAGCCTGCTTTTCAGCTCCCTTCAATGTATTATCTTTCTCTATCTGAATCTTTCTTTTTGCTTCTATTTGTATCCCCAGCACTTGGCACATAGTACTACTGGTGCATAATAAATGCTTAATAAAGATTTCCCTTTTCCTTCCTTTTTTTTCCTTTATTTCCCTTTTTTTATTGACCCACGTCTCTCAAGGGAGGACGTGGCTTGGCACCTTTGTGGAAAGAGTTGCTTTACAGCTTCCCTGTGTTACTAGGGAAAATTAACAATAAACTGCAACTTGGACAGAGGTTGGAGAATGACATCTCAGGGTGTGGTGAGGAGTTTCATGGCCGCCTAAGCGAAATTTGCACAGCCCAGTGTAAGCAGCACATCCTTTGAAAATCCCTCCTCAACACGTTGTCAAAATGACATGCTGCTGTTGTACCTGATATTTCTGGCCATGATAACACAGAGACTTGCTAGAGCAAACCAGACAGACCAAAATAGCTCAATTAAATTAGCTTTATAATAGAGCGCAGATTCCCATTTTTTACTCTTTCCTGAAATTGCTTAGTGCCTCACAGAAACATCTATGACTGCTAGATATTTTTGTCTGCAATATGCTAACCATTTGAACTACTTTTTTTCTTTTGTTACACATATTTTGGATTCTTGTCTAAGAAAAATCCAGCCAAAATGCAAATGAATCAGAATATTTTTACATACTATATGTTGTGTAATCTTACATGACCTAACTGCACGTTACTAAAAAGAAAGGACAGTTTGACAGGAACTCCAATGCATGCTTGCATTCTTGTTTCCATAAAAGCAAGGAACAGGTCTCTTTACTATTAATGAAGCTGTTTACATAAATTGATAATACAATAGGGACATCAAATGAGTTTGTAAAAAATGTCATTTTTAGCCAGGATCCTGAAGGTTTCAAAGCTACTTGTATCTTGTGCTAGCATTTAGCATTAGCATAAATTTAGCATATTTCCTCCCCCTATAACCAAGTCAGAGAAAGCAAAGCTTTCCCTTGCACTTGCCATATTTCTTTCTGTTGGAGTATTCTTTGGTGTTTTCAGAATTTATGTAGTACTGCGCCAATAAAAATGTAATTGGCCCCCA
This sequence comes from Bettongia penicillata ogilbyi, assembly GCA_023548195.1. Lineage (NCBI taxonomy): Eukaryota > Metazoa > Chordata > Mammalia > Diprotodontia > Potoroidae > Bettongia > Bettongia penicillata. Next base: position 65,084 of record JAJHZJ010000852.1, on the reverse strand, counting down.
TCACCAAATCGAGCCCCAAAATCGTAACTTTAGTTCAGTTGAAATTTGCTTTTGTGCCCAAAACGTTTATTAGAATAGATTCATTCCACCAGAGTGGCTCTAGTATTATGAGTTAACTTTTAATAAAAACAGTAATACATTTGAGAATAATATTCCTACCTCTGCTACCTTTCGCATTCTAGAGAGTGAGCTATCCTCACATAGCTCGAGTATTCTGACACAGTTATCAGAAATATGTAAGCCCACAAATTTATTTACTATACCTAACTGAGGGAGAGTTTTTTGGTCTTCTTTTTTAAGGCCAAATAATGAGCCCAATTCTCCCATTTTTAGATCGAAGGGATCACCCTGCAACATTGTTTAATAACTTCTTGTAAAAAGCAAGACAAATTCTCCTACCTCTACAGGGTTTCTCTCTGGCATTTACAATACCCTGGGAGCCAACCTGTGGATTAAATAATCCACATCCGAGCTCTGATCTTTCAAACATACTGATTTTTATAACCGTAGAAGGAAGGTAAACTTTGTTTTTTTTTCCATGTTGAGCAAATGTAGTAATAGCTAAGACCTGGAATAACTTACAAAAAGCAATTAGGCTAATTTAACTGCTGCAATTAACAGTAATTTCCTATAACAACCCCCTTTCAAAAAATAAGCAAAAAGAGGTGTACTTGCATGGATTGTGATTTAATGTGCTTTCATTTACATAAATCTCCTCAATGTGAATTTCCTTCATTGCTTTCTGATGGCTTTTAAAGTTATTTCAATACTTTATGTCATGCCTTTGAAGTCCTCCACACACACATCCCTTCCATTATTTTTACACTTGAACCTTTTATCAAACAGCTTTTTAATTCAGAAACACTTTGGACAAACAAGCAGTGGTCATCCATGGATGTCCCACATGACTTAAGAGTTGTGTCTCTACTTTCCCTAGCATTTTAGCTACTTTTCCCTTAAACTTTCTTTGTATGCTCAGTACTTAACACAATGTCTAGCACATAATAGGCTCTTAAATGTTCATTTACTGACTGAATGTAATGATGGAAAGAAGCAAGATAGGGAAGTTCCATCAAAAATTCCTACTTTGAATAAGAATTTAGGTTTTATTCTACATAGGTAGTTTCTATAGGGTTAAGGTTTCCAGTAGGTCATTGCCTTGATGGAATTCCATGAAGTTCTATAAGTGTTTATTAAGTACCTACTGTGTGTGTTATACCAGGGAAACAAAGACGAAATGGTCCCTCTCCACAAGGAGCTAAGATTTTAATGGGGTGATAGAACACATAAACATTTAACAAGGATACAAAGTGATGAAATGAACACAAACAATATTGGGATCATGAAAGCATCCCAGAGGGTGGTAGAAGCTAAAGCAGTGGAAAGAGGCGCTAGGTCCAAATCCTACCACTGATGCTCACCATCAAAGAGATTTTGAGCCTCAGTTTCCTCATTTGTCAGATAAGGATAAGAGATTCTGTGTGGCAGAAGTAAAGATGGAAAACATTCAAGGTGCAGGGCAACCAGCCACTCCACAGGAAATCATTTACCACCTGCTATGTACAAGAAACTATGCAGGTGAGAAGCACTGAGGTAAGAAAGAGTTAGTAGTTCAATTTGGTTGGAATACAGGCTTCATGAAGGGGAATATCATGAGATAAAGCAGGTTGTGAGGGCCTTAAACACTAGGTTGATTCATTAATTCAACATGATTCATTAATTTTGTTTTTTCTCCCAAAGATTCTGGTATGAGAAGGAACATTTTTGAGCACCTAATGAAACCAATTCCTTTGTAGTTTTCTCAAGTATCTGTGTATGAATCTGCTTCCTGTATTGGGAACTTGTTTTTTTACTTAGTGAATTTGCCCCTTGCATCTGCTCATAAATCAGAGTAGTCTTTTCACTTTTCAGGGAAAGGCTTGGGGTACAATTCTAACACTGCTGTCTGTGCCTCTTCTGCCTTTGTAATGTATTTTGTCAGACTGAGATTTTTTTTTATCTTTGCCTCAGTAACCTCAGCCTTATCATTCACTGATAGCCAGCTGCCTTCCTTCAGGTGCCATGCTGACAGACACAACAGACAGCCCTCTGCCTCTTTATCACACCCTTATCTAGACTTCCTCAGAGCAAGGGAACTTTTTTTAGGCTATTGGCTTCCAGGGACAGAGGAAAAGCTGGTGCTTTTAAGATTGAACTGCCGCTTCCTGCCCACACAGACAAGACAGGCTGGTGAAAATCATCGAGACATTACCATCAGATTCCCTCACTCTCCAGAATGTGTTGGGAGATGTGCATGGTCTTTCAAAAGTTGTACAGGCCTGTCTATTTCCCTACAATGGTGAATTGTTGATACAAGTGGATGTACAATTGATTGACAGCTTTAATGCAAGGCTCTGTGACTGCATGAAGGAAACTGATTTGAATCAGTTTGTTCCAATTACAGGGAGCGATGACTGTAAATATCCCATTCTTAGAGGAACAAGGTGGGTTCATCAGGAGCACCATATAGTTTCCTTCAAAATCATACTGGGAAGGTTATAAACCAAAAATACATTTCAAATACACTTCAAGATCTTGCAACTCACAGAATGTCAGACATAGTATAATCACTTCCAGGAATATTTCTTACTTGAAAATGAGACAATGGTTCTCTACCTTCAACAAAATTCAGCATGACAATACCCTTTCTCTTTCCACCCTTACTTGGTACACACTTCATTCCCAGTACACAAGAAAAACTGAGGACACAGCCTCAATATGCCACTTTTGAGTGGTGGCCAACCTTTGTCTTATTGAGGCCTGTCTGTGTTCATCTTTCATTTCCAAAGAAGACTATGGCATTAGCGATGATGACATGACTTGCACTTGACTTTGTTTTGAGGGAGGGAGGGCTGTGCAAAGTCACCAGCCTCACTTTCTCTTCCTGAGCCATCTGGATTCAGTGACCAGATATTCATCAGGATGACTGGAGAAGGCCCAGGATGCAATGGGAAACCTTGGCCTATACAAGTACTCACTTAGAGTGAGGTAACACCCATTCAGTAAATAGGCCTCTTTAATAAGTAATGGAAGAATGGTCCCTTTAATGATCAAAACACAAAAACGTAAGTAAATCGAGTTGGGAGGGAAAGAGAAACAGGTACTATTGCTTATTGAGGCATGGTGTTACAGGAGGAAGAGTTCCTAGTTTGGAGTCAGGGCATATAGGTTCAAAACTGCGGTCCCTTAACTTCTATGAATCTCATTTTCCATATCTATAAAATTAGGGGGGGTCAACAAACCCAGCCTCTAAAGTTCTTTCCAGGGAGAATCCTATGACCTGAGTTCAAATCTCTCACTTAACCACCTATGTTACCTCATGCAAGCCATTAACATCTCTTAACCTTAGTTTCTTCATCTGTAAAATGAGAGAGTTGAACTGGATGCCCTCGATCCAATGAGATAATTGGAATAGAACATTGCCGTTGTTTAATCATTTCAGTTGTGTCCAACTCTTTGTGACCCCATTTGGGGTTTTCTTGGTAGAGATACTGGACTGATTTGTCATTTCCTTCTCCAGTTCAATTAGCATATGAGGAAAGGAGGTAAAGAGGGTGAAATGACTTGCCCAGGGTCATACACTGGTAAGTGTCTGAGACCAGATTTGAACCCAAAAAGATGGATCTTCCTGACTCCAAACCTGTCACACCACCTAGCTGCCCAACTACTGGGTTCTAGCAGGGGTTAAATAAATGTTCTTTCCCCCTTCTCTTTCCTTCCAAGGTTAATTAACTGCCTACTCTGTGCAAACAAACTGAGAAGCTCTAGATCTATGATCCTGTGATCTATAAAATGAGAGAGTTAGAGTCTTAAGGTCCCTTCCAGATAGAAATTTATACTGCTCTGATCTTCTATGGTCAATGTATCATTTCCATGTCTTAGGTTTCATAGTACCCAAGAAAAAGATTATATATCATCAGTATTGATAGAAATAAAGGCTAACGGCTAGTATCAATTCTGTGACAGACTTTGATAGATGTGAAAAACATCTACAATTTCATTCCTGCCACAAAGTTGAAAACCCAGAGAAGGAACAAAAAAAAAAAAAAATCCATTACTTATCAGTAGTTTCAAAGGTCTATTCAAAATCAGCCTGAAATTCCAAATACAATGTTTTCCCCTCAGATAAAGCCCAATTTCATTTGATGAGTGGCTGTGTCAATAACCAGACCTCACAGATCTAAGCTACAGAAAACCCTCATCTTTGGCAAGAATAAACATTCTACTCACTGATTACAGTTTGGGGTATGAGCTCATGACAGAGGATTGTTACCCCTTGTTTTTTCCTCCCTCATGAATGCTGTAGATGGCAAATGGTATTGACTCTCCTTTCAGTGAATATTTCCATGTGAGCATATAATCAGTGGGGTTGGACATTAGGGGTAGCTCAGCACAAAAGCCATGACATGGGGCATCTCATGGTGGCAGAAAACCTGAAAAGAAACCCCCTGCAGCATTCTTCAGGAGAAGATGGCTTTCTACCAGACATTAACAAGATCTTTCCGGTAAACTTTTTGAAGGGAAAAATAAACATTTTTTTCTGTCATGTCAAGCTTCCTATCTATTTTCCACCTTGACCAGAAACTGAAGGAGATTGCCTAGTTTCCCAAAGTTATAGATATCTAATTATATTTTTTTCAAATGGATAGAAGTCATTTTTAATGGTTTTCAAGAACAGATTCCATAACTTTATTCAGTTACCTAACTAGTGATCTTTTTATCCACTCTGACCACCGAATCATTTTCTACCAAACATGTACATATCCATTAATTTCATGTCTTTTCCTGACTACCTTGTCAAAGATGATCCCTGTACAGAGGTATTTAGGGACGAATGTAGTTTCCAGAAGTATTTATTTTCAAAGAGAACGGTGCTGGCAGGCTAGTTGCTAATATTTAGTGCAGCTTTGAGTTAAAGTAGTTAATCTCCTAATACACTGTGGCTGCTCTGTGTTGCAATCACAGGGAATTGAGAGGAATGGCACCGGGAAAGGGGAAAAGAAGGGTTCAGACTGAGCCAGGAGAATGTGGCTGAATTTGAGAAACAATCTAAGAAAAAGAAGAACATTCGCTTGCTGATTCTTTTCTAATTTCCTCATTTGAAGTAGACAGAATGATATCTGACTGACCATAAGTCTCTCCACTATATCTACTGGGGTTAATAGAAAGAAGCTAGTAATATGAAGGAAATATAAGCTATGTGATGTCAATTTATATTGAACCCCTCAGGAAACAGCTGGAGAGTATTCAGGACATCGATTTCCCAGAAAAGGGGAAAGATACTTAGCCTCTATAGAATCAGTCTATTTAAATGTAGTTATCTGGGTTTAGAGTAGAAAAAAAAAACTTGGGGGTCAAAGGGACTAAGGTTTAATCCAGACTTTTCTGGTTACTGCTTATTTGACCAAAGGCAAGTCATCTGATCTCTCCATTATTGTCTGTATGTAAAATATGGCTCTTGGCATCAATGACTAATGTCCCTTTCAGCTCTAAGTCAATGATCTTAACAAGGAAGGATATGAAGAGTTAAACTGGAAGATACCAGACACCTTTTTTTGTGCATAAGACTATTCTGCGGTGACATCTTAAGACACACGCCATGTGTAGTATAAAAGATGCTGTCACTCCACTGAGGGACAGAGTTCAAATTTCGCCCCTGTTGCTTACTACTGTATGACCATGGTGAAGTCATTTAACACCTCATATTCAGTTTCTTCATCTGTAAAATAAGAGCATAGGACTAGATGATACCTAAAGTCTCCACCAGCCTATAATTTTATCTATGAACCTTTTGGTGGTATGAGTGCAATGAGTATGAGTAGAGTGGGGCTTCTTCCTTTTGAGTTCAAGGATTTTTAGTTCTTTGAAACTTTTTCTTGAAATTGAGGACTTCTACGCTCTAGGAACATTGCAATTACAGAGAGATGAGATGACTTCACATCCAAACTTGGCATAATGGACCAGGAAAACAATCAGATTTGACAATCTTTCTTTGTATACAGTTAAGTGTCTGTGCCAAACCGATGTAGTCCCCAAATCAGACTGTTGCCTCCCTCCATCATTGCCTTCCAAGGGAATAACTGGATAACCTAAATATAACTAAATTCTTTATTTAGACTACATGACCCTTGCTGGGGTCGGTTATGGAGGCCTCAGAAGTCATCACTGACTTTTCCTCCGCCTATGCTTTGATTCACATAGAAGACAAAGCACCAGAGAGATAAAAGATGAATTTACTATGCATTCGTGGAATCTGACACATGGCATTATATTCATGAAGCCACATTCCAGTCTAGTTCTGCCCCTATTATAGTATTGTGTTATCATATTCTTCCATTACTTTCACTCAGTCTCAACTTCCTGGTCTTTTGACTTAATTATTGTTCATCATCATTCTATAGTGACTTATATGCATCATCCTGGACCGATCTCTGAATGGAAATGGAAGCTTATTGTTTTCACTTACTTTTAATTTCTTTTTCCTTTTACTCTGTTTCTTCTTTCACAACATGACTAATATGGCACAATTGCACATATATGACCTATATTAAATTGCTTACTGTCTTACTGATATGGAGAGAAAAATTTGGAATTTAAAGATGGCATGGTAAAAGCAAGGACTTGTTTGAGTCTCACCCACAATCCCTCAAATACCTATAAAAATGATTCTAAACAAATTCTAGAGCTACAGAACACACAAAATGACAGAGTGAAACAAATCTCCAGCCCAAGACAACCAGGCAGGTCAACAAGAAGAGTATATCACACCAGGCTGGGAGTAGCTTGCAGTCTGACGTGGGACACACTGGCTCAGACAGAGCCAGGGTAGGCCTCAGAGGACTGAATCACTGGCCATTGTGCCAGTTTACAGACTTCTCACCCCACAAATGCCAAAGACAGAAGAGAAGATCAGTATGAAAATTCTGTGGGACCTGGGTGAAAGAGGAGGGCTGTCTGGTGGGGTTGGGCCTCAGCCCAAGGGCAGGAGAGGTAGCTGCTGTGATGGTAGCTCCAAGAGCAGCAGTAGTAACTGATTTGAGAGCTCTGAGCCCAGAGACAGTGGGAGATCAAGCAGCTGATACAAAATCCCTGAAGCCTGGGAGAGTATACATAACCCTGTATCAGTAAGTACCCCAACATACACAAGGAGTACCTGCTATCACAATATGAATTGGTCTCAGGCCATGGAAGAGCTCAAAAAGGATTTTGAAAATCAAGTAAGAGAATTAAAGTAAAAATTGGGAAGAGAAATGAGAGCAATGCAAGAAAATCATGAAAAATGAGTTAACAGCTTGCTAAAAGAGATCCAAAAAATACTAAAGAAAATAAGACCCAAAAAGCCAATGAGGAGAAGGCAGAACTGGCCAAATGGAAATGGAAGTCTGAAAGCTCACTGAAGAAAATAATTCCTTCAAAATTATAACGGAGCAAAAGGAAGCTAATGACTTTATGAGAAACCAAGAAATTACAAAACAAAACCAAAAGAATGACCAAATAAATAGAAGACAATGTGTAACAGCTCATTGGAAAAACCACTGACCTGGAAAATAGATCCAGGAGATACAGTTTAGAAATTATTGAACTACCTGAAAGCCATGACCAAAAAAAAGAGCCTAGACATCATCTTTCAAGAAATTAGTAAGGAAAACTCCCCTGATAGTCTAGAAACAGAGGGTAAAATAGAAATGGAAAGAATCCCCTGATCACCTCCAGAAAGAGATCCCAAAAGGAAAATTCCTAGGAATATTGTAGTCAGATTCCAGCGTTCTCTGGTCAAGGAGAAAATATTGCAAGCAGTCAGAAAGAAACAATTTGAGTATCATGGAAATACGATCAAGATAACACAAGATCTAGTAGCTTCTACATTAAAAGATTGAAGGGCTTGGAATATGATATTCCACAGGCCAGAGGAGTTAGGATTAAAACCAAGAATCATCTACCCAGAAAAATTAAGTATAATACTTCAGGGGAAAAAAATGGTCATTCAATGAAACAAAGAGATTTTTAAGCATTCTCAATGAAAAGACCAGAACTGAATAGAAAGTTTGACTTTTAAATACAAGAAGCAAGAGAAGCAAGAAAAGGTAAACATGAAAGAGAAATCATAAAGGACTTATTAAAGTTGAACTATTTACATTCCTACATGGAAAGATGATGTTTGTAATTCATGAGACCTTTCTCATAATTAGACTAGTTGGAGGAAATGTAGATAGATAGAAAGATAGCTAGAGAGAGAGAGAGAGAGAGAGAGAGAGAGAGAGAGAGAGAGAAAGAGAGATAGATAGATAGATAGATAGATAGATAGATAGATAGATAGATAGATGGCACAGAATGAGTAGAATATGAAAGGATGATATCTAAAAATAAAATTAAGGGGTGAAAGAGGAATATATTGGGAAAAAGAGAAAAGTGGGGATAGAATCAAGTCTCACATAAAAGAGACAAGAAAAAGATTTCATAAAGGAGGATAAGAGTGAGGAGGTGAGAGGGAATGAGTGGACCTTACTCTCATTAGATTTGGCTTGGCATCTTACCCAATAGGAAAGTAAGGGTGAAGGGCATAATGAGGTGATGATGGAAGGCAGATTGGGGGAGAGGGTAGTCAGAAGCAAACACTTTTGAAAAGAGACAGAATCAAAGGAGAAAATAGAATAAGTGGGGAGCAGGATAGGGTGAAGGGAAATATAGTTAGTCTTTCACAATATGATTATTATGGAAGTGTTTTGCATAATTACACATGTATAACCCATATTGAATTGCTTGCCTTCTCAGCGAGAGTGGGTGGGGAGGGAAGAAGAGGGAAAATTTGGAACTTAAAGTTTTAAAAACAAATGTTAAAAACTATTTTTACATGCAACTGGGAAATAAGATATACAGGCAATAGGTTATAGGAATCTATCTTTCTCTGCAAGAAAGGGGGAAGGGTATGGGAGAGTGATACAAGGGAGGGCAGAATGGGAGAAGGGTTAATCAGAATGCATGCCATCTTGGGGTGGGGGAGGGGAGAGTGGGAGAAAATTTGGAATTCAAAGAATGTCAAAACTTGTATTTACATGTAATTGGAAAAAAATAAAATATTATTTAAAAGAAAAAAAAAAACCTGAATTGGTATTTAGGCCTGGATGTCATTTGCTTTGGCTAAAGCCATGATTTCTCCTTATTATCATACGTTCTCTCCTTTCTTCTTTATTCATCCATAGTGACTACTTATCAACTCTTTAAACTGTTGCTGTGCCTCTTACTAAGCAAGAGTTTTTGTTTGCTTGTTTTTTTTTTTTTTAAATGAGGGAGGTGGGCTTGATGGTTCTTGCTTTTCCTTCTTGCTCTAGAACTATCATCTTAAAATCCTAAGAGATAGAATTAAAAAAAAATGTAGCAACTGATTGACTGTTTTGGGTTTGGGTGAAGCAGGTAGTGCATCCATAATGGAAAGTGAAATTGTGAGAACGACTCAAAAATTGTGAATCGGAGTGTTAAAGTGGTAGAGTGGTCAACAAAAATAGGGATGTCTAGAAAGAAGGAAGCGAGACTTGGAGGGAAAAGTAAAGGCTTCCATTTTGTACATCTTGAGTTTGTGTGTGTTTGTACTTTGTTGCTGAAGAGGATCATGCCATCAGAGAAATGATGACATGATTTGCACTTGGCTTTGTTTTGAGTGAGGGAGGGCTGTGCAGGTCACCAGCCTCACTTCTGCTCCAGAACCATCTGAATCCAGTGACCAGATATTCATCAGGATGACTGGAGATGACCCAGGATGAGGCAGTTGGGTTTAAGTGTGCCCAAGGTCACACAACTAGTGAGTGTCAAGCGTCTGAGGTGAGATTTGAACTCAGATCCTCCTGACTCCTGCACTGGTGCTCTATCTACTGCCCCTCCTAGCTGCCTCATCTTGAGTTTGAGGTTCTTCGAGGATATCCAGTTGGAAATGTGTAGTTGGTGATGTGAGTCTGGAGCTTAGGAGAGATATAGACTTATAAATTTGGAGTTGGAAGGGATCTTTAGAGAAGTAGTCTAAGGCACACCTCAGTTTATAAATGAGTAACTGAAGCCCAGACTTGCCCAAGGTTACTTAGGTACTAAGTAACCAAATAGCATTTGACCCCAGATCATTGGTCTCTAAATCTGTCCACAGTTGGCTTTGAGGTATAGAAGAGGGGATTAAATGCTGCATAAACTTCCTTAGTTGTGTGACCTCTACTACCATTTAGTGGTTGTTTAGTCATTTCAGTCTTGTCCAACTCTTTGTGACCCCATTTGGGGTTTTCTTGGCAGAGATTCTGCAGCGGTTTGCTATTTTCTTCTCCAGCTCATTTTTTAAAATTTATTTATTTAACTTCTTACATTCATTTTCACAAAATTTTGGGTTCCAAATTTTCTCCCCATTCATCCCCTCCCCCCACCCCAATACACCAAGCATTCTAATTTCCCCTATCACCAATCTGCCCTCTCTTCTGTCATCCCTCCCTTCTCTTGTCCCCATCTTCTCTTTTGTCCTGTAGGGCCAGATGACTTTCTATTCCCCATTAACTGTATTCCTTATTTCCTAGTAGCAAGAACAATGCTAAACATTTGTACCTAAAACTTTGAGTTCCATATTTTCCCCATCCCTCCCTCCCCACCCATTCCCTTTGGGAAGGCAGGCAATTCAATATAGGCCCTATCTGTGTAGTTTTGCAAATGACTTCCATAATAGTCGTGTTGTGTAAGACTAACTTATCTCCCTCCATCCTATCCTGCCCCACATTGCTTCTATTCTCTCTTTTGATCCTGTCCCTCCCCAAGTGTTGATTTCAAATTGCTCCCTCCTCCCATTGCCCTCCCTTCCATCATCCCCCCCACCTTGCTTATCGCCTTCTCCCCCACTTTCCTGTATTGTGAGATAGTAAGCAAGAGTTAAGTAGAAAACAGATGGGAAACCATCACAGTTTCACTGAAAGACATCAAGTATTTTGTCTGACTCTGTTTTCTTCAGCCTGAGTAAATTCTTACTCAAGTCCTTCTTACTCCAGTTCTTTGGCTGCCATGAAGATTCTCAGGTGATGGTTTAGGGAAAGCATGGGCAGAGTTGCTATGGTTTCAATTACTGGTTTGGCCAATAACTACCTTTCCTGGAAACCCTGCAGTGAGGAAAACAATTTGAACTGTAGTAAGATCTCTTATCAGACACAGACTCTGAGAAATTCTTTCTTCTGAGCAGATAGAAACATTATTTTCTTCTTTATCGCCTCCACCCTTTCAAATTTCCCTATTATTGTGGAGGACACCACTAATCTCCTAGTCCCACAGGCTTTCAACCTAGGTGTCATCCTTGACTCCTCACCATTGCTCCCTTCTAAATCCAATCTCTTACCAAGGCAACAACTTGATTTTTACCTTCAAAACATCTCTTGAATACCCCCTCCCCTTCTTTTCTCTGATACTATCATCACCCAGAGAATGCAAGTCAACTCTGGTCAGCTGGCTGTGTTGTTCCAATGCCAAATGTATGCTTGCCCATAAAGATTACTGTATGGAGAACTACTGCAAGGCAAGCACTCACATGGTGGTCAGAAAAGTGAAACAAGGACACTCACACGGTCTGTCTTAAGAACTTTGGAATTGATTATAGCATAGGACCGCCTAGCATGATACACCCTCATCAGAAAAGGTGCCGTGTTGCATGAGCAAAGCAGAAATGAAGTAGCTCTCAAAAGAAATGAGAGATGTGCAAAATTAGAGAATCCATCCCAAATGTTCACATGGACTGTGTGCGCCTGACCTGTGGTAGAACCTTCTGATCTCATATTGGTCTGGTCAGTCACAGTCGGATGCAATGGAACTTGATTCTAACATAATGAAGTCATCTTAGTCCTCTTCAAGAACGTAGAACAACCACCCAACAAACCTCTCCACACCTGGACCATGGCTGTCACCTGCAGATGTTGATCTGCTCACCACAATTCTCTGCCCACCCTAGTTCATCCTCCACTCAGCTGCCAAAATGATTTGCCTAAAGCCTGGGTCTGACCATGTCACCCAAACCTCACACTCCTCCCTACCCCAACCCACACATACAGTCAATAAAACCCAATGGCTCCCCATCATTTGTATGATCAAATATAAAATCCTCAAATATGAAAACCTTTTTATAACCTACCCCACCTTTTCCAGTCTTCTTACCCCAACACACAAACACACACACACACACGCACACACACACATACACACATTCAGTCCAGAGACAATAGAATTCTTTCTGTTGTTGCTGAAACAAGATTTCATCTCTCCACTCCAGGCATTTTCTTTGGCTGTCTCTCCTGCATGGAATGCTCCTGTCCCTTATTTTTGTCTCCTGGTTTCCCTAACTTCCTTTAAGTGCCAGGGAAAATCTCACCTTCTACCAAAGGGCATTCCAATTTCTCTCAGTTCCAGTGCCTTCCCACTGGTTGTCATTTACAATTTGCTACTTATTCTGCACATAGTTCATTTCTACATACTTGCTTGCATGTTGTGTCTTTCATTAAATTTTGAGCTCCTTGAAGGCAGGGATAGTCTTCTGCTTTTCTTTATATCCTCAGCTAAGTGGCACAGTGGATAGAGAACCAGTGCAGGAGTCAGGAGGACCTGAGTTCAAATATCACCTCAGACGCTTGACACTCACTAACTGTGTGACCTTGGGCAAGTCACTTAACCCCAATTGCCTCATCCTGGGTCATCTCCAGTCATCCTGATGAATATCTGGTCACTAGATTCAGATGACTCTGGAGGAGAAGTGAGGTTGGTGACCCACATAGCCTTCTCTCACTCAAAACAAAGTCAAGTGCAAGTCATGTCATCATTTTTCTGATGGCATGGTCTTCTTAAGCAATGAAGGACAAACTCTCTTAATAAAGTGCCTTATACCTAAGAGGCACATAGAAAATCAGTGAATGACTGACTACTATTCATCTTTTTAATAGTGTGTAATCCTGGTACCATGACATTTATCTCCCCTGAGCTCAGTGTAGCAGCGCCCTCGTGAACCCAAAGGAGAGAATGGAACTCTTTGTTTCTTCTTTTTTTTAACCTTGTCAAATTTAATAAACTCCTTTTTTCAGTCTTTCTAATTAAAAAACAAAAGTTATCACCTACATTTCCCAGCAGTTCAATACCTTGGATAGAGAGATGACCTTGAAACAAGGAAGTTTAAGTGATTCTCTAACACTAGCTGCCTACCTGTCCTGGGGCAAATCAATTAATCTCTAAATGTGCTAGATCAGTGCAGTCAAATTCAAACAGCAACTGGAGTCACTAATCTGTACATAAGGAACCCTGCTAGCTACATTTTGACTTAGTTTTAAAATGTAATATTATCTATATTTCATTACACTTTTTATTTACGTTGTTAAATATTTCCTAATTACATTCTAATCTGGTTCAGGCTGAATTAGGAAGTGTTGTGGGCCACATACAGGGCAATGCATCTGATCTAGGCAACTCCCTAAAGCACTAAACTGAAGACTGCTAACCTGCCTATATGGAATTTACTTTTCTAGGAATTTCCCCCTAACAATCAAATCACAGGTCCAATCTGTATGGCTACCCCTCCCAGTATGCCGTCCCTTATAATAAAGAAAAAAATTATGAAGTAAGGACATTTCAATAAAATTAACTGAGACATAGAATAAAACAATTATAGGCAGCTTTCCATACCCATAGATCCTCACATCTGCAAAGAAGTGGGTGTGGTGCATCCTTCTATTTTTTCTGTAGGGTTAAGCTTGGGAGCTCTACATTTCTTAACATGGGGATTATGTTCGAATGAGATTCCTTTTTGTCTTGCTTTCTCTACAGTGACTCTATTTTTACCATGACATAGTAGACAATGAATTTTGCCACTCTGAATCTGCATCTGTTTCTGTTCTCTACTGCAGAAAGGAGAAAACTTAGTCCTCAGACAACTTTCTGAAAACTCCTGAACTCTTGAACATTAAGCATCCCATCCATGCATCACTGCAAACATCATGAGGCTAAAAGTCTCCTTTTCATGAATTATGAGAAGTAAGGAAGAACTCATTCTTCCAGAGGTCTGTGTTTTTTGGTAATCTTAAAAAAATGGGGTAGCTAGATGGCACAATAGACAGAGCACCAATCCTGGAGTTAAGAGAATCTGAATTCAAATCTGACCTCAGACACTTATAGCTATGTGATCCTTGACTTCCTTACCCCTGATTGCCTCAAAAAGAAAAAAATAGTGCAAGTCTTCATAAACAAATGCATTTCTGTTCATGACTTACTGAGTGATCTTAAAAAATTTATCAGTATTAGAATATTGGATTTTTAGAACTGGATGAGACCTTAGAGATTTTATGGATGAGGAAACTGAGATCTAGACTGGCTAAATGATTTGCCCAATGTCACATAAATAATAAATAAGGGATCTGGGATTTGGACCCAGGCCCTCTCTTGCAAAATCTCCTAGACTTTCCATTCAATTGTGCTGCCTCAGTAGGTGAGAGCAAGTTGGAAAAAAAAAACAAAACTGGAGGTTGATAATCATTATCCCTCACCCCATCAGCTCATCATCACAGCTCCATTTTCTTCCAGCCAGGTTGAGAAGGTTCCAAGGAGGGTGCCCCAGTACTAGCTCCTTAAAGGAAGCTTTCATATTCTTATGAATTTTTAGTTGCTTTTCCCCCTACAATCAAAACATTATATGGTAAGCAGAAGTTTAGTATGTTGACTGAACTATACTGAGCCTCAGAAAGTGAAATGTGAAACAGAACTTTTTCTCAACAGAGAAAGCCTAAGTGTTTTTAATTATAGAGAGAATCTTCTAGGTGTGTACCATGTAGAGCCCTTCTGAGTGGAAACAGTGTCATTTGGTGACCAGAGTCAGATAACGTGGTCTTTAACCTCAGCTCCACCTCGAACACATTCTGAAAACTTGGGCAGGTTAAGTGGTCTACATTTTTAACATCTATTGAAAAGAGGATTCTGAAAATTTTCCCCTAATTCATAGGGTTATTTTCAAGACCCTAAAAAAAATGGATTTAGCCTCAGAAGACCAAATCTGAAATCAACAACATGCTATCTGTGTGACCTTGATCAAGCATAGGTTCCTCATTTATAAAATCTCTAAGATCTTTTCCAGCTCTAAAAAGTCTACATTTCCACCCTAATATTTTCCAAGATCATCAATATGTTCTTTAGCACAATATTTTTTGGATTATTTTGAGATAAACATTTGTCAAATGTCTAACAAATTGCATGAGGAGATATATAATAATATAACTAATAATATTAATCATCTTTACACATAATTTTGAGGTTTGCAAAGTACTATACAGACTTTATTTATCTAATTCAACATTCAAAACAACTTCATGCAATAGATAGCAAATTACTAAATTATCCCCATTTGACAGATAAGGAGCTGAGGTTAGATTCCTTGCTTCCCTTAGCTAGTATCTGAAGCAGCTTCAAATTAAAATCTCAAATGACTTCAAATCCAGCACAGTGGTATGGTGAAAAGAGCTCTGAATTTGGAGTCAGAGGACCTGGTTTCAAATCTTGCCTTGTTAAAATTGCTGAGCAAATCAGTTAACTCCTTTCCCTGACCCTTAGTTCCTTCATCTACAAAATAGGACAGGATGGCCTTTTAAGGTTCTATCTGACTCTAAATCTATGATCCTGTGACATTTCCAATACATAATGCTTCCTTCCAAAATTGAGTTCCTTTGTCTGAATAGGCAATATGTACATAAATATCATATAAAATATAATCTAAATTCATTGAGAAGCAAAGTACTGTGATACACTGTACAGCTACCATCATTTCATCAAAAGGGATCTATAGAATCTAAGAATGCCTTCAAGTTTCTTTTCAATATTTGAAAATTATGGTTTGGCTACAGGAGAGCAATCTCCTGATATATTGCTTTTTACTGAGAATATATTTAATTCTAAAGGTCACATTCCTTAAATATTTCCTGCAGACTAAATGGAGACTCAGGAGCCAGGCCAAGCCTATTGACTCTGTGATGTAGGGAAATTAATCCAAAATTTTAATTTGACCAGGGGGTCGAGGGTAACTTATGCCTGAAAATACCAAGTGGAGAAAATAAACTGTTTGGAAAGTAACATCAAATGAACTCACTGTGTCTGTAGAAGTTATATGAAAACTGGCACAAAAGCATTTTAGATATTCTTCATCCCCAAGTCTGGCATTTTTTTTGCCTGGTTTGACCACAAACGTTTTTCCTTGGCCACAAAAAATGCAAAGGCAGACAGCATCTTCTTTTTCAAAAGTTATGTCTCAGGAAAGGAGAAGAAACCATCTAAAGAAAGTAACTTTTTTTTAAAGAGAGAAAGAAAATCTAGAAACTACCTTTCACAAGAGAAACTAAAAACATTTAGCTACCAATAGAATTGGTCATATCTGTCATCCCATCTGTCATCACATGTTTTAATACAACATTCACAAGAACTAACCTTATAAGGAATTTCATCACCTCTTGGGGTCAGGATTAAGCCCTTCAATGGCATCTTCAAGCTCTCCCAACTAAAGTCCACAGCTGTTCTTTTGAGATTATTACAATGAGGAGGTATTATAATTCATAAGAAGTCTATTTTTATTTCCTCAGAAATTGAGATTTAGAGTTACTTCCCCCTCTAGCTACAAAGTGTAATAGACCATACTCTTCCTAGGTATGAAGGAAGGAAGTATTTCCCTAATTCCTCTATAAGAAGAGACAAATTTGCTAACTTCCTACCACTCTGTGCCTAGTTCTTCTTTGGAGGTTATTATAACTTTGCCCAACACAAGGATCTATGAAATTGGCTAGACTGTCTAATAGAGTTAAGACACTGGAGATATTGATAATGCATTTTTACTTATTGTTAATGTGAGTTTCCTTCGTAATGGGAAGATCTTTCTCATCTATTAATAGGCCCATGCGACCTGCTTAAGTCACATGGAAGCCCGAGCCACATGAGTCAAATCATATGGAACAAGAAGGGGTGCAGCTAGAATGGAACTAAGAGGAAATTGGTCACAGTAGTCAGAACTGAGAGAGAGAGAGAGAGAGAGAGAGAGAGAGAGAGAGAGAGAGAGAGAAGGCAGGCAGCTGGCTACTATGAGTGGGAGAGCCTGTTTATGATTTGTTTAAGGGAGCAGGTTTGTGGGAAGCCTAACAAGGGGGAAGGCTTGGGGATGGTGTTGCCCTCTGCATTGTTATGGTGTATGAATTTCTTTGGTACTATGATGGATTCATCTTTCTGGTGCCTGAATAAATGTTTTCGTTCTGTCTTCCATGTGGAGAGTCTGTTATATTTCATGATTCAGAATTGTGCTGCCATACTCATGACCACCATAGGTGCTGTGAATTCTGCATTGGTGCTACAATCATCTATTCCGACTCTCCAATTTTATAGACAAGAAAACTTATACCTGAAGTAGTTGAGTTACTAAAAGTCACATAAGTAGGAGATCTGATATTTAATCCTAGACCTAAGGATTCTGAAATCTGGTACTTTCCCCAATACATCATGGTAAACTGAAAGTGATATGCACAAATTGGCTCCAATCTTCCATAAAATGCCAATGACCACTGGTTGGGGTCAGACAGAGATTAGGAAACAAGCATAAATGAGGAAAAGGGAGTGGGTTGATTAGCAGAGAACTCTTTCCTACTCTATTCAAGAAACTAGAAAATGTGATCCAGAATTCAAGTCTATTTGCATGGAACTATCTTTGTTGGCAGAGAATGATGTTCCTTGACTGTGTGAGAGTTAGAGCTCGACAGATCTTGGGAAAGGAGAGATCCTGGTTTTTCTTCTGGCTTCCAGTTTTAAGAGAAGACACACATGGTTCCAGATCTTTTTCCAGGAAAGGTTAGAGGGAGGAAAAACCTCTGGAAAAAAGCTAACATGAAGCAGAGCTGACACCTTTATCATGTTCCTATTTCAGTTGAGGAGATTTCTCTTCTAGTAAGATCTGAGACTCTCTCCCACTCAGAGTAGGATATCTAAGATCAACAAAGAGAGTATGACCCATAGGAAAAAAAGTGTGAATAGATACTGCTAGAGCCTTCTCTGTCCACCTTTCTCCAAAGGAGACTTTGATTTCTGCCAGAAGGGGAGCAAGAGATTATTAACAGGCTGGTCATTCTAAGAGATGGTGACAGACTAAAATTATACCAATTAACACTTCTCCCCCTCCCTTAAATATTGCTAGTCAAAGGGAAATAGTTTTCAGAATCAAGTTGTGCCCCTGATAACTATCCATTTAACCAGGAAGAGAGATCCAAGATATATTTGCTGTTATTGTTAGGTCTGACTCTCATGATCCAAGCTCCAAACATTTTATTTCACACCAACTGACAGTTTCACAAAAGCCATCCACATCATGAATAGAAAGTAAACCAACTTATCCAAGCTAATAGCAAGCCAATAAGAGATTTCTAATACAGATTGGAATATGCCAGATACTGCACAGAGCAAATGAGTTAACCCACTGGGGGTGTGAGAGACACAGAAAGGGACAGACAAAGATTTCATAAAGATTTCACCCAGAGGAAAATTCCCTGAGTCTCTTAAATGATAAGCTGGAGGTAGGTAAGCACATGATCGATCAATGAGCTTTTCTACAAGTCAGTTCCTTCTAAGAATCTTTCTCTCTCTTCAGGTACCTCTCACAGAAAAAAAAAAAAAGGCTGGAACCAAGTGTGTCTCTTCAAAGCTGTGAGTCAGAAGAACTAGGATCTTTCCTCTTCCAAGCTCTTGTTAACTTGACCCTTCACATAGACATACAGCCCATAGCTCACTGGGTAATCCCTTTCCACCAAAAAGGACAGTCTTATACAAGTGGATTTGGGCCCTGGGTTACATTAAGAAAAAGAAAAAAAAAAGCAACTACATCCTCAAGGAACTTACCAATGAGGCTATAAGATTGAAAACTGAAATGACGTGCTTAGTCAAAGCTAGTTAAGTTGCATGATTAGGAGTAAATCCTAGGTCTTCCGACACAATATTCACTATTCTTTCCACTACTTTTCTTTTTGAAGGTTCCAATTAATGCAAGTTAGAATTCTCTAAGGAATTCTCTGTATCCCTCCACCCTTTCCCTGCACACACAGAAGGGAAGAAGAAAGTCCAAACATTTATACAGGTACCTACTATGTTTCAGGCACTGTGCTAAGGGCTATTTTACAAATAGTATTTAATTTGATCATCACAACAATCCTGGAAAGTAGTTACTATGCTTATCCCCATTTTATAGTTGAGAAAACTAAGGCAAATAGAGCCTAAGTGACTTGCCTCGAGTCACACAGCTAGCAAGTATCTAAGGTTGAATTTGAACTAACTCTATGTCCAGTGCTCTATTAATTGCTCTATCAGCTCTGCCTTATACAGAAAGTAATTTTTAAAAATTTCAAAACTGGAAAATTTCATCAACAATTTTAGCTTTTCTATTAGGATGAGTCTTGGCACTGAAATCTCTGTATTATCACTATTTAATTTCTAGGACATAAGACTATAGATTCTGAAATTAGACATGACAAAGACTCCCTAAAAACAAACCATAAAATGGATACAATGCAATAAATATTTACTATGTGCAAAAGATTCTGCCAGCCACTGTGAGAGATAGAAGGATGAGGGATGAGGCCTCCTTTTCTCAACAAGCTTACACTCTGGAAAAGGGAATAAAGGACAGAGAAAATTTAGCTGTAATATATAAGGGCATCATATGCCTAACAAAGACCAGTGGGACATCTGATAGGGAAGGCAATTATTACCTGAGAGGATCAAAGAAGGCTTACATGAAGAAATGGTCTTGGAGCTGGGTTCTAAAGATGAGGTAGAACTTGAGCAAGGAACTAAGGATGTTGTAGGCATAGGCTTTAATAAAAGCACAGAATTGCAAGAGGTAGGTGTCTATTTAGAAGATACAGAGCCTTGGTGGTGAAGCACAGCACTGGGAAGAGGACTGAGAAGGCCTCGGGGGTGGAATCCCCAGCATCAGTAGTGGTGATTTGCAGATCTCTCAACCCACAGGTGCCAAAGGTCAGTGAGGTTTTTATCAGCTGGCCAAGAAAGGAGCAGGGTCTTTCCATAGCCCCAGCCTCAGGCTGCAGCAGCAGAGGCCTCATTTGGGAGGCAGCTCCCACAGCAGCCTGCATCCATTGTTGGATCCTAAAAACCCTGGGGGCACTGAGCAGCTGATCCTAACCTCAGCCCTGTGTGGCAGCCCTGCCCCCACCTAATGCTCCTGGAGGAATTGAGCAGATGATTTTTATCCCCCACCTAAAGCCTCTGGGGAATTGAGCAGCTTATCTGAATCTCAGCCCCTAGTGCTGGCTTGGTGGAACTGGAGGCCAGGTGGTTGTGGAGAGGAAACTCTACTACTCACAGACTGCAGGCATAAAAGTTTCTTGTTGCTCCCAGACTAGTGTACATGCTTGATTGTGTCACCTCAGAGGAACTGAGATCTTACAGATTCCCAGAGTATACCCTACTCTTGACAAAGGACCCAAAAGTCAAGTCATTGATTTGGGAAATGTCCAAATGCCCAAAAAAAAAGGAAAAAAAATAAGACTATAGAAGGTTAATTTCTTGGTGAAGAGATATCTTCTCCCATCCTTTCATATGAGGAAGAACAATGTTTACCATCAGAAAAAGACGTAAAAGTCAAGGTTTCTGTATTCCAAACATCCAAAATAAATATTCAATGATCTCAGGCCATGGAAGAGCTCAAAAAGGATTTTGAAAATCAAGTAAGAGAGGTAGAGGAAAAATTGGGAAGAGAAATGAGAGAGATGCAAGAAAATCATAAAAAGCAAGTCAACAACTTGCTAAAGGAGACACCCAAAAAATACTGAAGAAAATAACACCTTGAAAAATAGGCTAACTCAACTGGCAAAAGAGGTTCAAAAGCCAATGAGGAGAAGAATGCTTTAAAAGCAGAATTAGCCAGATGGAAAAGGAGGTCCAAAACTTCACTAAAGAAAATGGTTCTTTAAAAATTAGAATGGAACAGATGGAGGCTAATGACTTTATGAGAAACCAAGAAATCACAAAACAAAACCAAAAGAAAAAATGGAAGAGAATGTGAAATATCTCATTGGAAAAACAGCTGACCTGGAAAATAGATCCAGGAGAGACAATTTAAAAATTATGAAGCTACTTGAAAGCCATGACCAAACAAAGAGCCTAGACAACATCTTCCTTGAAATTATTAAGGAAAACTGCCCTGATATTCTAGAACCAGGGGGCAAAATAAATATTGAAAGAATCCAGTGATCACCTCCTGAAAGAGATCCAAAAAGAAGATCTCCTAGGAACATTGTAGCCAAATTCCAGAGTTACCAGGTCAAGGAAAAAATATTGCAAAGAGCTAGAAAGAAACAATTCTAGTATTGTGGAAATACAATCAGGATAACACAGGATCTGACAGCCTCTACATTAAGGGATCAAAAGGCTTGGAACAGGATATTCCAAAAGTCAAAGGAACTAGGACTAAAACCAAGAATTAACTACCCAGTAAAACTGAGTATAATACTTCAGGGGGAAAAATGATCATTCAGTGAAATAGAGGACTTTCAAGCATTCTTGATGAAAAGACCAGAGCTGAAAAAAAAAAAAACTTGACTTTCAAACACAAGAATCAAGAGAAGCATGAAAAGGTGAACAGGAAAGAGAATCATAAGGGACTTACTAAAATAGAACTCTTTACATTTCTACATGGAAAGACAATATTTGTAACTCTTGAAACTTTTTTCAATATCTAGGAAGTTGATGGGATTATGCACACACATACACACACACACACACACACGAGACAGAGAGCAAAGAGTGAATTGAATAGGATGGGATCATATCTTAAGAAAATGAAATAAAGGGGTGAGAGAGGAATATATTGGGAGGAGAAAGGGAGAAATGGAACGGGGCAAATTATCTCTTATAAAAGAGGCAAGAAAAAGACTTTTCCATGGGTGAAAGGGAAACCTGAAGCTTACTCTCATATTTGACTCAAGGAAGGAATAAAATGTACACTCATTTTGGTATGAAAACCTATCTTACAATACAGGAAAGTTGGGGAGAAGGATTGAGCAGGGTTGGGGGATGATGGAAGGGAAGCAATGGGAGGAGTTAGAAATCAATACTCTTGGGCAGAGACAAGGTCAAAAGAGAGAATAGAAGAAATGAGGAGGAAAACGGGATGGAGGGAAATATAGTTAGTCTTACATAACATGACTATTATGGAAGTCATTTGCAAAACTGAACATATATAGCCTGTGTTGAAATGCTTGCCTTCCCAATGGGAATGGGTGGGGAGGGAGGAAGGAGGAGAAGTTGGAACTCAAAGTTTTAGGAACAATTGTTGAGTAGTGTTCTTGCTTACAACTGGGAAACAAGAAATACAGGTAATGGGGTATAGAAATTTATCTTGCCCTACAGGATAACAGATTAGATAGGGATAAGGGAAGGGAGGGATGTTAGAAGGGAGGGCAGATTGATAATAGGAGTAATTAGAATGCTCAGCACTTTGGGGTGGGGGGAGAGGACAGATGGGGAGAAAATTTGGAGTTCAAAATTTTGTGGAAATGAACATTGAAAACTCAAAATAAATAATTTATTTAAAAAAAAGAAGCTACAGTGTTATCTAATTTAACTGCACATTAGTGTTTGGAAGGTACTAACATAAAACAGTGCTGAAAAGGTAGGATTGTGCAGACTTTGAAATGCTCTGGAAGCTAGTCCAAATGTTTTGCACTTTATTTGAGATAATTTTTTCATCATCATTAATTTTTCAGTCATGCTCAGCTTTTTGCAAACGCATTTGGGATTTTCTTGACTAAGACACTGGAGTGGTTTGGCATTTCCTTCTCCAGGTCATTTTACACTAAAGAAAACAGGGTTAAGTGACTTACCTAGGGTCACACTGCTAGTAAATATCTGAGGCTATATGAATTCAGGAAGATGAGTCCTGCTGACTACAGGCCTGGCCCTCTTATCCATTTCACCACCCAGCTGCCAGGAGCCACTATCAATTAATCAGTAAACATTTTTTGTATGCCTCCTATGTGCCAGGCACTGATAAGCAATAGGGATACAATAAAAAGGGGAAAAAACAACCCAAAACAGTCCCTTTCTCCAAAGAGCTTACAATATAACAAGAGAAAATATGTAAACAAATAAATACAAATCAGACCTTATGTAGAATATATATGAAATAATTACCAGTGGAAAGGCAATAGAATTAAGAAGAATTAGAAAAGGCTTCCATTAAAAGATGGGATTTTAGTTGGAACTTAAAGGAAGGCAGGAGGTGGAGATGAAGAGGCAAACATTCCAGGCATAGGTGACAGAGAAAATGCCTCGAGTTAAGGGATGGAGTCTCTTGTTGTGGGACAGCCAGGAAGCCAGTGTTACTGGATCAGAGAATACATGTTGGGGAACAAGGTGTAAGAAAACTGGAGAGACAGGAGGAGGCTAGGTTATGAAGGGCTTTGAGAGTTATATGACCAAATCTATACATAATAAATATTATCCTCACAGTGACAGTTTGCAAAAGGAGGAGAAGATGAAAATAAAAGGTGCTAGAATGTCTGTAATAGTCTAGGTAAGTGTTTGTAAACCACAGATAGGGTATAACAGGAAAGACGTGTCTAAACCTGTCAGTCTCCTGCTTAATAAACTGCAGTTTTATGGTAAACAGTGATTTTGAGTAGAACAGAGAAAATATGAAAAAGAGTAATATGAAGTAAGACTGAAAGTATAGATAGTAAGTAGTCCAACTATAGCGAGCTCTATTTTTTCTGTTTTAAATTTTTTTTTGATATCCTAGTTTTTTTTCTTTTTTAAAATTTATTTTATTTTTTTAATTTATGCAATAAAACAAACATTTCCAAAACAGTATAATTAAAAAATATAAATGACACTACTGATTAGAGAAATGCAAATTAAAAAACTCTGAGGCTGTTTTACCTCACACCTATAATATTGGCTAATATGACAGAAAAGGTCAACGATAAATGTTGGAGAAGATGTGGGGAAACTGGGACACTAATACATTGTTGGTGGAGTGTGAATTGATCCAACCATTCTGGAGAGCAATTTGGAACTATGCTTGAAGGGCAGTCAAACTGTGTGTACCTGTTGATCCTGCAATACCACTGCTGAATCCCAAAGAGATCATAAAAAAGAGAAAAGGATCCAAATGGTCAAAAAATATTTATAGCAGCTCTTTTTGTGATGGCAAAGAATGGGAAATTAAGGGAATGTCCATCAAGTGGGGAATGGCTGAAAAAGTTGTGATATATGAATGTAATAGAATACTATGGTACTATAAGAAATGATGAGCAGGCGAATTTCAGAAAAACCCAGGAAGACTTACATAAACTGATGCTGAGTGAAGTGACCAGAACCAGAAGAAACATGTACACAGTAAGAGCAGCATTATGCAACGACCAACTATGATTGACTTAGGTCTTCTCAGCAATGCAATGATTCAACACGATTCCAGAAGACTCATGATGGAAAACGTCATCCATATACAGAGAAGGAACTATGGCATCGGAATGTAAATCAAAACAGACTATTTTCACTTTTTTTGTTACTGTGGTTTTGTGGCTTTTCCCTTTCTGTCACAACATAAGTAATGTCGCAAATTGCAGGATAGGAGGAAGGGAGAAAAAAATTGAAAAATTAGAGCTCAAAATCTTATTAAAAATGCATGTTGAAAACTCTCTTTACATGTAATTGAAAATACTTAATACTATTTCCAAAAATTAAAGATGATTGCCCCTAGAACTGCAGATCTATTATATACAATTAAGTATCTCTGTTGAAAGTTATGTTGACTCAGTGACCCATTGTTCTCAGCCAATCAATCAGTGTTGGGGGAGGCTCTGCTGGGGAAGGCAACACCAAGTCTGCAGCTTCTTGCATTACCTGCTCTTTGTCATACACCTCTATAGGTGACATATATATGTATATACATGTGTGTGTATATGTGTATATATGTGTGGGTATGTGTGAATATATATAAACATATACATACATACATATGTGTGTGTGTGTATACAGCCATGTCTATAAATTGTCACATTCTTGCTACCTTGGGGAGAAACTGAACTGAAAGGGCATAACCTCTTTTACTGAGGTGGACCTATCTGAATTGTCTTTAAAGTTCCTAATAAAAGCTTCCCTCCCCCCCTCCTCAAAGTCATCTCTGATGATCAGGGATCAGCCTGTCAATATGCTGCTACCTTGACAGTCTTTAATAAACTCTTTTAAATTCCCTTAATCCTAAATTTTGCCTTCTTAATTAGGGTGAAAAGTCTAAAGGAAGAATTTTCTTTCAACATGCTGTCAGAATGAGAAATTTTTTATTGGATCCTAATGTCATTAAAGAGCCATTGAAGATTTTTGAGTACAGGAGTGACAGGGTTTGCCAGCTATGTGGAGAAGGATGGGGTTTGGAGAAGGAAGAGACTAGAAGTAGGAAGACCAGTTCTAATCCAAGAAAAAGATAATAAAGATCTGATTTACAGCAGAGGTAATGAGTTGAGTGGCACAAAAGATACAGATTTGTGAGATGTTAAAAGAAAATCTTTGTTCAGGCTTTGCCCTCAATTATGAAGCAAACCCAGGAAGAGAAATTGTAAAGGAGTTGGTTATGGTACCTAAAGCTGTTGAATATGGCCAGGTATGATTTCAAACCATCCTCACTGCTTTTATATACGACTTTTCATGATAAGAGCAAGATAGGTACACTTTTCCAAAAAGGGATGGGTCACTGTGTCTCACCACCCCACCCCTCCCACCTGCTTTGTCACATCATAGAGACCTGAGATTAAAGATTAAGGGGACTGGATGAAATCACATGTGGCTATGTGCAGACTAGTAGGTAATACAAAGGACAAGTGGATAGGATCAAACACATACCACCTCTCCCAACAGACTAGGAGATACCCAGAAGACAAACCAAACTAGAAAAGATGGGGTCACTCCAATTGGTTCAGCACAAGTTTAAATAATGTTATGGAACTAAAAACAACACGGTTTAAAAGTTGATGGCATTTGGGAATGTGAGGCAAGGAGGGGTAATGAAAAGTCAGTGATAATTCCAATGGACAACCCTTAGCACCTAGAAGAATGAGGATTGGGATGGGAAGGAATATCCTATCACTTCTCAGCCTATTCAGGCAAAAGTTGAAGAATGATGGTACTCTTAGTGGAAGTAACAAAGTTTGAAACCTGCATAGATTTGGAGGCAAAATATAATGACTTCTACTTTGGAAAGATTGCATTCTGATATCAACTAATCTAAAAAGGCATTCTGTCTCTTAAAGTGCCTGCTTTTATAGAAAGGAAACCTCAGGTTCCAAAGTTACTCCATACCTGTAGTGTAACAAATTTAGGTAATAAAGAAAAATAATACAACATAACTATGGGTGGATTATGATTAGCTACCAAATACTGTTACACGTAAACTGGAGTCTCCAGTAGAATGTTTTTTTCAATTTCCATTAAACATCGAGGAATGTGCATGCTGTGCTAATAGCTTATGCTCAATGTACAGTTGCCAACTGGTGTTTTGTACCTTGAGGCTTAACTGAAAATGACACAAGAAATCTCTGTTGGATTTTTCCTGATGCTGGTATTAAATTTTTTTAATGTAAATTATTGTTAACAACATTATGCATAAAGACTAAAACATTAATTTGTTGTATTATAAAAGACTACGTTAAATGTTTGTTACCTTGTAATATAAATATCCTATTTACCTGAAATTTTCCCTTTTTGTAGCTAAAGCCAAACATTTAGTAAAAAAATGACTCATTAACACAACCAAAAAATGTAGTCTAGTGAAGCAGTTACAGCACTGATCTGAGAGGCAGGAGAAATTAGATTCCTGTTCCTCTTCTTACACATCTTCACTGTGTCACTTTAGATGAGCCATTTCATCTATGGGTGATGCCCAGGCAACTAAGAAGATTGTAGAGTGAATTTGCCTATATGCAGTAGGTAGCAAACTTTTCAGGAAGTCAGAAAGATCTGAGTTCAAATCCAGCATTAGACATTTACTATCTGAGCAAGTCACTTAGCCTATCTGCCTCAATTTCCTCAACTATAAAATGTGAATAATAATAAGACATGCCTCCCAGAGCTGTTATAAAGATCAGATGACATAATAGTAGTAAATCACTTAGCACAGTGCCTGACAGAATAATAGGCATTATATAAATATTATTATCTCACAGAGAATGTGCTATGCCAAGAAAATAATACAGCTTTATTTCTTATTTCTTATGCCCCACCCAAAAACCCAGTCCGAAGCAAATTGAACATGCTGGGTATAGGTCTCTCATAAAATGCCCAAGATCATCCTGTAAAGAGGTAAGGAGAGGAGACAGGTGGTAGACCAGTAGCACACTAGACAAATGAAAACAGTGGAGTGGAATGGTTAGCAGAGAAACTTTTCCTTCCACTCACCTCCACAATCCAATTAAATGGGCATTGATTAAGTACCTACCATGCTTATAAAGTAATAGCCTAAGAGCTTGGCATTTTACTAGATGTAAAGTAGTTTACATAGCATCATTACTTTTGGCACAATGGTGTGACCCAAACATGAACAATTACTATCATTTTGCCTTCCTTGGCTTCAGTTTCCTCATCTGTAAAGTGAGAGGGACTAGATTGTGAGGTCCCTTCTAGACATGGAGCTATAACCCTACAATCTCCCCCATTACCTAAGTCTTCCTTTATTTCTTCAGAGTGCTTTGTGCTTGTATTCAAGGCATGAATGAGTCTTATTAAGTTATCCAATTTACAGTTATTTAAAATTGATTTTCCCCTTTTCCCCCTTTTTCTCACTGCATTTTGTTAGCAAAATACAGAAAGGCTGATTATTGTGGGTTTATTTTATATTTTGATCTTTTTTTAATGGTACCAATTTTTTGTTGTTGAACCTCTAGAATTCCTTAAGTAAATCATCACTTCCTCTCTAAAAAGGAATCGTTTTCTCTGGGAACACATAGATATAACACTAACCAATGGCATTATGAGAGTCCTTGGATCAGCAGAGGACAGAGCCGGGTTTATTGATGTCTGAAAGTAAAGTCTAGCTTTCCTGAAGATGCCAAGCCAGTGAAAGATTTTACACATTGTGATCAACATATAAAACCAGATTGGGATACTGGACATCCCCAGTTAAAATTCTTTTGGTTTAACTCTACTGAGTGCATATTCAACTCATATTTATTGAACCCCATTACGTTTTAGCACTAGTGGTGAATGATGACCATAAAAACATGAAAAAAATTCCCTGACCTCCAAAGGCTTGCACTGAGGAGACATAGAAGGAGAGGGAGATATAGGCAAGAAAAGGGATTATTGTGGGTGAATTTTGGGGTCAGTTTCTATTTTCTGTGTAATAGGAAAGCACTTTATATAAGATCCCATCAATAAAAAGAATAAAGACTAATTTATGCAAGAAGAACTTGGTTAATAACTAGATTAGGCTGAATAGGTGCCCCCCAGTCTTAGGCTGAGGAGTTTTCTTTCATTCACAGGTCTATTTATATTATGTTGGTTTATCCTTTCTCATTGTGTATATTCTTGCTTCCCACATGAATCAGCTTTAGAAAACCTGCCTCTGTATTGTAGAGTATGTTGTAGACTAGGTTAAGAAGGAAGGAAATACTGGATACTAGAATCTGAAATCTAGTTATGGTAGCTATCTTGGTTTTCTCAGGGTTTAGGAGATTTTTATAAAATCTAAGGCCAATTGCACATAAATAGGCTTTTTGCATGATGTTTTCCACCATAACTGAGGCATCAGGAAGAAAGTCAAAGAAGAAGAGTTAGAAAGACGTCAGGTAAAAGTATAGTCTCAGTCACCAGAAGGTTGACTAGGGCCACTAGGATCTCTCGTGAATTGGACTTCAAAGGAATAGTGTGAGGAAGTTGGGTTAGTAATGATCCAGCAGTGATTGCTTTCAGATTTGGTAGGCTTAATTCCACTAACTCTCCACCTTTCTTCCTTGTTGATATGTGGATCATCTAACATCCCATCAACTCTACAACAGTGTAATTCATTCTTCCATAGTGTCACGAATGGTTTTTGCAAGGCTTGGGAATCAAATCCTGGTTCTTGCCTTTCATTTCATAAGCCAAAGTCGGGCAAGAAGGCAATAAGCCAAGGGCCAATGAGAACACAGTCAATATTTCTGATTTCACAAGTAGGGAGCAGTTTCTGAAAGTAGCAAGGAGAGATAGTAATAGTATCTGCCTTAAAGAATTGCTGTAAGGATCAGATGTGATAATATGAGTAAAATGCTTTACAAATTTTTAAATTATATATGTCTTAATTCCTTTTCTTCCCCTTTCTTCCATCTCTTTCTTCTCTTCTTAAACAAATTGTGAATGGGAGGAATAATAAAAGACTTTGAACTTTAAGGCATTTTAAAAATAATATGAGACAATAAAATGTGTAGGGAGAACAGATTCTACAGCAGACCCATTAATTGGACAGGTTGTGCACATTTTGACACCAGAGGATTTGGGTTACCTCAATGGCAGAATCATTACAAATGAGAAAGGGCATTAGAGAGGATCCAGTCAACATGGCTGCTTGAACAAAGCCAGCTGACCTAGCTCCCACAATTTCTACAGCCAAAATCTAAAAATAATACCTGACTGAATAATTATCAAGAATGTAGAAATTGGGGTAAATTACTTGGGAACAGAAGTGAAAAGGTGTAGCCGAGAAACAGACTCCTTGACAATTAGAATAGACCATATATACGTAAATGACTTAATGAGATAATAACATATTAGGACAAAATAGAAAGACTGGAAAAATTGAAGAAAGTATAAGATATCTGTTATGAAAAAGAAGTAACCTAGAAAGCAAGTCAGGAGAATTTAAGAATCATCCAACCTCCCAAACACCATGATTTAAAAAAAGAAAACCTGAACGTCATATTTTGAGATATCATAATTAGAAACTACCTAGATCAGTTATAACCAGAGGGCAAAATGAACATACAGTAAACCAAACCTACCTATCACAACTCAGAAAGTAAAGGGTGAAATTTATTTTATGTATTTTTTTTAATAAAAGCAAGCTGGATGGAATAGAAGTTTAATAATTTCATATACAATCCTCTTTTAATATTCTACTTTGTATATGGAAATGCTCATTTCAGGGTAGTGTTTGCTAAGTCCAGAATTTAAAAGGTTTGCTATTTTCTTAAGAGGAGGAAGAAAACAATTCATCAAAACTAATAAATGTGCTGAAAAAAGTCTATTATTATAGGCCATTTTCCACACCAGTGGACTGTCATCCCTGAAAAGGAACTGGGTATGGATGGGAAGTGTCTACTTGCACTTCTTCTTTGGGCCCATGATTGGTCAGTATAATGGAAGGAAGGGAGAGAGGAGGAAGGGAGGAAGGAAGGAAGAAAAGGAAGGAAGGAAGGAAGGAAGGAAGGAAGGAAGGAAGGAAGGAAGGAAGGAAGGAAGGAAGGAAGGAAGGAAGGAAGGAAGGAAGGAAGGAAGGAAGGAAGGAAGGAAGGAAGGAAGAGTTAGAGTATGAAAGATACCTCTGCTACTCTTATCTTGGCTTCCTTAAGAAAGCCATTACATTTTTTTTAAGTCTCAATTTTGTAATCTAGTAAATGAGGGAGTTGTGTTAGAACATCTGTGAAGTCCTTTCCCCATTTTATTCTATGAACTCATAACTATTATAAACCCAGGACACCAAAACAGCCTCAAGGATCAAGAAAATGAGGAGGTTTGGGGCCTCAAGTTTTGAGTTCACTGACCAGTAAACTTTTGATATCACTAAAATAAAAAGAGCTAAGGCTTAAGGCAAAGATCCCTTGAACCAAGGGTGATTAGGACCTGGAATCCCTGAAAACCTGCATGCCCTCTAGCAAGGCACCAAATTCATAGCGAGGTCTTTCTCATAGATGATTCAAGCAGCTGCTTCGTGTGTGGCAAAGATCCCTTTGGGCAGGAGCAGACAGAAAAGGCTCCATAGAACAAGTGGGATTTAAAATAGGCCTTAAAGAAATAGCCAGGTTTCGAAAGATCGTAGTAAAGAAGGCAAAGAACAAAGGGAAAGCTGGGAAAAGTTCAGGGATAATGATCGATAGAATTTCTTTAGAACAGAGAGTTTGAAGTATTACAGTACTGAACACCAGTTTAAGGACTTGGACTTAATTATTGGGGAGCCAATGGAGGCTGGCTAATAACAATTTGGAATTAGATGTAGCACTTTGGGAATATAAATGTAGCATAAGAAAACTTTCCTGAGTTTGCACTGTAGGTGACTTTATCTGAATTGTATAGTTAAATGTTTTGGTTTTTCCCCCCGAATTTAATCTATTCCACCTTATATAGAGCTGACAAAAGCTGATAACTGTTCAGAAAAATATACTTCACCAGGAAAGGGTCATACTTGAGAGTGGTGTCTTAAATTTTCTTGTTATGCCAAATGTGAATATACTATTATAGGGTATAACAGTTGCTTTAGTTTTAGTAGGAGGCACAAACAGCACAAAAGTCTCATTTTGACCTGAAAATTTGGAAATGCTAAATAGTTTTGAAGGAATTTTGTTTCACAGTGCTTTCTGACACTGTATTTTCCGTTCATGCGAATTCTATGTGATAAGAGATACCCACTCCCCCAAATTAAGAATGGAGAATTTAGATGACAAGGTTCACCCCAGTAAGCCCTATGTGGAATTTGGTTGGGTAATTTGATCTACTTCCTGCCTTAAGATACTTGATATTGGTATTTAAAAAGATGTGAAGTACAGATACCATTCTCCTTTTTTCTATTAAGTTAGGTAGTAGCTAGAAAACTGATATGGGAGAAATAGTATCACATTTTATATTCTGTACTTTTTTACACAGATGAAAAATGTCAAATTGCTGTTTTTCTTTCAAAGTAAGGTTTCCACCAAGACAAAACATGACATGAAAGAATGAGTTACCAACCACAGGAGTACTTGTCTTTCTTCTAAAAACAATTGCTGGAAAGCACTTATGACCATTGAGATTGTAGCAGATCTCTTACTTTCCTTGTCCTAAAATTTCAACAGCCTTTAAAATTAGTAAAGGATGCTGGAGAAAGAGAATGCTATAGAACAGAAGCATGTGTTTGTGTGCACACACATTTGTGTCTATTGGTAGCCATCTTGAGGGAAGGTTGAAAGGGAGGAAAAGGAAAAAAAAATTGCATGATTACTATATGTTTAGAAGGAATAGCAAGTATATATGATAGATTTTTAGTTTCATGTGCAATCACATTTTTTTTACTACATTATGGAAGTGCTTGTTTTATTTCTTAAGTTCAGAGTAAAATAAATAAAGTTTTTTTTTTCAATTTGGAACACTTTTTACTGACTCAGAGTTGAAAAGGACTTTAGAATTTGCCAATTCTAGCCTTACACCAAATGAGCTCCCCTCCTGTAGCATCCTTAATTGACAGGGATCCAGTCACTGTTAAAACATTTTCAGCGACAGTGAATTTCCTATTTATTTCCCAAGGCAGCCAATTCCACTGATGAACACATCTAATTGTAATATTGACATTGGTTCACAAAACACTTTCTCACAACAGATCTATGAGATGATACAAGGAATTTTTCCACTTCAGAGGTGAGTAAACAGAGAAAGGTCATGACGTGCTCATGGACACATAAGTTGGTATTAGAGATGGGTTTGAGATTCAGGTCTTCTGACATAAAGGATAAAAACAAAACCTCTTTCTGCTAAAACACAAAGTAACTATTATTGTGAGAGTTCTTTCTTATTTGGGGCAGAAATGTGCTTCCCTGATATATCCATTCATTGGCACTTGTTCTGTACTCTAGAGGAAGAGTTCTAAAGCTCTTCCATGTCATGGAGCACTCCACATTCAGAGAAAGAGCTACAGAATCAGAATAAAGAATAAAGCAGACTGTTTTTACTTTTGTTATGCTTTGTTTTGGTTTGGTTTGTTTCATGGTTTCTCCCATTCATTTTAGTTCTTCTAAGTAACATGAGTAATGTGAAAATGTGTTTAATAAGAATGTATGTGTAGAGCCCACATAAAATTTCATGCTGTCTTGGAAAGAGAGGGGGAGAAAATCTAAAATACATGGAAATGATAATTGAAAACTGAAACCATTAATAAAAAATTCCCTACCAGTGTCAAAATGTTTCATGGTTGGTGAAAGAGAGAGAGAGAGAGAGAGAGAGAGAGAGAGAGAGAGAGAGAGAGAGAGAGAGAGAGAGAGAGAGAGAGACTTCACTGATGAATATATATATATATATATATATATATATATATATATATATATATATATATATATACAAAATGCTTCTAGTTTTGTAGAACTTACTAAGTAAAATAAATGTAATCCTTTTTCTTGCTGACATCTTTTTCAATACTTATGGGAAGCTATGATGGCCCCACCTTCAAGACTTGAAAAAAAAGAAGCTCCAAGAAAGTAATCAATTCTGTTTTGATACAACTCTAATTTTTAAGAAGGTTTTGTTGTTGTACAGTTGTTTCAGTCATGTCCCAATTCTTTTTGACTCCCTTTGGCATTTTCTTGGCAAAGACACTGCCATTTCCTTCTCCAGCTCATTTTACACTTGAGACAACTGAGCAGACAAGTGACTTGCCCAGGGTCACATAATTAGTAAGTACCTGAGGACAATTCTCAGGAAGATGAGTCTTCCTGATGCCAGGCCTGGCACTCGATCCAGTGCACTGCCTAGTTGCCCCTTAAGCTACCCCCTTTAATCAAGCCAAAAGAGACCTCTCATTATGATTAGAAAAATAATTCTTACACAAACAAGGGACTGAGGTGATCAGTTTTAGTTATATTAAATGAAAAAGGGTTTTATGTTTTAAAAAAATCAATATAATCAGTAAAGAAATAGTCATTTGGGAAAAAAATATCTTTGCATCAATTATTTCTGATCAAAGCCTGATTATCCAAGATACACATGGAATTTAATACATACACATTAGACACACTGTTCCCCTCAGTAGAATGGGGACAGGGATGGTTTCATTTCTGCCTTTGTGCCCTCTGACATTTGAACATATTTAGGTGCTTAATATACAGCTGTTGAAGGAATAAATGAATTATTGTGAATCCCGAACCCAGTCCAGGCCATGATAATGCATTAGAGTAGAACTTTAGGGAAAGTATAATTAAATTGGATTAGCTAGAACATATTATTTCATTGGCACAAGGTATTCTCAGAGAAGAAACTCCCTCTAATGATATAGATTGGCATCTGCATTTTGGTTTATAGTCTTAAAAGAGTTCCCTGGAGTCAACAAAGAGAAACATAATGCAGCCCCCTATGCTTCTGGGGCGCTGCACTGTTAAGTGACCTGTGAGGGTCATACTCTTAGCATTTGTCAGAAGACAGACTTGAACCTTCATCTTGGTGACCCCAAGTACTTATTCATTTTAAGAATATAAGTCTTCAGATTCTCAGCCTGTCTTCCATCCAAGTACTAATTAGGCCCAATCTCAATTTAGCCTCTGAGATTACATGAGGCTGAGAGCATTCAGGGCAGGATGGCTATCATTAAATAGCAACAGTAAAGAAGCAATTTTGGAAAAACTGATGGCTGCATGTCTAATTTCTGTGACCACGACAGCAGAAATTGTGGTAGAAATAAATGATAATGTATCTAAAGAAAGGAAAAGGTAGGATGAATTTTGAAAGGAAGCATGAAGAAATATCCTTCCAGCCATAGATCCTTGGGTTCTGGTAGTGCCTATGGCTGTGGCAAGTCATAAACTCTCACTGTCTCAGAAAACTCCCAAAACTATAAATTACAGAGAGGTTGGCAATCTACATGAATGGAGGGAGTTTTCACATTAACGTGATGAATTCACTACTGTAGATCTACCTTTCCACCAGAAGAAAAAGAATGTATCAGAAATACGCATCCATACATATACACACATGCACATCCATATATGTATGTATAATTGCTGATATTTATATGGTATTTTAATGCTTACAAAGTATTTTACAAATGTTATCACATTTGATGTTACAACAATCCTAGGAGTTAGCACTATTATTATTATATCTTAGGTGCTATTATTATATGATTTTACAGATGAGAATAGTGAGTCAAATAGCAGTTAGATTAAGTGATTAGCCCAGGTCATACTAGCTGTTAAGTGTCTATGGCTGGATTTGAACTCAGGTAAATCCTTCTTAATTCAGGCCTTTTCTATCCATTGTGCCACCTAGCTGCTCCTTCAGACAATCTAATCAACTATAATTGTGTTAGGCTGGCCAAACATTTTCAATTGATAATCTACTGTCTTAAAGTGCTTAACATATC
This sequence comes from Bettongia penicillata ogilbyi, assembly GCA_023548195.1. Lineage (NCBI taxonomy): Eukaryota > Metazoa > Chordata > Mammalia > Diprotodontia > Potoroidae > Bettongia > Bettongia penicillata. The sequence continues at coordinate 29,689 of JAJHZJ010000852.1, read as the reverse complement.
TAATACCTATTATACCAGGCAATGGAGAGTAGTCCTGGCTTGAACCAATGCTTGTCATCTGCATGCCACCTGAACAATTTAACCTTGACTTGTTTTGTCCTCTTTAACCGTTCTAGAGTAATGTTGCTTTCATCACCATGAGTCAATGCAAAGGAGTTTAAAATACATTGAAATCAAGTCCACTAGCTCTTTTATAAATCTTCCTACTAAAGGGAAGAAGACCCCCACCCACTCCCATTCTGTTGTTTGAGCTCATATTCAGCTCAGGTGGAGATTTCCAATTGTCCCAAGTATTTATATGCACTCTGGTTTATGGGTGACTAAGGAAAGATCTGGACTTACTAGTGTGTACCCAGATATCCCTACGGGAATTATGGTATAACAGTAAGAAAAATCATGGAAATGGAATGGAATTGTTCTTTCTCCTGCCCCCAGGGTTTCCCATGACCTAAAAAACTGCCTAGGACAAGAGGATCCCCTTTGGCCACTGTGGCTACTAGGATTAACATTAAAAACTCCTTCATCCTCCCTTCTAGGCTGCCACTAACATACCCTGTCCCTTTGCATCCCAAAGTAGGATATACTCAGTGCTCTAGTAACAAACTTCCTTCCTTGCTTTTTGTCATCCAAACATACCCAGTCTTTTCCTTCTCTCTACTTAGAATGCTCCACCCCTTTATTATCTTTAACTGTTAAATTATTAAACATTCTACAAAGTTCTATTGAGATACTATCTTCTCTGTAGATCTCCTGATTTCCCCCTTCCCTCAATGATCTTTTTGCCCCCAGGGACCTCATGATGCACCTTATTTAATACATTTCTGATTAATTTATCTGGTATTATTTTGACTTACAGTTGACTGTGTCTCATGGCATAATTAGACTGTCCTGTCTGTGAAGATATGGTTGACATCTTACCTAAACTTTATTTTCCCTTTAAGTTGCCTAGCATAGTTTTCTATATGCAACAATCACTCCATAAATGCTCGTTAGGTTGAATCAAATTGAATTTTTAAGGTATATTTATTAAGTAGAGATCACTAGACAAGGTGACACATTTGTTTGAAAATGGTCCTTCTTCAATGCAAATATCAGTATGATTTTTACCTCTTGAATGAATATACTGTATTTTAATTATTAATACAACCTGTTTTCTTTCATTAGCGGGTATTCTTCAGTGCCTTTCAGTCTTTACTATACTAAACTGCAATTTGACTTATCACAAAATAAATAAATACCACTGATAACAGAATTTCCTCATATTATGTGCATTTAAACAATATGTAGAGTGAGACTTGTCAAAAAAAGATCTAGGTTCAAATTCTCCCTCTGACTCATGCTGCAAGTCCCCAGCACCATTCTCTGAAACAAAAGATTGCAGAGATGTCTCATCCTGCATTGCCAGAGGGAGTTTCCTCAACCATGGATTACCTATGCCAATGAAATCACAAGTCCGGCAGTCCCTACCCCTAATAATCAACTTGTCATTTCATTGCACCACCACCCCACCTCCTCATGTTGCTATCTGTGATGCTGCCCCTAGGTGGTGCAGTGGATAAGAGTACTAGTGCAGGAGTCAGGAGGACCTGAGTTCAAATCTCACCTCAGACACTTGACACTCACTAGCTATGTGACCTTGGGCAAGTCACTTAACCCCAACTGCCTCATCCTGGGTCATCTCCAGTAATCCTGATGAATATCTGGTCACTGGATTCAGGTGGCTCTGGAGGGGAAGTGAGGCTGGTGACTTGCACAGCCCTCCCTCACTCAAAACAAAGTCAAGTGCAAGTCATGTCATCATTTCTCTGATGGCGTGGTCTTCTTAGGCAACGAAGGACGAATACACACATAATGCAGCTGACCATACACAGCTACCCTTAATGACAGCCCTGACACAACATTTTGGAACTGTCCATAGCACTGGGGATAGTATACAAATAGGCAAATGTTTTATTTTAGGGCAGTATTTTTTCTTCAGACTATAGTTTCAAATGTTTAGGTTGTTGGTGTTGTTTTTTATTTCTTCTGGTTTCCTGTCGTGAGTTACCAGCTGAATTTCATCTCTGGAGGAAGCATAGTGAATATTACTTTGTCAGAGAGGACCTAAGAGAGAAAGGTAATCATTCTGATTAATTTGCAAGGGAGTAGGGAGAGAGGATCTCCCAGAAAAAAACCTTTCCTGTCAAATCCTGGGGTAGACAAAGCCTCCAAAGTAACAGAGCTCAAGAAGCGAGCAATCGGTGACAATTTCTGGTAAACATTTCTTCTGTGTAAAAGGGACATGCTAAGAACAAGGGTGCTGTTCAACTCCACTGACTTGTTTGTGATTTTTGATCAAAGTAAATTCCTCTTGTTTCACCTGCCCCAATCCTTAAGAGGCTCCAAACATGCTCAGTGACTAATTTACATGGCACATGTGATTATTATTGGTGAATGGAAATTAAAATAGTTTATTTCAGTGAATTTTATTCAAAGCTCCCTCCCAGGTGACTGCCAATTCAACTCTCCATGTATACAGAACTAAAAGCTCATTTCATTTTTCAAATCACTTTACACTGTCAGATCCTTTGAAGCAAAAGGCAACCTGCCATTATGTTTAACTTAGAATGATAGTAATTATAGTGACCTAAAATTTCCCCACAAATGATTTCATCTTAAGAAACACTGGTTTACCTCTTTTGCTCTCTGTAGAGCTGCCAATATGAATGACTGCTACAAAACCAAAAGCATAAACTAGCTTAGCAACTCCCTCAAACTAGGATTGATTCAAAGGTCTACCAGAGAACAATTTTGCCCTCACCTTAAAGAAGGAGTTAGAACTATTCTTTGAGAAAATATGCATGCAACAGGTCAGTGTTTCGGTTGGTTTTCTGACATACCTGAGAATTTTCTTGGACTTTAGCATGTTGCAAGTGACTATTTCCTGAAGAGAGGGAGATTTTATTTTCACTTACTTCTCTGTGAATTTTAACCCTCCTTACATATGAAAAATAGGTTTCTGTTTCTCTCTTTATACCTAACAACCACATGCAAACAAAACTGACATTAAGCTAAATGTATCTCAGTTTCTGTCATATTTGTTGAACACAAAAATATGTAATGATCCGGTCAGAATTCACTTTTGTTAAATTCACAAAAGACTGTGCAAGTTCATTTTCCTTTGTTCACTTTTATTTGTGACTTGTGAATCCAACTCCTTTTCTCATACACTATTTTCTTATAAATTGTGTGATGTATAAATTCATCTTAATTACTTATTAAAAAGGTAAAAGAATCATTTTTAACAATAACTGAAAAATAATTCAAAGCCATTTTTAGTATTATTTATAACTTACAATCAAAAAGAATTTTCTTATCAGACAAAATTTTTCAGTAATTTAGAGTCAATTTCCCCATTGCCTATGTTGTCCTCTGCTACAATAAGAAGCATGCACATTGACTTCCTTACAATTACTTCATTGCGAAGTACCCTGACTGTCATCATAGTGGCTCAAAAGAGTGATGAATTTATAAACAGAAAGTGACCAAGTCCTTATGCATTCCTTAGAAATTAGTGAATGAAAAAAGTATTTATTCAGGGCTTACTATGTGCCAAGTACTGTGTTAAGCATCAGGCAAACAAATGAGAAACGACAAACAGTCCCGACGTCAAGGATCTTTGATCTTAACAGGAACAACAGAGGAAGAGACAACTTTGGAAGGGGAATGTTGACAAGGCTGGTAGGGGAAAGCTACAAGCATAGTAACCAGGGCCTTAGGGAAGTTAATTGACACATCCTATCCAGGAACAGTATCAGTTGATTTGATCATGGTTCTAGAACTGAATGGGTCAGAGAAAGAAGGAAAAAAAAAACATTAGGCTTGCAAAAATGGCTGTAAAGTGAGGAATGATGTATGGTGGCTTTGGCTTCCCTGAAACAGGTCTTCTGAGAACAGGAGTCATCAATCAGCAAAGCCGACTCCCATGATAGCAGTTGCAGTCCAGTAACCAGCAATTTTAATTCTTTGGAGACTAATATTCCATGAATCTTAACCAGATAGCATGAGTCAGTATTATTGATGTGAAAAAGACAGGCCTTTGTTTCAGGGAGAAGGTTGGGTCATTAAATGATTTCATACAGAACAAGTTTCAATGAAACTAAGATCTGAAGGAAAACTGATAAACTGCGAAAAACCATGTGCATCAAATCTTCTGACAAATCAAGTTACCATTATGTATCCCACCTAGGGCTTTAGAAACACTTAGACTTGGCATTCTCAATGCAAAACTGGCAAAGTTTAGTCACCAAAGGGTAAGAAGAACCAAGTCTTGATGGGCTTTAATTTTGAATCCTGGAACATGGAGGAAGGTGGGAAGGAGAGAGAGATGAACCAGTCCTCTTTTATTCACAGCTCTTACCACACCAGAAGATACAAAATAAATGCAGCACTTGAAAAAGTGACATTGTGAAATGGTGTTATCTAAAATTGAAGGACAACACACTCAGGAAATTGAGGTAGCTGGTAGGTATTTGAACATAAAAATTATCACTACTCTAAAGGTATTTATATTCTACTGGAGCATGGAGTAGATAGGTACAAGATAGATTCAGAGGAGACAGAAGGTAACCTCAAAGTAGAAGACTGTAGATTAAAGACAGAGAGATTGGAGATGAAGTGGAGATAAGTATCTGGTGTAAAGAACGTCAAGCAAGCTTCTATGGCTAAATCACGTGAATGTGTGGTGCAGAATGAAATGTAAAAACACCAGAAAGTTAAGGAAGGACCAAGTCATGACAGTTAAATGGCGGACAATGAACTTCATATTTGGTCCTAGAGGTAACAGAGAACTACTGGAATATATGGAGTAGAGAAATAACAAGTTCAGATCTGTACTGTAGGACAATCACTTTATCAGTTGAACAAAGGATTAGACTAGGGAGAGACTTGAGGCAGGGAAAGTAATCCAAAGGCTATTGCAATAATTCAGGAAAAAGGTGATGAGGGTCTCAAGTAGGGGAGTGAGTTTGTGAGATAGAAGAGGAGGACTTACTTGAGGGATGCTGTGGAAGTGGAAATGAGGTTTTTCAGCTAACTAAGAAACGTGAGTTATTCAGTGAAAGTGATGAGTAAAAGATGAAACTGAAGTTGAGAACCTAGGGGATGGGAAGGATCTTGTTGCCCTTGGTAGGAATAGGGAATTTGAGAATAGGTGACAAATTAAGAGAAAGATAATGAATTCTGTTCTAGACAGTTTACTTGAGATGTCTACATCCAGTTTAAAATATTTAATAGGCAGCTTGTGATACAACTCTGGTGAGAGTTCAACAGAGAGACAGGGTCCGAATACAAATCTGGAAAATATCAATTAGAAATGATTATGGAACCCATGATCCAAGGTGATGAAGTCACAAAATAAGATAGCATGGATAGAAAAGAGAAGTTGGTAGAACACCTAAAGTCTATGAAACAAAACAACATATTTTGAAGACAGGGCTATGAGAAAAATTCAGTAGACATTTAACTGCATTCACAAAACATTTCTTTGATACTTACTATGTTATTTACTGCATCGTGCCCCAGGAATAAAAAGTAAAAACCAACCCATCAACCACAAAATCTTTTCCCTAATGGTGCTTCAGAGTCTACTGGAGGATAACATGCAAACAGATAAAGAAACCTGAGAGAAAGTTTAAGGGAGAGAACACTTAACAAGTAGTGAGATAAGGATAGAATTCATAGAGAAAGCTGCATCTATGCTGACCCACAAAAAAGTTAAGAAAAGGCAGAGATGAGAAATCACATTCCCAGAATTAGGAAAAGTCTTTGCAAAGTCTCAGAGGAAAGAAAAGAAATGGTTAGGGTAGAGAACTATAAGTAAATCAGTTGGATTAGAACAGACAGTTCGTAAAGAGGAATATTATAAATAAATCTGGGAATATAGAATGAAGTCAGACTGCAAAGGACTTTTGAAATTAGGACCACAGGACTCGGTATTTTACATTTGAGACAAGAGGGAGCCACTGAAAGCTTTTAGTCACGGGATTAATACAGTCAGAAATATGCCATAGAATAATCAATATATCAGCTATGTATAAGATGTTAAGAGGGTAAGGACCAGAAGCAGGGAGACCAATAATAGTCCATGCAAGAGATAATAAAGATCTGAGCTTAGTGTATAAGGGGAAGGAAAAAAATAAATACAACAGATGTTATTAAGGTAGAAATTATAGGACATACAAATGCTTTTATATTGGGGGTAAAAGTGAGTCAAGCATGACTCTAGGACTATGAATCTGGATAACAGGAAAAATGACAGTGCACTTGACAGATACAGAAGATAATAGGAATATGTTGAACTTGAGATTCCTATGAGATAGTCAACAAAAGGTAACCATCAGGCAATTAATGACACAAGAATGGAGTTCAAGAAAGAAATCAGAGCTGAACATATAGATTTAGGAGTTATTTACATAGAGATGAAAATTGAATGTGTACAAAATGATGAGATCACTGACAGGATGCAGGAAAAAAAGGGACAGAATAGGACCCTGGACAGTCCCTGGAGAACATACATGGTTATCTCACATTCTCATTCATATATGAATGTATAGAGATATTTGGCTCACTCAGTGATTTTATAGGAACCAGAAAAAAGAAAGATTATGGAAAGGTGAGAGTGCTATTGTGAACTTTTAAAACAATGAGCTAACTGAAAACAGGGGGTCCTGAAATTTGAAGTGCTGGCAGCAAATGGCCGTTGGTAAAATTGAGGTTTTGAATATTTACCATTAACAATTATAAATTCAGATTTGATTTCATCAAAATTTGTCCTGAAACTAAATCATGATATGGTATTGTTTACAATGAGGATAACTGAATAATTGTGACAATAACTGGATAATAGGATAATTGTGATAAATCAGAACTTAACGCAAAATATATTTGCTACTTGGCATTAAAGGTGATATGCTGGAAAGAAAATCAGAGTTCAAATATGATCTCAGGAATTTATTAGTTGATCCAACTTCAGAAATTTATTAGTTGTATGGTCTAAAGAAAATTACCTCTGTTTCCTCAGTTTCCTAATATGTAAAGAGGATACCCTACCTCCCAAAGTTGCTGTGAGGATCACATGATTATAAAGTACTTAGTACACATAGGAAGTTCTATATAAATGTTAGTAAATGTAAATACTTTATTAGTCTTGGACACAAATAGTATAGAAGGCTAAGTGATAAAAAAAATTGTTTTCTATGTAAACTAATTTGGAGATACAATAGACTGAATTAAAGTCACCTGACTAGTAATGAGCTTTGTTTCATGTTTTAAATTCACAATATGTACTGTGGACATTATCTTGTATTTCTAAAATGTTTTCCTGTATTGTGACATTTGGGAAATGAGTATATCAGAAATACTGTTAGAAAAGTAACTTCTATTTTAATCTGCATTCTATTAGGTAATGAATTGAGCTATTAAAAGAATGTGGTAAGAATGTTTGAAAACTCACATATTTAATAGTGTAAATTTGTTTTAAAGTAAATAATATTGGAAAGAGTGCATTTCATCTGAGATTTGACCATAACTTATGAAAATTATGAAAATGTATTTGTTAATAAATAGTACTCATTGACGTTACATCTTTGAGCCTACTTAGCACAAATAGACCTTAATGATTTCAGTTTTGCCTTAGGGGTAAGGAGGCAACAGAGATTGAAGGTTTAGAATTTTTCTGGGGTCTTGGGTCAACTGTATTTGAAACTCCAGAGTGTGGTTATTCTTAATTCATAAATAAATATTATATTTGCTCATTGTTAGCTATTGTTGCAACAAAAAGAAAATAATAAAAACCTAGCCTTAAACTGTGTTTAGTAAAATTTTAAAATTAGAGGTAAAATCTCTTATAACTGTAATTTGACACTCCTCTAAGTTTTGCTTTCATGTATGATTATCTGAATTGTCACAGAGCCAACAGTCCACCATTCAAAGGGAATGCCATGTACTGCCCAAAGGGAGTGCAATCTGAGAATGCTACAGGTAGATTTCTGTCCCTCAGAAAAGTTGAGAGGACAACTTTAAGTAAACAAAGGTAGAATCATCTTGAATCAACCATCTATATCTTTTCTGATGTTATACACACACACACACACACACATACATATATTTCTGAAATTGTACGATATCTTTTCTGAACAGGAAATGTTCTCACCTGATTTATCTTGAGGCAGGTTTTTAATATCCTATGAACAATATGGAACTCTGTGACATAATTGGCTGTCATATATGACTCATTCCTGGAATATAAACAAAGCTAAGCTAGCTTTCCCCTGTTATGCCTTAAGAAAGGTCAGTCTGTGCCCTTGAGAGGTCAGTCTTGCTACTGTTACCTTTTATCCTTTCATAGCAAATTTCTATAATCAGGGCAGATGAACAGAAGAAGTTTTGTCATTTTAATACTACATCTATTAATAAACAAATACTAAAACATCTAAGTTACAATAGTAGAACACAAGTATGAAAGAGCTTACCATTTTACATTTATGTTTGTAGTCAACTCCATATCCTATGCAAGTAGATAAATGAATTCTTAGGCTTATCATTCTCTTGCTAATAGCTATACTCATGTAGAAGATTATGTCTTTAATATACCTCATTTCTTTAAGATGATATGAGGACTAAATATAAATATATCCTCAAAAAGGGGAGTAAGGCAAAAAATATTTTTTAATTTTTAATATTTTTAAAATTTTAATGGACAAATAAACTTTAAGAAAATAAGATGAGACTGTTAGAAATCTAAGAACTAGCGTGCATGTTTGATTGGCTTCCATACAGGGTTTAAGTATATTTTCGTATGCTATGTTCTCAAATTTGAGTAAGGTTTCTACACATGAAAATGCACTAATAATTATAAAGAATTTTAAATCTTATCCTTTTTTTTCCTATTTTAAAGTCCTTGTCTAATAATATTAAGAAATGGAAGGGCTTATTTTAGAAGTCAGGCCTTTTTGGATTTTTTTTTTAAGATTCTTCCTTCAGCCTCTTGATGGTACCGTTCATAATCAGGTACAGGCTTTAAGCAAAGATACAAAGAGCAACTGGTTTGTAAAAACTGAACTTCTTTGAAGTTTCAGGTGAATTATGGGTTCCTCAAATATTGGGTTTTTTAGCTTTGTTATTAATAGGGTTAGATTCCTAAAGGTTAAGTTAGATCTTACCACATGAACTAATTATAGAAAAAGTAAATTTAGAAGGTTGCACTAAGTTGTACTGATTTTTGTTACTGGCAGATTTTAGCAGAATTAACTAGGAATATCTGCAAGTGACTTTGAACCAAAAATGCAGTTCTAGGAGAAACCCTTTTCACAGCTGCCCAGAGGATGAGACTTATTCTGGAATGCCCAAGGGAAGATGTTTCCAGGGACCAGACAACTACACAGGACATCTTGGATTCAAGACAAAATATGCTGATTAAATAGACATTGGGAGAGAGACTTAATGTTATTTAATATTGATGATCCTCATTGTAAAAGAAAAAAAGTAAAGATGTGACTGTAATTAGCTACAAAGAAACGGCATCTATTCTAAAACTATAACCACAGAAGCAAATGTGTTTAGCAAGAGGAAAAACAGAATTTTTTCAACCTAAAACATCATTTTATCATTAAATTAATTATAGTATTTCAAATATCAAAAAGTCTAATAAAATAGATCATATTAAAAGAAATTAAAAAGAAGGAAATCATATTTTAAAAAGATAAAAGATAGCTTTTAAAAAGAAAGTAATATATTGGTCTAATGTAGATGGCTTTGTACAGTTACACAATTAGATCAAATGAAATGCTTAAGGCATCAAAGTCTATTTGGAAATCATTTATTTTTAACTTAACAGAATGCCAACTCTGTCATTCTGTTATGTTAGTGATGACATGCATTCTCTAATGTCTTCTATGAGCAGAAATTGCAGGATGAATTGTTTTCAGGTTTGAGTATAATGGGATATTCCCAACTCAGAAATACTCTTCCAGACTCCATATTTTCTGCCTCTTGATTTTTATTACTCACCTTTTGCCTACAAAGTAGTACCAGTCCTTTTAGTATTATAAACTCTACATAGTCTTTGCAAAAATGTTATTTTGTTCTTAGATCAGTTTCATTTCCAAAAACTAACTTCCTCTCTCCCCAGCCCAAAGAACCATCCCTTGTAACAAAGAATTAAAAAGAGAGAGAAAAGAAAGCAGTCAGCAAAACCAACCAAGGAATCATCTAAATCCGACATCGTATGCTGTGTTCCACACCCACTCTCTTCCTCCTCTTCAAAGCAGAAGGGGAGATATTCCTTATGTGTGTGTTTTTCTTCTTTGCGGTCAAATTTGGATCTTTATAATTTCAGAATTCAGTTTGGGCTTTTTTTTTCCCGTTTATATTATTGCACTCATTTCATAGTATTTTTCTGCTCTGGCTTGTTTACTTTATATCAATTTATATAACTCTTCCAACAGAGCTCTGAATTCTCTGAATATCAATTATTTCTCGTAATATAGCAATACTGCATTGCAGCTATGTACTAAAATTTGTTTCGTCATTCCCTAATTAATTTCTTTGCAAACATAAAAAGTACCGAGAAAAATACTTGGTGTATATGGAGATTTTCTTTTTACCAGTTGTGTTTGTTCTTCATTGCTGAAGAAGACCATGCCACCAGGGAAATGATGACGTGACTTGCACTTGACTTTGTTTTGAGTGAGGGAGGTCACCAACCTCATTTCTCCTCCAGAGCCATCTGAATCCAGGGACCAGATATTCATCAGGATGAGTGGAGATGACCCAGGATGCATTGGGAGACCTGGGCCCCTTTAGGTCAAAGTGTTTGCAGGTACTCAGTTAGGATGAGGCAATGCCCATTCATTGAAAAGGCCTGTTTAAGAAGTAGCCAGGGCATGGCCCCTTTAATGACGCCAAGAGAAAGAAAGACATCAGGCTGGGTGGGAGACAACAACAGTTACTATTGATAATCACTCGGAAGTTAGGAGGGTCCAGAATAGCCCTTAGGCAGGGGCCCATAGGCGTCCCAGCTTCAGAGAGCAGGAGATTTAAGGTTTTGGGAGAGGAGGGGAAGGGAGGGGAGAGGAGAGGAGTAACTAGCCAGTAAAATTCAATCAACTGGGCATCTTTTGGCCATCCAAATTTATCTTCCTTTGGAGAGTAGAAGGAAGGGGAGGGGGAGGCAGATGAGAGAAGAGGAGCTGAGTTACCCAGCTAGCCGGGTCCCCATTCAGCCAACTGTGTCTACTCACAGGATTGATCACCTCCTTGGGGAAGGAGGACTCCATCTCCACTCCATTTTCTTAAGGAGTGGACTCTTTAGGTCAAAAACTTAATGGTGATTTTAGCCACAGAAAGGATTGGCCTATTGCTGAACTAGTTAGGTTTCGCTGAAAGAAGTAATTCCATGTCTGCCCATTGATTGATCCACACATGTACTGGGAATATTGTCTTGGTCATCTATATTTTAAGCAAGGAATGTGAGTCTCTACTAATCATAATCAGCTTGGCAAACTTCATCTAATCGATTTTGCAAGGTTTGCAGATTTTTTTAAAATCACAATGCTCTTAGGTCAATGAGGGGACAGATGGGTGAAGAAGTCTACAAGACAGACCACTCATTGATTGACTGTCCCTAAAACTCCCCCTCTGACTCAGTCCCGATGAATCTTCCCAGCAAGAACATTCAAATGTAAGAAATAGATCTGGGCTCTTGTTTGGGAAATGTATTTTACAATACGTCTAAACCACCATTCATCCATGCATCTACGGCGCCGAGGGGCTGAGAAATCACATTTGCATGCCCACAAGCAATAAAATGGCTGACTTTGAGCCCTTGTTTCCATTCTTGGCGCAAACTCAAAATTCTCTCACTGTAATTTTATTTTCATATTTCCAAATTACCTCCCCCAGGACTATTAATTCATACTCCACCAAAAATGTGTTCATGTTCATTTCTTATCCCAGTCCCACCAACATTGATTGTTCCCATCTTTTTTTCAACTTTTCCAATTAGCACCAAGGTAAAATCTTGGAGTTATTTTTATTCATATGTCTGTAACTATTTGTAATCTGGAGAAATCTTTTGTATGGCTGTTATTGGGCTGCAATTCTTTATCATTTATTTATCCATCATTCTTATACTTTTCTAGTGGTAAATGATATATCTGGCATATCAGATCTTATCAAAAATACCTGATGCAAATGTTTTTTTTTTCCCCAAATGGCATATCATCTTATTCTAGTTCCATTAACTTTTATCATGAAATAGCTTTTCAGGTTTGCGGCATTGAAGTCACCTATTTTATTTTTTGTAGTCAACTCCATATCTTGATAAGTTAAGAACTCTACTCCTAGTTAGAGCTGTGACAGTTACATTACAGAATTCTCTTCTATTTTTAATAATGGTATTACTTTTAATATCCAGGTGATATACCCATTTTGAGCTTCTTCTGGCAGATTGTGAAGCAAATATAATGTCTGCCAAAATCTTTTTGAGTTATTCTGGCAATTTTGGTTAAACAATGAGTATTTACTCAGGTAATTTATGTTCTCACTGAACATTGGGTCATTAAATTCAATTGTTCCCCTTCTTCCTTCTCTGCTCTGTTCCACTGCTCTAGTTTTCTATTTTTAACTAGTTCAAAAGGTTTAGATGATTACCACTTTATAGTATAACTTGAAATCTGGAGATTTTATTCCCCTTAATCCATTTAAAATTTATTTTCATTCCTTTTCCCCTCATTATTTCCCTTGCGACACTAGAATTATTGCTCATCCAAGTGAATTTTGTTATGATTCTATCTGTGTTACCAGAATATTCTCTTAGCAGTTTGATTTGTATAGCTCTAATTTTGTAAAAATGATTTAGGCACTATGGATTTGTATTATGCCCTTTGAATGTATCTCCAACTATAATATTAACAATTGTTTGGTAATTGTATCTATGTAACTCTTAAGTGAACCTTGGCAGATCGACTTCCAGATTTTTAAATGCAATTTAGAGCTATTTTGAATGGCACTTTCCTTTCTATTACTTCCTATTAGATTTTCCTACTGCTATATAAAATTGCCATTGATTTTTGCGCATTGATTTTGCATTGTGCTAATCTAATAAAGTTATTAATTGTCTGAATTAATTACTTTGCTGATTCACTGGGATTTTCTAAGTGAGCCCTTATGTCATCATTAAATAGAATAAACTTTGTCTTCTCTTTGCCCATGTTTATATGATAATTTTCTTATTCTATACTTTTTATTGTATTAATTCCTGTGCTTCATTATTTTTTTAAGTAGAAATGAGCACTATATCTTATTCAAAATTTTCTTCTGCATCCAGAGACACAATCATGGGGTAGGGATTGTTTTTGTTCTTAACATAACTCCTTATGTTAATGTTTTTACTAATGGTGAACCATCTTGCACCCTTGTATAAATTTGATTGAACCATGTGAAATAATACTCTATATATGTTACTTTGGGATTTTTGCTAAGATTTTGTTCAACATTTTGAAGTACATCCATCACTGATAGCTATACAGTTTGCTTTTTGAATATCTTTTCCTAATTTAAGATAATCTTCATCATATAAAAGAATATGGAGTATTTTCATTCATCAAACCAGTATTTTTTTAAATTTGTTAATGTACATCCAGAGAATTTTTTTCCCTTAGTCTGAAATGTCTTAGCTGTAGCTCAAAGATTTTCCTAAATAGTCTTATACTTTACATGCTCTTTTCATTTGCTAATAATCATTTCTGCAATTTCTTCTTTGACCCATGTATTCAAATGTCACTATTTAGTCTCCAATTAGGTTTGTATCTTTTGCTTGTGTTTTCTGTATTAATTACTATTTTTATTTCATTGTGGTCTGTAAGGAATCCGTGTCATCTTTCAAGGCTAATCTTAAAAAAATCAATTACAATATATTTCTCTGCAATTAAGAAAAACTGCACAAAGATTGTTGCAATCTTTAAAAAAGAATCATTACTTCTCAAATTTTGCTAGGCTTTAAACCAGAATGGCAGCATTCAAATGAAGTTCACAAACCTTTAAGTCATTATATTGCCTTTCTACACCACTGTATGGCCTGCAGATTGGTAAGTTATCTTGTAAGTAGTACCAGCAAACATCTAACAAAACATACAAAAAGAAAAACAAATCAACAATGACTTGAGGTTACAGTGAAGGATTTACTACAATTCTGGAAATTGTTAAGATGCTCTGGGGGAAAGTAGATAATTTGGAAATAGAAAACAGAATCACTTAAGAATGTGCATATGTCTCTTTTCCTCATTTTATTTTTTTATTAGGAAAATTATTAGCATAGAAATATTGTAAAGAGGGAAACACAACATGCCCACTTATCTTTCATGTTATATTTAACTTTCTATAAAATCTCATCCTTGGACAGGATCAAATCTTTAATAATTTTGGGGGGAGAGGCAGAACCAAGATGACAGAGCAGAGAGACAAACTTGTAGAAGCTCCCCAACATAGCCCATAAAATATCTGTAAAAAATCACTCTAAACAAATTTTAGAGCATCAGAAGCCACAAAACGATGGAGTGAAGGAGATTTCCAGCCCACAGCAGCCCAGAGAGTTGACAGGAAAAGTCTGTTTCTCTGGGCATGGAGCAGAGTATTGCCCAGTGGGGGCGCTAGTGACAGGGACAGGACCCAGAGCAGGCTTCAGGGAGCCACCAGCACCAGCAGTTCCAAGATTGCTTAACCCACAAATGTCACAGAGAGCTTCAAAGATCAGTGAGAAAGCTCCTTCACTCAGGAGAAGGGAACACGGTCTGGACAACCTGTAGCAGCCAATGTAACATCAGCCTCTATTTTTGAAGACTTCCTTCTAAAGTCCCTGGGGGAAATGAGCAGCTGATCTGAATCTCAGCCCGAGCCCAGCCCTGGGGTGAGGAGGAGCATTGGTGGTTGAGTTGGAGACAGTTGTGGAGAGGGAATTGTACTCGTAGATTCTGGGCAGAAAAGTTTTTGATTGCTCCCAGACCAGTGCACAGACTAGGAGAGGAGTAAACTCCTCTCCCTTGATTGTGCCACCTTGGAGGAACTGAGAACTTGACAAAAGACTCAAAAGTCAAGTACAAATGCCCAAAGTAAAATGCCCCCAAAAAAGGAAAAAATAAGACCATAGAAGGTTACTTTCTTGGTGAAGAGGTATTTTATTCCATCCTTTCAGATGAGGAAGAACAATGCATACCATCAGAGGAAGTCAAGGCATCCAAAACCTTCAAAATAAATATACAATGATCTCAGGTCATGGAAGAACTCAAAAAGGATTTTTAAAATCAAGTAAGAAAGGTGGAGGAAAAATTGGGAAGAGAAATGAGAGTGGTGCAAGAAAATCATGAAAGCAAGTCAATAGCTTGCTACAGGAGATACAAAAAAAATGCTAAAGAAAATAATGCCTTTAAAAATAGGCTAATTCAATTGGCAAAAGAGGTCCAAAAAGCCAATGAGGAGAAGAATGCTTTAAAAAGCAGAATTAGGCAAATGGAAAAGGAGGTTCTAGAGCTTGCTGAAGAAAATAGTTCCTTAAAAATTAGAATGGAGCAGATGGAAGCTAACGACTTTATAAGAAACCAAGAAATTACAAAACAAAACCAAAAGAAGGAAAAAGCAGAAGATAATGTGAAATACCTCATTAGAAAAAAATACTGACCTAGAAAACAGATCCAGGAGAGACAATTTAAAAATTATGGGATTACTTGAAAACCATGATAAAAAAAAGTGCCTAGACATCATCTTTCATGAAATTATCAAGGCAAACTGCCCTGATATTCTAGAACCAGAGTGTAAAATAAATATTGAAAGAATCCACTGATTACCTCCTGAAAGAGATCCAAAAAGAGAAACTCCTAGGAATATTGTAGCCAAATTCCAGAGTTCCCAGGTCCAGGAGAAAATATTGCAAGCAGCTAGAAAGAAACAATTCAAGTACTGTGGAAATACAATCAGGACAACACAGGATCTGGCAACTTCTACATGAAGGGATTGAATATGACATTCCAGAAGTCAAAGAAACTAGGATTAAAACCAAGAATCACCTACCCAGCAAAACTGAGTATAATACTTGAGGGGAAAAAGTGGTCATTTAAAGAAATAGAGGGCTTTCAAGCATTCTTACTGAAAAGACCAGAACTGAATAGAAAATTTGACTTTCAAACACAAGAATTAAGAGAAGCATGAAAAGGTAAAAAGGAAAAAGAAATCATAAAGGACTTACTAAAGCTGAACTATTTACATTCCTACATGCAAAGAATATATTTGTAACTCTTGAAACTTTTCTCAATATTTGGGTAGGTGGAGGCATTATACACACACACACATGTCTATATAAATATACATAGACAGACAGACAGCAGACAAACAGATAGATAGATAGATAGATAGATAGATAGATAGATAGATAGATAGATAGAAAGATAAATATAGATGGATATGCAGAGAGCACAGGGTGAGTTGAATAAGAAGGGATGATATCTAAAAAAGCAACATTAATGGATCAGAGAAGAATATATTCAGAAAAGAAAGGGAGAAATGGAATGAGGTAAATTATCTCTCATAAAAGAGGCAAGAAAAAGTTTTTTCAATGGAGGAGAAAATGGAAAAGATAAGAAGGAAAAGTGAAGCTTACTCTCTTCACAATTGGTGGAGGGAATAACATGCTCATTCAACTTGGTATGAAAATCTATCTTACACTACAAGAAAGTAAGGGAGAAGTTGACACGTTGGTTGAGGTGGATGATAGAAGGGAAGGCAAATGGGAGGAGAGAGTAACTAGAAGTAAACACTTTTGGGGAGGGATAACATCAAAAGAGTGAATAGAATAAATGAGGGGCAGGATAGGATGTGGGGAAATATAGTTAGTCTTACACAACATGACTATTATGGAAATCTTTTTCAAAACTACACATATATAGCCTATATTAAATTGCTTGCCTTCTCAGTGGGGATTGGTGGGGAGGGACAAAGGGAGAGATGTTGGAACTCAAAGTTTTAGGAACAAATATAGAGAATTGTTTTTGCGTAAAACTGGGAAATAAGAAATACAGGTAATGGGGTATAGAAATCTATCTTGCCCTACAAGAAAAGAGAGAAGATGGGGATAAGAGAAGGGAGTGGTGTGATAGAAGGGAGAGTATATTGAGGGAAGGGGTAAACAGAATAAAAGTGTGATGGGGTAGGGTGTGGGAAGAGATGGGGAGAAAATTTGGAACTCAAAATTTTGTGGAAATGAATGTTGAAAACTAAAAATAAATAAGCAATAAAGAAAAAAAACAAAATACAATTTTGGGATGCAATGGTAAGGCAACACAGCTTCATTGATCAATTTGAGAATCACAAATAAAAGGGGTTGAATAGACAAAGCAGACCTTACATAATCCTGAACCAGGCAGTGACAAATGAATATATGACTTAGAAAGCAATAATTTGAGAACACATTAAGATATAATTTGGGACTTGGGTCATGAAAAGAAAAAGATGGACTAGACATTTCTGCTGACCCCCATGACTTTTTAAACTTCTCCAAAACAGAAATTATGTGCCATAGATAAAGCAACTTCAGCTGTCTCTGTTGTCTGGGAAAAACCACAATTCAAAAAAAAAAATGGCAAAACCAAAGCAAATAAACAAACCAAAAAACCCATGAACTAATGTTCTCTGACCCTGAGCTCACTAAGTATCCTTCCCCCACTTGTGATGCTACCTTCAGTAAAGTTGCCCTCTAAGACTTGACACAAAACTACTACAAAACTCATGCCACATCTGCTCCTTCCTCCCTCTTTTCAGTAGAGATCCTAGCTACAGGCTGTGGAAGTTTGCTTGCGCTGCTACAGTATGACTGCAGCTCTTCCGAAGCAAAACGCCTACTGGAGGCTATAACCCCTTAGCACCAGCATCACAAATATCTGAACTACTGATGCTAGACTAGAGAACTGAGGAACAGAGACGGGACATTGGACAGCACACCACATGAGAGGAGGAGTTGTGCAGCACTCACTCCCTTTGTTGTGGCTTGTTCTTTATTTTTGAAAAGGACTAATGACATTGTGGCCATGTCTTAATTTCCACGTGAATTGGATTAAAATGAGGCAGAGTTGCTCTAAGTTATCCTCCTCACTCTCTCTTCCTGAGTCATGACTGGTGATGGCTCAGGATACCTTGCCCCATGGTTTGTACCATGAAAAATGATGTCATTTGTCACATCTACCTTCATCTTTGTCTCATATCACTCAGATGTCTTCTGTCACTATCATACTCCTTCATCCATCTCATATGCAGAGGTGTCCTTACTCCTTACCAAGGTCAACCCTCTACCTGCAGAAATGATTTTATTCCAACTCCTCTAACAAACTGTCCCTTCTGTAATTTTTAATCTGCCCCTTATCTTCAACTTTCCCTATTATTTATAAACATATCCATGTTTCTCTTATACTCAAAAAACTCTCATATCATTTTTCCATTCCCTCTATCATTCTATATCTCTTCTGCCCTTGCATATCCCAATTTCTCCATTCATTGTTAGTGATAGCTGCTGTATCATAGGATCCTGGTTGCTGCTGCTCAGGAGTTGTGTTCTTTCTTTCTAGCTGCTTAAAGTTATTTTTCCTTTGACCTAGGTCTGGATTTTTACTATGATGTTTCTGGGAGTTTTAATTTTGGGGTTTCTTTCAGAGAGTAACTTAAGATATTCCTTCTATTTACACTTTGCCCTCTAGTTCTAAAAGATCTAGGTAGTTTTCTCTCAAGAGGTCATGAAATATATCTGGTATATATGTATATGTGCACATATATACATATATGTGCATATATACACATGTATGTACATATGTTCACACATACACATATACATATATAGACATGTGTACACATAGTGTTTAGATATTCCAATTATTATTAATTTTTTTCTTTTCAATCTAGTTTCCACAGTTGTTTTTATTTTTTGCTATGAGATACATTTATTTTCTGGCTTTTTCCCAGACTTTTGACTTTATCTTAATATTTCTTTTGCTTCATGAAGTCATTGGCTTTTATTTGGTCAATTAGGATTTTCAGGAGTTTTGTTGCTTAGGCAAGGTTTTATACTTTTGGTATCAAGCTGTTAATTCCTTTTCCAACTCTTTCTCCCATTGCTCTCATTTCTTTTCCATTCTTTTCCTCAAATGCTCTCATTCATGTATAAAAGCATTTAAACCTTTTTTTTAAAACTTTATTCTAGGAATTCTAGAGTTTATGTACAATCTATGTTTCACCATACCCCCACCTGAGGCATTGTTTGTAGATGATTAGTTATTCTCTCTTGCCTTTGTGTCCTGAGCATCCCTGATATCATACTAGTTTATTATGGTAAGGATTTTTGTTTGTTCATTCTTTCAGCCTACTTTCAGACTTTATGTTAAGGCTAAGCTCTGTGGCACTTTTAGGGGAAATTTCTAAACTTTCCTTATTGCTACTTTCCTGGGATACTTAGTGTTGTTTTATTCCAGGATCTCAGAGACATGTTAGGGATCTGCCAGCTTCCAGTGATCTCAAATTGGCCTGTTTTCAGTATAAAGTCAAACTGCTATCCATCCCCCTCCTCCTATCTACAAGTTCCCTACTCTGGAGTCTGAATAAGAGTTCAGTTCTGCTATCTTCTACCCCTACTCTATAAAAATGACTCTTCTAGCTCTCCCTATCAAATTTTATTCTGGTACATTTTCTAGATCTGTTAGGAAGAGTTTATGGGAAAGAAATCACTGCATTGCTTCCTATCACTCCTCCATCTTACCTCCTGAGAGAATGGAATTTTTTCAGAAAACTAAATTCTCATAAGAGAGAGCAGCCTAGAACAAAAGAGAGAGATGAACCCTCCATTTTAAGGAAAGTACCCAGTCCAGCTTTATCTCACTCCTCTTCAGGCTCCATACCTGACTTGATTTTTTTTCCATCATACCTCTACAGAAATAACTTCTCCCTCTCTCCCAATCCCCAGCTGTTCATCTTCCTTTTAAGTGCAACTCTTCCCTTATTAGGATCTAAGCATTTCAAGGGCAAGGATAATTTTTATTCTTTTCTGCTTAAATTTCTTTTGTCCAGCCCTTGGCACACTGAAATATAATAATCACTTAGTAATTTCCTGTTGATTTAACTTGATGTGGGGTATAAGCTCCATTCACAGATACTTTCCAAATCTAACTACTGGACTATAGTTGAACATGGAAATGAGTCCTTAAGGGAAGGAGTTTAAACTCCTCAAGGGTCATTAAAAAGTTGGAGAGCATTTCATCTGGCAGGGACAGTTTTAGGTATGATCTTGCCCAAAGAGTGCTGTATAATTTCTGTTTTCCTAAGGTACCTTCTAATATTCTAAATGAATCTATGAGTAAATATGAATTCTTTTCAGGCCAATGAGTAAACATTAATTGCTTTAATGATATGGTCATCACCATCTATATTTCATATTTATTCACTAATATATGTCATAGTTATTACTAAAACTTCATTCTTTTTTTTCACTTAATCAAGCATCATTTAAATTATTCAATTCCAAACATCACATTCATGGGGAACTAATTCTCCAGAATAAAAAGTTTTGATATGGGTGGAAATAAGATGTATTTATTTTAGCTCAGCTCATCTTTTTGCTAGTTCATTCACAGAATCTCAGCATGGTTACCATTACATCTAAAATAAGAATGACAATAGAGAAAGACAGTCAGAGATTAGGGGCAGGAGAAATGGGACAAAGAAAAATGGAGGGAGACAGAGAAGAGAGAGAGGGAGAGAGAGAAAGGAGGAGAGAGAGAGAGAGAGAGAGAGAGAGAGAGAGAGAGAGAGAGAGAGAGAGAGATTGATTGGGTGGGTGGGTTGCCATCAATTACCAAAAGATTTGCAGGCTTTTTCCCAGCCAAGAGACAAAAGGATCCGCAGATGATTCCTAAAGCCATATTGAACAGAGGGAGAAAGTTTCTTGAGCCTGCTTACTGAGATCAAGAGAATGAAAACTAACTTTAAAATAGGTTGTGTGTTCAGCATTTTGGAGAAATGGGTTGCATTGAGAATGCGCTTTAAGTTTTAAGGAGAAAAGAAATATGAATCTTCTTATCCATATAGGAAGACATGAAGAAAATATTTTGACACCATTATTCAATGTCGAAAGAAAATTGTCAGTCGAAAGATACAGGTATAACAGTATATCTTTATCCCTGGAAATGGGACTTGATTACAGTTTCTTGATGACAGGGCCCATATTTTACATATATTTCCACCTTTCCATCTCCCCCTAAAGTATCCAATACATTGCATAGTAGAAATTCAACAACTACCAAATGTATGAATGAACAAAAAGTAACTCCTCAGCAAAAACGTTACTTATTGTGTGAAATGGAAAATGGCTCAATCAATGGAGGCAGAACAACCTGTCCCTGCCCCTGCTCAACACTCACCAAAAAAATACACACACATCGTTTAATGCATGTTGAAAATCTAATATGTGAAAACACTGTATTTTGTATACAAAAATTAACAAAAATGCTCCCTACATTCAGAGAGCATACAATTTAGTAGGGGAGATCAGTAATACTGGAGTGTCCCATCTGAACAAAAATAATGCACTAAAATCATGTACTGATGCTGGTGATGAGAATGAATCTGTTTTATAAACATTCTTTATTACATTGAGAGTTATACATTTTATTTTTTATGTAAATTTGGGAACATCCTAGGAATAAATCCATAGTATACCAAAGAATTTTGTAAAAGAATTTTACTATAATTGAGGGACTAGGAGAAAAATAACAAACTTTGAAGTCTCCCTATTAGAAAAGAAAGGAAACAAAAAAAGGCAAAAGCAAGGGGAGGTTGTATGGTTACTGACAGTAAATAATTGGGAGTGTTATTTTTGTGGTTTTGATATATTTGTTTTTATGGTAGGATATCTTAGAATAAGAAATACCATGGTGGTAAGAAAGGTATTTGTGTGAATATATGGTAATATGGAAAATCTATCATTTGAAGTACACGTAGCTCAGGGCATGATATGTGTTTAATGTTTTTTAGCAGAGCATGAGTGGCAGGACTTTTTGGTTCAATCACTATATCTACCTTTTTGATCATTGGCAACTAGAATTGCTACCCCTTCATCTCACACCCAGTCACTGGAATTGTTTGTATCCTGTCATAGTAAAGAATAGTCCATAACTCACTCCCACACAGCCTCTTTTAGAATGAACTCTATTAACACTAATAGACATAAGATTATTGTTGCAAAGCATTTTAATTAACTCATATTTGATACCAATGCCATTAGACTTAATAGTAGCAGGGTACCTAACTGCTAGACAATTAGTTTCAGCATTACAGCCAAGGGGAAACATGTTTATGTGAAATTTAATTTTTATTAGCTTCAGGATTATCCTTTTGAAAGAGAAGCCATTTCTTACTGCTAGAGTTTCCCCTTCACTTTTGCCAAATCCCCTGTACCTTACTGACATTCAAAATAGTCACTCTGGCACAATAGCCAGCATTTAACAACAGCCCTGTCAGATGATTACCATCACCTGTTATTACACTCAAATGACCATTTAGTTGGTCCAGAGAAGAGAAAACATCGATGGGCTTGGCTCACCCATTCAACTTCACTGAGGGCTTTTGGTCAATTGATGAAAGCAAAAGGCCATGCTTGTTGGCCAAAAAAACAGCCTATTATGTAGCCCTTTGAGAGGAACCAGCATCTTAGAAAATCGGTCAGGGCTTTTTAATTTCTGAACAAATGAGGGACAGGTTTTCTGTGTCTTTTTAATAAGGAAAACATGGCATTAAAATAAACTACTGAGAAGAAACAAGGCAACTCTTTTAGTGTTCTTTTCTTCTTAATTCCAAATGCTGCAAAGAGCCAAAATATGTAGCTGACAATAATTTCGTGCCTTGGCAGGAATAAAATGGTGGCTGGCTCAATTCTGCTAATAACACCTCAGTTTCTTTTATTTAAAGATAATTAGAACTAAAACATCCTGGTAGGAAGGTTCTAAAACAAATCTAGTTCTGCTCAAATGTTCACCTGCCCACACAGTTTTCATCAATCCCACCCACACTAACAGAGAATGACTTATGTTGTATGGAGCCATAGACATGTGATGCCCAGAAGGGGAGTTTGGGGAATTATTTTGGTGGTCAATTTCTTACCCGAATTGGTCAAATAAAACATACATCTTCTTTATTTACCTGGTCACACTGCCTTTATGTCCAATGCCCAAAGTGAAAAAGTCCAGAATGGGACCATATATTTAGATCTAGAAAGGACTTTGAAGATTATCTAATCCAACTTTCCTTAATAGATAAAGAAGCTAAGGCCCAGAAAAATTAAACAGTTTGCTCAAGATCACGGAGGCAGCACATGAAAGAATGAGGATTTGACACCAGGTCTTATACTGCTTCCAGTGCACCATGTATGTCCAAGTCTGGAAAACGTATCCAGCTGATGTCCCCAAAGAAGCAAATATATAATGCAATTGAATGGGGAAGGCAAAGAAATGGGAAAGACCAAGAAAGGGGAGAAAGGGGGCGGGGAATAAAGAGTAAAGGGAAGACTGGCTTCCAAGTATGTGAAACTTTTCTCTAAAAGTGAAGAACACTCCACTGGGAAGCAGGAGCTTAATGCACATTTGTGAAATTAGAACATTCTTTGCAGCTGAGCCCCTTTTATAGGCAGTGTGGGAAGTTTTAAGCCAAAGTGCTTGATGATCCATTTGAACACTGCCGTATAGATGAGAAATAACTCACTAGGGAAACTATTAAAATTGTCTAACTAAAGTTCTCATGATCTTCTTTGATTTTCCTTAGTCCTGAAGCCTATACTCTTGTGTGAACCCTTGTTCTTGGATAAGAACCCTTGTTCTTGACCCTTGGACTTAACAAGAATTATCTTTCACATCACAATATGCTGAAGTTAATTTGGGATTCTCATACATGACAGGTCTTCATCAACCTCCTTGATCTATAAATTGAGACTCACACTAAGTCAGTTAGAAGTTTTCTAGTTGCTATCAAAGCTTTGGTGTTCCATCTGTAATACCATTTGATCTCTGGCTAACTAGATTTTTCCCTTACCTTTACCAAAGGAAAACAATAAAAGAAAGAAACAGAAAAATTGAAAGGAAAACCCAAAGATATCAGAGTTATGCCCAATGTTTGACCTTTAAAAGTGCTTACATAGGTTAAACAGGGAAAGTCGAGTCTGGAAGACCAGAAGATAAGCACAGAAGGGCTAACAGATGCCCTTTCATTTTTAGTCACTTATCCTAAGTCAGGGGATCAAGTACAACTGCTCCCATAAGAAGACTAAGCCTCCAATGAAGGTCAAATTTCAACAATCTGTCTGAAATAAGACTGTCCCGGGAGTTAGACCTGGAATACAGTCTCTGATTTGACATTAAATTGAGGTTTCTGTTACTCCTCATTAAAATTGGGAAGTTGGACAAGGTGACCTCTAAAGTCAAAAGCCTTTAAAGTGTTCTATAATACAATACTCTACAATATTTGGAATCCATTTTGTTTCAGTCAATCATACATAATGTCAGCAAAAATTGAATGAACCTGACTTTGCAACTTTAAATAAATCACTTCCATTCTATGGGGACTCACTTCTCTCCTTTGTAAAGTCAAGGACCACCTGAGATGATACCTAATACATTTTTTAATTCTCACATAATGCTTTGAAAAGATTTTTAGGGATTGGCTTTGGCCCTCTTTTTCAGCATCCTTCCAAATCACAGTTCTACTCATTATTCCAAATAGTAATCCCTCCTCTCTGAGCCCCTTGTTCCCCGTTCCCAGCTAAAGGTAGACTTCTGGGCCTAGAAGGCAAACTTGAATCACTCCCAAGAGTTCTTAAAGAGACAGGACTTCAGGACCTAAGGCACAGTTATGAGAAGTAAGAACTTTAGTGTGGGGAGATAGCATCCCTAGCCCTTTCCAGGATATAATAACCTGAACACAAAAGAATTAGAGACACAAGGGCATTAAGCAAAGGTAGAAACCTGAAAGCAGTCACTGAAAGGGGGGCTTACCTGTGACAAACAAGGTAGGGTTCAGGGAGAGCTATCTCAAGTCTATACAAAAATCACAGAACAGGGAACTGAGACTGAAGCTGCTGGTGACCATCCAGTAACAAACACTGTAACATATTCACTCTTGTTCGATTTTGTGTTGCCTATATTCTCATTTGGAGCTTGAATGTGGAGGTCAGGGATTAGCTAGAGATACACATAAGCTTGAATTAAAGAAATGGGCCATACCTTTGACTATATATTGGGATCTATGAGCATTTTGGTTATGTTACCATTTTTTTCCCAATATAAACTCCATAAAGCAGTAGAGTATATCATAGGGATCTTAGAAGCCTCATTGCCTTTGGCAAAAAAAAAAAAATACCTAATTGTAATAAAAGAATGTAACCAGGTTGGGCTAATTTTCTAGAGAGAAAGAGGGATGAAGGGAGAGGACCATGCCTTAGAGAAAAGATCACACCCTAAACAGCAAGAAGAAGGAGTTAATAAAGACCTGGAAAAGATTTAACTCTGTCCCCACCCAGAAGGGAAAGAGCTGAACAAAGTTCAGTAGTTCCCTACACAGAGACAGCCATACCAATCAGCATTGCAAGAGAAAAAAAAGGATTTACTATCAGCCAGCAACAGAGAAAATATTTGTTATCTAAGCAGAAGTGACCGTTTTGTGTTAAACCTCTATTTTGTGACTGAGTTGTGACCAAACTGTTTTGCCATCTGCGATGTTTTTCTGTAAGTTGTTATTTATTTGTGTTTTTTAAATAATTAGATAAGCACTTTATATTGTATGTTCCTAAACAACTGATAAACATATGTACACCCTTACATGCAACAGTCCACCAATGAGAATTATTGTAAATAATTTTATTAGCCTATATGTGTTTGTCCTTCATTGCCAAAGAAGACCACATTAGCCTACGTAATAAACTACCAACCGAATTTTGTGGCATGTAAATTAGGTGTTGGGCCACTAGGTAGCAACTAACACCCTTAGCTAGTCAGAGACCTCAGTCACCGATATGCTCTATATTTCCCCCATTTGAGACATGAGCATTCCCATATTTGATTGAGGGCAGCATGAACACTAACTCAAAGAAAAACACAAATCTCCAGCTGTGCCAAACAACAGCTGTGTCCTGAACACTACTATAAGACAAGTTTGTCAAGACTTCTCGCAATAAGGTCAGCAATTTGTTCCTTGAATAGTTAGTATTTATATCGTTGAAAGATAATTACATTTTTAAGAATAATAAAGATTGACATTATGCATTTATGAATGTATGCCTGATTTAGTGTTTCAACTGAACCAATCTGCAAGTACACACCGACTCAATCACCTATACCCACCAATGTTCCTTGAACAGTGAAGACAATATTTGTACTTAGGTATTTAATACTAGGGGGGGCAGCAAGATGGTGCAGTGGAGAGAACACTGGACTTGGAGTTAGGAAGACCTAATTTTGAGTTCAAATCAAGCTGCAAATACTAGCTATGTGACCTTGGGAAGTCACTGAACCCTGTTTGCCTCTGTTTCCTCATTGATAAAATGAACTGGAGAAGAAAATGGTAAACCACTGAAGTGTCATGACCCCCAAATGTGGTCACAACTCTAATGCCACAGTCAATATTCTTTCTGCCATACTCCATTGTCTTTACAGCCTGTTGATTCTTCTCTCTCTCTCATGAATAAAAATAAAAAATAAAAATTAGTCTGTTATTTATGATTCATTTTGTGAAAAGCAATTAGCCTCAATGTTTTGCTTCTGGGGAACACCTGCTCCAGGACATTTGATCACTAAGATGTACACCTGTAGCAACTGCAAAGCTTTCCACTCTGTCACTCCTCTGCATCATAAGCCATCATCATGGAGGAAGGAAATATCTTGGAGAACATTCTAGTCCACTTGAATGAACTTTGCTTCCCACAAAGAGATACATGTGATGATATCAAACTTCAGTAAGGAATAAAAGATGCATCCTGTTGTAGTTGAGGACCTAAAATTTTTCTCAGTCTTTATTAAGGCATTTATTAAGAGCCTATGATATGCAAGTACTCTCCTAATCTCTAGGAATTCAAAGAAAAATGGAAATTAGTCCCTGCTCTCATAGAGATTATAATTTGATGGGGGAAACAACATGCAAATCACTACAAACAAATGAGCTATATACAGGACAAACTGAAGGTAATTAAGAGAGGGAAGGCATATCAGAATAGTTTTCTTGTAGAAAACTTGGAGGAAGTTGGTACTTGAAGAAAGCCAGGAGGCAAAGATGCTGTAGGAGAGTATAATGGGCAAGAGAAATGCCAGTGAAAATACTCAGAGTGGGGGAAATAGAGTGCCTTGCACAAGGAACAAAAAGTAGGCCATTGTCCCTGGATCAAAGATTCCTTGGGGTAAAGTATAAGAAGACTGCAAAGGTTAGAGCCAGGTTGTGAAGGGCTTTAAATGGCAAAACAGTAATAGAGGAGTTGAGAGGAGTGAAGAGTCTCAGGGGAAAGATAATGAGTTTAGTTATAGACATGTTGAATTTAAGAACATCCAGTCTGAAATCACAAATAGGCAGTTATAATGTTATAATACAGCTCAGGAGAGAAATTAAAACTGTATATATGGATCCTAGAATTATCTGCATAGCTGAAGAGATCACCACGTAAGAACACCCATGTGTGAGCTAGAGGAAGAGTCAGAAAATGAGACTGGGAAGGACTAATCACGTAGGTATGCAAAGCATCAAAGGTTACAGAAAGATCAAAAAATATGCAGATTGAGAAAAGGTCATTAGATTGGGCAACTAAGAGATTATTGCTAACTTTGGAAAGAGTAGTTTCAATGCAATTATGAAGTTGGAAGCTAGATCATAGAGAAGAAGAAAATGTGAGCAAAAAACTGGAAGCACCGATTGAAGACAGCCTTATCAAGTTTAGCCACCAAAGGGAGGTGAGATATTATCAGGAGTGGGGAACTTGTGATCTTGAGGCCACATTTGACCTCAAGGAGTTTGGATTCAGTCAAAAGATGATACTTGAGGACCTGGACGGCCACATACGACCTTGAGGCCAATGGTTCCCCACCCTTGTAAAAATGATAGCCAATAGAACTTAAGTAAGTGGATTGTTTTTGTTTTTCTGTTTTAGGACGGGGAAAACATGAGTGTGTTTGTGTAACCTGGATGAAGATCTAGCATAAGAGATTGAGAAAGAGGACAACAATCTAACAAGGTTAGAGTAGAGGCAGAGAAATCTAAAGAGAGGAGAGAATCAAGGAGAAAAATGTGATTGATTGATGGTATCAAAGGCTACAGGAGGTCAAGAAGGATCAGAAATGGGAAAACAGAAAGGCCATTAGATTTTTCACATGTCACTGGACACTTGGAGAGAGCAATTTCAGTAGAATGATGAAGTCAGAAGCCAACCTGTAGAAATTTAAGAAAGGAATGAAAAGAAAGGAAATGGAGGCATCCACTGTAGATAACTTACTTTGGCTAGTGGGCATGAGCAGATCAAGGAAGGAGTTTCGTTTTTAAGTCTGGGGATACATGAGTGTATTTGTTAGTAGGAGGAAAGTAAGCAATAGGCAGGGAGAGGCAGAAGATAAGTGAGAATAGGGATGATAAAGGGAGCAATCTGTTGAAGAAGATGGGACCAGATTAGGATCACTTTTGCATGTAGAAGAGTTAGCCTTGGCAAGGAGAAGGGCTACCTCTTCATGCATTTTATGTGACATGGTGAAGGTGATGGAAGAGAAAAGTGGCAGAAGGCAGATGGGTGATGCATGAAGAGGAGGGAAGAAGAGGGGGCACTCACAGAATGGCTTCATTTTTCCAGTGAAACATGAGGCAAATTTCTTATCTGAAAGAGTGGAGGAGGGGGAGTCATGAGAGGCTGAGGGAGGAATGAAAAGATTTAGAAATACTACTGTGCCAAGGGGGATAGTGAAGTAAGTAAAGAGGCATAAAAGGATGACCTTGTCACCATGAAGACTGTAGTTGAGTTTATGTAACAGAAATTTGTAGTGGACTCGGTGATCTTGATTTTATGAATTTTTCCCCAACTTTATTCATCAGTATATGAGTAAGAATTGAAGTGTAGATTTATCAAAATTGGCTATTTGGCTAGGTTCCCTCTTGGATGGCTTGTTGGATGGGTGATAAGGATTAGCTATACCAAAGGTGCTTAGATTGTGAATAAAGGACTCTAGGGAAAGGCAGCCTTGTCTAGAAATGGGAACATTTGGACTAGGACTGGAGTCCAGGGTTTTACTGTGTGATCTTGAGCCAAGTCATTTCGATTCTGCAGGATACAGTTTCCTCCTCTGTAAATTGAATCAGTTGGGCTAGAGAAGAGTTCAAAACTTATTTGACTTACTATCCCCTTTAAAAAAAATTACTCAGCATCCTCCTGGAAATCTACTTTCTTTAACCCTTTTACATTTGTTTTTGAAATTTGTCATTTAAAAAATGTATTTTTTAAATGATGCACCTTAAATTTAATAATTTATTGTAAATTTGTGGGGTTTTTCCTGCCTTGAAATATGATACAATATTGCATCATGTGTTCGTGGTATCTTATTGCAAACAAGTCATTACA